>CAHIKZ030000269.1:742500-795000 GCA_903632075.3 Acanthosepion pharaonis
TTTATGTTCACTTTGCACTTACACTCTTAGGAAAGGCACGAACATACTTTCCCTTTGCTTGAAACTGGGTTGTAATATTCAGTGCCACCAAAACCAAGCTCGTAACATTTCGTCACCACCGAGCATAACATGAATTTTCTTCATTCATGATGAACACGAGTTCTCCCAAAGATGCCCCTTGCCTTCAACGCTTATTAGAGCTCAAGTTTACACCATATCACAAGTGGAACTTGTTCATACGATCCATCCCTAAAGATGCTGAAAAAATTGTCGGTTCCTTGTATCGCTCCAGTTAATATCTGATACCTCCTGCTATGCTCTATATTTACAAGAGTCAGATAAAACCCAAAATGGAATATTGTTCTCATATGTGAACTGGAGCTGCCCGATTCTCACTTTTCAGCCTTGACAGAGTTAAAAAAAAATCTTTTACGCGACTTTGTGTGGGAAAAATTATTTTCCACCCTACAACCACTTTCCCCGCAAACGAAACGTTGCTAGCTCTGAGTACTCCATCGCTATTTCCGTAGCAAATGTTCAGACAAACTACACTATTTTGTTCCAGCAGTCCAGACATTTACAGCTAGGATTGGCCATGCCACGTACACATGATCGATTAATCCCCATTACCTTTGTATTCCATTGATAAGGAAGAAGTTGTACCCAGACAAATTGTTACAGGTCCTATCTCTCTAACTGGATTTGGGTGTTGTTCATACCAGTTTCTTTTACTTTCCTTCTCGTAAAAGTTGCATATTTTCCAGTGCAGATATTAGCCCACTCTATCATGTCTAGTTTTCTTTGTCCAGAACTGTTACTTTGTGGAGCGGATCCAGATATGATTCCTCGATAGAAGACTCGGCGCAATCGTTACCTATCCTATATAATCAGTATTTTTTTTTTACTTCCTCCTTTTATTCATCTACAAAAAGCTCGTGCAGTAAACTTCAACCTTCGGTGGTGCTTAGACCTTGTATTAGGTGAATAATGGTATAAAAAGGTTTTGTTGCTGGCATACCACAAGACTTGACAGAAAAGATAACGTGCGTTTGAGAAAAATCACACTCCCATAATGAGGCAGTGGAAGCAAAGAAAGCTGTTACTCCCATAGCCAACCTTTCTTCGATGAGGCAAAGTAGGTAAAGCTGAAGAAAGAAAAAGCAAAATTCCGTTGTTATAGAGACACACCTTGTTCTACCTGTCACCCTTCACTTAACGCAGCTGCCCCCAATCAAGTTAGCATCATGCACACCTACAATCTCCACATACCTTTTTTTTTCCATCTCCCTCATTCCACGGCCCATATTTCCTATATCTTCACTGTTTGTATTGTTTACGATAGCAATGGACACTACCCCTCGTTAGGATTTTTTTTTTTTTGCTTTCTTTCTCCCCCCACCCCCTATTATAATCCGTCAATGCTTCTGATTTCGACCTCGGAAAGAAAAAGGTGTAAATAGAAAAGTAAAGATGTAAAATGATACCTTGTATCTTGCAGGCAACTCTTCGTTATTAATCTCAACGGTGTGGATTCTGTGTCTACGGAATAAGTAAGTGACTGTTTTATACAAGTCCTGCTGAGTTCATTGTCTGTATCAGCTGCTGTACGGCGGACCCCAAAGAGCATTTACACCAAGAACAAGCTTATCTGTCAATTCCACGTGTTTAAAGACATGAAAACAATGCCTTCTTATACGTTCCCAAACAAATTTATCGTGATCAAACTGGTGCTTCTTATATATATATATATATATATATATACAAAGAGAGAAAAAGAGAAGGAAAGAAAATTTTAATGGTTTCTATTTTAATCCAATATTTTTATTGCTTTAAACGCTAATATTGTGGACACTTCGTATTTGAAATAGATGCTCCATTTTTTTTTTATTAAACAAATATTTTAATAAATAAAAATAAAACTTCCGCCCGTACATGTTTACCATAAGAACAGATATATTTAAATTTATTTCCGACAGTTGCCGAATCAGTCGGGTTTCGATCCTGGCTTGAAGCAATCGGATGTCTAGCCACATTGGTGAGCAGTCATACACCGAAACAGCCTGCCTCTGGATAACAATATATATATATATATATATATATATATATATATATATATATATATATATATATATATATATATATATATAATAAACAGAGCATTTACTTAAATATTTGTATCTATAAAAGAACTTATAAACATAAAAAATGTCTTAAAATAATTGTCGGACTTTGTCCATTTCATATATATATATATATATATATGTGTGTGTGTGTGTGTGTGTGTATGACCTGACGATTGCGTCTAGCATGAAACAGCCTGTCGCCTCTAAGTGTTGACTTTAATGTTCAGTTTTATATTTACACACGCTCTATCTCTGATATTGTGCACTTTATCCCATAAATATAGCACACCTTGAGTATATTTCTTCATATATATATATATATATATATATATATATATATATATATATATATATATATATTATATACCCGGCTTTGTGTGGGCCAAGTCTTTTTACTGTGGCAAATATCAATTTTATATTGAAACCCCAATATTCTCTTGCATAATAAAATTTTATAATGTACGCACAAATATATATACGCACGTGCAAACACACAGACAGACGTACACTGGTTTAAACATAATTCTGTATTTCATTTCTGATAAAATTAATTCTCAGTATATTGTGGTTTCAACATATATGTACATATGATGAAGCTTGTCCGTAATAATGTATGTCTGATTCAAAAGTAGCGCCCATAGCGAAATGTAGAAGTGAGATTAACCGACTATGAACCATTGACAAATTGAATAAGGTGGCAATAATGCTAGTTATCATTGATGTGCTTGGTACAAGGACTAACAGAACAGGGGTCACAGACAAAGAAAAATGGCATTGATTGCTCAGTGGAACCAGGGTGACCAGATTAAAAAAAATTATTTAAAACAAAATAATACATACAAAAAGCCAAAACAAGCCAAATTAATTTTTTTTATATAAAACCAGACAAAAGCCAAATAAAAGTGAGATTTTATTTATTTATTAATATATACTGGGATTTTAGGCGTTTTATAATGAAACCACTTTATTTTTTCTGTCAATTTTACAGCGATTTTTAGCTGTAAATTCGGAAATTTAATTTATTTAGATAACAATAGTCAAACAAGTCTGATTCGTTGGAAAAATCTTGTTTTTTTTAGATTTTCTTTTTATGATTAAAATGTTTTTTAGATAAATTTCATAAAATTAAATTTTTTAAATTCAAAAGTTTTTTTTTACCTAACTTATTAAATCTAAGAGAATAATAACCGTTTTATTAATTACTCATTTTTTAGTATATGTACCCGTAAGACTTTTTTTTTTCATTTAGAGAACTTAATATTACCTTATGAAAGAAACATCGGAGAAGGATGTCGAACATGTAAAAGACAAGTAAAAACGGGCATTAGTTTATTTATTTATTTTTTTTATTTATATGATAAAGAATTAGGAAAGAGAAATTTCTTCTTTTTGATTGGCTGCTGAAATTGGTATAGTTTTGCAAAAGTATCATTATTTCGTTTTTGTTTTAACAATAAATTTCTTGATTCCCTTCCCCCCACACACACACACTTCTGGATTAACGATATGAGGATAAAAAGGGAGGAAATCTCCCATAATTCAGATACATCACTGAAGATTAAAAAAAGAAAAGATTGTGGCATAACAGCTCTAATATACTGTTCATTATATATTTTAGAATGTAAAAAAAAAGCCAAGAAATATCCAAAGACGCCAAATCAATTTTCTAGCGCCAAACCAGCATGAAAAAAAGACCCCAGATTTCAGAAATTTAGCGTCAAAAAAAGGTCGATCTGGCAACCCTGCCGTAGAACTCTGGCAGAAGTGAAGCGGATTGGGGACGACAAAAATAATCCGAAAAATGATGAACAAAAAATTGTATAATTGTATAATACCCTAATGTTGCCAATTGTAAGCCGATATCCGTGCAATAATTTACCATACATTAAGTTCTTGTTTGGGAAAACAGGGAAATAATAATAATAATAATAATAATAATATCAGCCATAAACACTTTTCTCTCACTTTTGTGCAATACAGTTTCAACATCCTTAATTGGACCAAAGCGGATATTAAACGAATGGATGTCAAAACGAGAAACCTTCTCACTTGCCACTGCTTGCATCATCCTGAGGCTAATGTTCGTCTGTATCTGCCCATATCCGAAGGAGACAGGAGATTAGTTCAACTAGAACTTTCTTACAAAACCACAACAATTGGTCTTCTAAGGTATCTGGAAACTACAGAAGACTGGGTGATGATCTGCGTCAAGAAACTTTATTTAGTAATAAAGGAAGCCAACAATTTCAAAAAATAATTTCGAGTGGGTGAAAAAGCGCGAGTAAATTATAATACAACTATTGCAGCGACAAAGAACTTAAAAAAGAAAGCAAAAGCAAATACAATGGACCAAATGCAGAAACGATGGCAAGATAAACCTCTTCATGGTCAATATTCTCCCCTTATCAAACAAGTTGATGTAGAAGAACCCTGTACCTATCAGTGGCTACGTAGAGCAGGGTTATAAACTGAAACCGAGGCTTTTATTCTTGCTGCACAGCATCAATGCTTGCTTACTAGAAAATACCAAGAACACCGACTGAAAAATTGTATTAACCTGAAATATAGATTCTGTGATAAAAAAAAATATCAGAAACAATCGACCATCTTGCATGAGGTAGAACTGGGTTAACACCCACTGAATATAAAACTCGACATGATAGAGTGGGCCAATATCTGCAGTGGAAAATATGCAACTTTTACGAGAAGGAAACTAAAAGAAACAGGTATGAGCATCACCTAAATCCGGTTAGAGAGATAGGAACTGTAACAATTTTATAGGACTTTACATACGGAACAATCAGAAAATAATCAATTAGACATTGTGATCAAAGACCACAAAAACAAAATGTGCTTTCTTATTGACATGGGAGCCTCTTCTTATTGGAACGTATCTTTGAAAATCTTTCAAAAACACTAAAATACAAGGATCTTTAAAGGGAAATCTTAAAAATGTGGAGCATGAGGACATCATTAATTCCAGTTGTAGTTGGAGCACTCGGATTGTTTGGAAAGATAGATTCATTGAAGTGGTTCCTCGTAGCCCATGCTTTAAAAAAAATACCAAAAATTGGACTCACATATACAACCCACACATTACAAAGAGCTTTAACTATATAAAATGTTCAGTAGAAAATGCGATGAAGCCATTTCTGACCTTAGGTCTCTGGTTGGGACACAGAAGGAAATGTGTATACAACAGAAATGAAAGGAAAATAATAATAATAATAATAAATATGAATTTTTCATCATCATCATCATAATAATAATATGTTGGCATAGGACATAAATAGTATTTATATGCGCTGTTAAATGGATTTCAAAAATTTTAGAGGACCGATGTGAATTTTCACCTTCCTGCGAGTGGGCGGGAAATTTCGTATTTAAAAAGAAAAATGAAAACACCGACGACGCCGTTCGGTGGCCTGTTTGTATTTTTATGATCTTTGGCGATTAAGGTTCAATTTTAACCAATAGCTGTTAATAATGTTCAAAGAAAAATTTATTTCCTCAACTCACTCACACCCCTTTTGCTTACCCCTCAGAGCCCTGAATAAAGAGAAACCGTATATTGTTCACATTTAAAGCGTTTTATGTAGTTTTGTCAGTCCAACACTTCGTTGGATTCCTATTTTAGTATACGTAGATCATAGATCTAATGTTGGATATAGAGGAAACATTTGAATATATATATGTGTGTGTGTGCGTGCAAAAATTTGAGATATGATATATCTGTAAAAGAACAATATGAAAAATATAAGTTTTCCTTTTTTCTTTTTTCATATATATATATATATGTGTGTGCATGTGTATTTGTGAGAGAGAGATGGATAGATTGATACATATATATATATATATATATATATATATATATATATATATATATATATATATATATATATATATATATATATATACACACACACACATATATATACATATTCAAACTCTCTCTCTCATACACACACACATATATATATATATATATATATATATATATATATATATATATATATATATATATATAATATGAGATGAGATATGATACAAAAGTCATATTTTGATATGAGTCGGTATCATCATAAAGACGATTTTATTTCAACAAAATCTATATTAGCAGGACAAAAGGTGATTTAAGTTAAGCTAGGGGCCTCGATATAATTTGTGTTTGAAATACACCAGGGTATTTTGCTTACTGGAAATAGTAAATTTAATCCTTTAGCTTTCAATTAATTAAAGATAGAATGAAATATTCAAGAAAACTTTTTTCTTTTTGAAAAATCAATTTAAACCTTAGGTATCGCGAATTCGGTGGAGGTACCCAGCTTAATTTAAATAACGTTTTGTTCCGTTAATAAAGATTTTGTAGAAATGAAATCCTTTTATGATGACGCCGATTCATGTCAAAATATAAGTTTTCTATTTTAACACATCTCATATATATATATATATATATATATATATATATATATATATATATATATATATATATATGCGATATGATAGATAAAAAATTACATTCAGCATTATCATAAAAAAGCATTTTTTTTCAACAAAATCTACATTATCCGGATAAATCGTGATTTAAGTTAAGCTTATGAACCCTTTGTTTTTACTTTGTATCTTTTTACTTGCAGCAATTAGATTTTCAATCATTTCAACTCAGTTTTATTTTTATTTATGTATATATTCATTTATTTTAAGTTTTACACATTCCATATTATCTCAATATTTGTAAGAACAGTTTATCAACTGAAATTTACCGGTCATATAGTAATGGTAGGGGACTTTTAGAAAATGATATTTCAATGTATCTTTGTCTGAGTAAATTATATATAATGTTTTTATTTTATTCCATTTTATTATAAACGGCGTTGTCCAGATCAAAATTCTGATCTCAAAGAAAGTTTCCGGTAGTCTACAAGTGCATTAATGTTTTTTTTTTTTTTATATTCATATATCCATTTCTTTAAATTTCGAGATGTTTCGCCAGTGTATTTTGGGGGGCAATTTTTAATAGGTACTTTCACGAGTTTCTGAAGAAGAAAGCGAAACAATGCATTTTAAATAATTTTAAATATAGGTGCCTCCAGAATCTGCTCTAGATACATGATAAACAAATTGTACAAAACAGAATAAAAACAAAATTTTATCATAAAAACCACTGTGTTAATATTAAGATCAAAGGATTTTTATGTAAAAGTTACTTTTTTATCCGTTTAAGAACCTTGGAAATGTAGGTTAAAAATTTTGTTTTATTAGCGTCAATGCGAGACCATAAATTTGTATGGGGAATTTAATGGCCTTTTTGCCGCGAAAACACAAAGATCTGAAATTTCTTGCAAAAATCAGAAAATTGACGGATTTCAACGAATTTTTCAGAACTTATTTAAAAATGAAGTTATTTTTTAAATATTTCTTTTTTAGAAAGTTTTGAGAAAAATATTTTTACTTTTGTTACCCATCCCCAATTTATTAATTTATTTAATTTTATGAAATTTTGAGAAATTCTTTTTTGTAGCACTTAATCCTTATATTATAAAGAAAGTCCTTGGAGAATTTAAATATTCATATTTTTTTTTTTTTTTGTTAAAATCTTCCGAATCGTAAAATATAAAATCCAGCAAAAATAATTCATTATTTAATTTGAAAAGCTTTTAATTACTTTTATGAATAAAATGTATTATGGACAATATCGTCGGAAGAAAAAAAAATCGATTTCATTTTTGTAAATTTTAATTGTAATAATTTAAAAACTCTGAAATCTTTTAAAACTCTATATTAGTTTGTATCGATCAAGTGATACTGTTATTAAATTAAAACTGTATTTACTAATCATAAATTAGAAATCACACCACAATTCATCGATCCCAGTATTTTAAAAATAATTTTGAATGTATTTTATGCGTATATAAACGTGTCGATTTTTTAAATACGGATGTCCCTAAATAACATCAGAAAATAACACTGGTAGATATAGTGAATTTAAAATTTATTGGTAATTTTCGATCATTTCTCAACGGACGTCTTCCTAAGTAAGACGATAAAGTCAAAGTTCTCAAATTCAATAAAATATTAGAACGTTTAAGATACAGTGTAACCCGGATGTAAGAGAGTTGTCGGGACCGGAGAAGAAGTTTCTCTTATATCCGGGTTTCTTTTATATCCGGGTTTGGTCTATTTTATATACATTAACACAGGCTCTAATTTGGGACCAGAGAAAATCTCTCTTATATCCGGGTTACACTGTATTTTATATTTTTAAGATTGTTGGGTGGTTAAACAAATAATATAAAGAGTGTGTTTACGTTATATTCGTCGTTTAATTTTATTTCCATTATATCTGCATTGCTTAAACTTCTAAACATCATGTTGTCAATAGATTTGTCAATATTTCGTGAAAATACCTATATCCGTGTTAAAAATATATTTCTGCGATATTTAAACTAAAAGTATGCAATGTTTGTATAAAGTTATACTAATTAAAATTTTTAATTATATAATTCTTCTCAAATATCGTTTCAGAAAATTAATTTTGCTATTGAAAGATTTTTTATTAAAGAGAATTATGTTGTGTTGACAGATTTGTCCAAATGGATGATTTTATAGATGTTATAAATAATCGGAAATAAATCATTCCAGTCAATTTAAATTCAGTTTGAAATACGACAAAGTATTTTGCTTACTGAAAATTATTAATTTTCATCTATTTACTTGGAATTAAAACTAAAATAAAAGCTTCAAGAAAGATTTTCATCATTTTAAAATCATCTTAAATCTTAACCATCGCTTATTTCGGACGTACCTATTTAAATATCTAATTTGCAGTAAAATATTTGTTTTATTTGAACGATAATAGCTTAAAGCAGGAACCTCCAAAAAAAAAAAAAAAAAAAACGCGATGCCTAATGTTTAAAATGAATTTTAAGAATGAAAATAAAAATGATTTTTGCAAGAATTTTCAAAACACTGTTTTTACCACAAAAAGACGGTAAATTTCCCATGGTAATATTTTGCCCACTCGCTAACACAAGAAAAACAGAATATTTAATCACCATTTCGAACATGTAAGAAAAAATGAAAAAAATTAATAAAAAGAATACTTTGGTTTTTCTTCTTAATAATAAACATTTTGACGATAAAAAATTGCTTTTATCAAGTTTGGGGCCTTTCATCATGCTATGCCATTTTTAGAAAATTTTTGGCGGTACCTTGCCTAAAGCTAATGTTTATGAAAATAAAAATATATTTCCGTATGAGTATAAAGATTTAGAAAATTTTAAAACATTCGCCCGTTCACTCGTTACTCATCGAAACTTAATTATAGAAGAAAAACGTGATCAACAAATTTAAAAACCTCTTAAAAATCTAATATTTGTAATATAGATGTCTTTCAAAGAAAATTAATGAATTTCAGGATTAATTACCTGTATTGTATAAAGGTAATGCTTACATTTGTTTAAATCATAATGAAAATTATGTTTATATACGCACAATAGCTATCATCAATATCATAGGTTAATAACAGTAGTTTTTTACTTTCATCGCCGGCTCTTCAAAAGCGCGCGAAAAATTAAAAAAAGAACAATTAAAAAATACGGAACTCCATCAATGCAATAAACAAGAAATTGGTATAAATGTTTGAAAATAAATTACCTTAAACCTCATATAGCCAATTGTTTAAGAATATTTTTTAAATTCTATACGCTTTTATGAAACTTTTAAACTATAAAAAGAAATTAAAATCTAATTAAATAATACTTTTTAGTTTAATTCATGGCTTTTACTTATTATTATTATTTATTAGTTTATTAGTAATAAAATATTTAATTGCACACTATGTCGTTTTTTCACTTAATTATTCTGAATTTAAGAAAAATTATTAAAATGTCGAAATTACTACTAACAAAAAAATGAGGAAAATTGATAAAGAGTTATTGAATTGATAGTATTAATTGATTGCTCTTTCTTTGATTTTTTTTCGATTTAATTTTCCCCAAAAAAACACATACACACCTACAAACATCATAAAAACATTTTTAAAAGATACTGAAAATGCTACCGCCATATTTAAAAAAAAAATATATATTTACTAAATATGCAGGGAAACACAAACACGCTAAAAAATACACCCGCTTCGATGGATTGGAAAATACAAAATTGACTGACTGTTTAAAAAAGATAGATATTAAATTGATATAAGATTCATATTATATTACTATTCCGGCAGGGAAAATTATATTCAGTCAGAGGATTCAGAATTATTTGCATTTTGAACTTCTGAATAAAAAAAAAATTAGACAAATGTGGAAATAAAATAAACAAAAATATTTTATGAACATTTCTGATGAGAAAATGCACGAGGCAAACTTGACAATTTCGATTCTTCAACACATTTTTATTTAATTAAAAAAAATCTCTTTTATCGTCTGCAACCGGAAGACTTCCAAAATCGCACTGAAACATTACAAGTAAATTTCGCAAAAATAGATATTCAGTGTAATTTTTTGTTTTTTTTTCCTTATCAAATCTTAAAGAAAATAGCGTGTTTTATGCAAGCACTAACTCTTAAAAATTATTTTTGGAGTTTTATTGAATATTTTTTTTAAGGTTTCAAGATATATATATATATATATATATATATATATATATATATATATATATATATATATATATATATATATATATATCATAGATATGACGATAAACTACAGCTGCATCAGGGGTTAGACGACAAACTACATACGACAGCAAGGCCACTGATCAGGACGTTTTGAAGAGCATGGAACCACCTCTTAAGTTCCCAGGTCCAACCTAACCCGGGAGATAGCACCTGGTAGGGTCAAAACACTATGAAAGCGTAAAAATAGGTATTAGTTTAGTACCAGCAATACATTTTTGTAAAAAATTATTACCAACAATGAATTTTTGAAGGAAAACATTATTACCAGCAATACATTTTTGAAAAAAAAACAAAATATTAATAGCAATACATTTTTGAAGGAAAAAAGTAGGACCATCGATAATTTTGGGGGAAAAATATTACCAACAATAAAAAATCTCGTCGGCATTAAATAACCGATTTAGTTTGATATGCCGTAAAATAGAACAAACCAAACAACCAAACTTTGAAGAAAATCAGTTTGTAGATACAAACTGATTTCTTGCAAAGAATATATATTCTATTCATACGAATCTATCCTAAAAATCTTGTTGACCTTAAATAAAATAACCGATTGAGGTTTATATACCGTAAAACCAAATATTCCAAACTATATATATATATATATATATATATATATATATATATATATATATATATATGAAACTATTATTTAACTTTTAAATATCAATTTTATCCACACATTGAAGTTTCTTGGTAAAATTTCCGGTCTTCAGGGGTTTTGGTTTTTAAACTGTATTTCCAATTTTCCTTTAAACTACGTTCTTTTGCACACGCACGTTCAGGAAATTTTGCTTATGTTTACGTCTTTCATATTTTTAGCTATATATTTTTCTTCCAGTTGCAAATTTTTTCTTCGAAATTAAATTAATTTTTTTAAATAAGTTTTTTATGTTATGTTACATTTTTAATTAAATTGTATTATTTGTAAATTTTATTACTAATTAAATTATCATATTTTAGTTAATATTTTTAATTAATATTTTAATTGATTTATTATGTGATATTATTATTATTAAAGTAACAAACTATATATATATATATATATATATATATAGCCATGTGTAGGAATTTTTTGCAATTCATATATTCCAATAATTTTTACACATTTTCCTAGTAGCCTTTAAATTATTATTATTATTATTATTATTATTATTATTATTATTATTATTATTATTATTATTATTATTATTATTTACATACTTACTTTTATTTCTGTAGTATGAACATTTCTTGCCGGAGACGTAAGCTCAGAAATGGCTTCATGACATTTTGCATTGATCATTTTTGTAAAAAAACAAAAACAAAAAATTAAGCTCACATGCATTTTACATGGCTAAAATTCGTCGTAATATGTGAGCTGTACTTGTGAGTACAATTTTTTGTATTTCTTTAAGACATGAGCGACAAGCAATCCCTTTAATGAGTCTATCGGAACCTTTTCCAATGAATCCGAGTGCTCCAACTACAACTGGAATTATTGATGTCCTTATGTGCCACATTTTTTAAATTTCCACTTCAAGATCCCTGTATTTTGATAGGTTTTTGAAGATCTCCAAAGATACATTGCAATCTGCAGGAACTGCCATATCTATAAGAAAGCACATTCTGTTTTTGTCGTCGTTGATCACGACATCTGAGCGATTAGCTTTGATTGTTCTCTCTGTGTGTATTGTAAAGTCCCATAAAATTGTTACATGTGCTGTCTCTGTAACTACTACTACCATTATTATTATTATTATTATTATTATTATTATTATTATTATTATTATTATTAATTGTCCGTGGAAGTTCTCCACATATGCAGCCGGACGAACTGCTAAGTTTAATGGACATTACATTTCCTCACTCGGTTCCTCACATGCTTTCGACCTTGTGCCACATCAAGTGGCTATTATGACTCCAGAACCTTCTAGCCACTAAGTGGGTAGAGGTTTGATCTGCATCACGTTCGCCGGCTTTTGAGACGGCATTTGAGTTATTTTTCTCCTATTTCTCCATAGTTTTTAGGCCAATTTGTTTTGCTGCATGTTTTTTTTTATTTGCTTTTTAATTTTTCAGTCGTGGACGTAATTTCTTAATGTTCTCATTTGTTGACTTGCATTTACCAAAGATATGTTACGGAGTCTTTTGCCACAAAGTATAGTTTCTTTTTGTTTTATATTATTTGTTTTTATTTTGTATCCTCGTATTTCAAAACCAGTCTAAACATGCAGTCGTTTGCTAACTGCAAATAAGCATAAAGACCCATAGTTGCAGTTTTTAATGATAGTTGCAGTCGAATTCCGGACATTCTTAGAAGTTACAATCTGTCAATGTTTGATTTTGGATGCTGCATGCGATGCAATGTAAAGAGCTTTCGTACTTTAGTATCATATTTGTTTATCTCGAACATTGACCAGTTCATAATACTGAAGTTGTATGCGATTACAGGAATGACTAATGAGTTTATGGCTTCAATTTTGTTGAATTATTATTATTATTATTATTATTATTATTATTATTATTATTATTATTATTATTTAATGTTCACACAAGAAGTAATTGATAGCCTATCCTGGAGTTTATGTAACAATATGTCTTCTCATTATTGGTTTTCATTTTCTTTTACAGAGTTGTTTTCCTCAAAACTGGATTAATCGGTTTCTATTTCGAAGTCCCTAAGAATTTTATGATTGTGCTTTATTATTATTATTATTATTATTATTATTATTATTATTATTGTTGTTGTTGTTGTTGTTGTTGTTGTTGTATTTCCTTTGATTTCTAGCTAATACTATTTTCTTTCCAGGTTCCAATCAGGGACCTAAGGTCAGAGATAGTATCATGACATTTTCAACTAAGCATTTTTTTCACAAAAAACAAAAACAAACTAAGATCACGCATATTTTACATAGATAAAGATCTTCGTAAGGTGTGGGCCGTATTTGTGAGTACAATAGCTTGTATTTCTCTAAGGCTTGAGCTACCATGAATCCATTCAATTCATCTATCAATCCGAGGGATCCAACTACTGCTGGAATTGTTGATGTCCTCATGTGCCACATTTTTGAGATTTCGATTTCAAAGTCCTTGTATTTAGATAGTTTGATTGTTTTTGAAAATTATTATTTTTTAAAATTATTATTATTATTATTATTATTATTATTATTATTATTATTATCTATGTTTCCTGCTTTTTGTCCTGTAGAGCCGGGTCCAAATTATGGTCCTTAGGCCCGATCGAAGAATTGTCATTTAATTGATAGCCCTTTTCTTAGTATATGGATAGTTCCTAGTAGGGCGATCTTCTGGGTAACTTGTAGGTTGATGTTACCTGACACACTGTTCGTAAAATTGTCCATTTCTTTCTTACGAGGCCCAGAGCTCCGATTACTATTGGTACAGTCTCAGTTTTTATTCCCTACATCCTGTTAATCTCGATCTCCAGGCCCTTGTATTTGGAAAATTTCTCCATAATTGTCAGGGGGGTGTTTCTCTCAGATGGTACTGCTATGTTAATAAGCGTACACTTCCTGAATTTGTTGTCTTTTATGATAATATCAGGTCTGTTGAATTTTATTTTCCTGTCAGTTTGAATTGGCATGTCCCAGGGGATGATTATATCGTTATTTTGGGTAACTGTGTCTGGTTGGTGCTTATACCATCTCTCAGTGGTTTCGATTTTGTGCTTCTTGCATAGCTTCCAGTGCACCTTGTTACGTCTGTGGGTATATTCATTTTTTGCCAGTTCCTGACATCCTGAGATAACATGGTCGACAGTTTCATCATATTTTCCGCAGATCCTGCCTTTCGGGTTAGTTCCATCCTAGTTAGGATCTGCTTATTATTATTATTATTATTATTATTAAACAAACTAAATGATTGACTTTAATCTATACCAATATTTTTAACACTTTAAGAAGGTTTTAAAGTAGATAAAGAAAAAGGAAAAGAAAGTTCTTATCAATGTTTAACACTATTTCGGCTTTATGTCTCTCTTCAAGTTATGTTTAAATATTGCCTACAAGTATAAAAATACAAAAACTACAAGTCTTTGTACAAACTACTAACAACCCAACCCAAGGGAATGTACAAAATGACAAGAGAGTTCAATAAGATTTATAATAAACGATTTGATTAATTGCTCTTACTATCTAATCAGCTAACGGGAAAACCCCATCAAGAAATGTGCGTCTCAGTTGCATTTATTTCATATGGACTGTGTTTCATTGGCTTTATGGCGTTCATTACCAGTACATCGTCACGATATATTACCAGAAATCCTGCCTCTTATTCTCTAACCTTCTACTTCTAATGGCACTTGGGACTTGTATAGATTGAATATCATTGTATAAAAAAACCCTCAAAAAACAACTGTTTTCTCAAGACAAGTCACATTTGTGCAAGGCTTTTATACTTGTTATTTTTTTTCTTTTCTGAAATCGGGTTCCTCCTTATTATTATTATTATTATTATTATTATTATTATTATTTCTGCTATGGACACACTTACCAATTAGGTTGTGTGTTGTTATTATTTCATGTTAATTTTTTTTTTTTTTTTTTATCTCCGATTTTAGCGTTACATAGACAAAGTTTCTTAGTGGTACTTAATAAGACAATTTCTGTATGTCTCACAGGATTCTTTCAATGTGTTGTTTTGTTCCATTTTTATAATTCCCACCTATTACCATTGGTATTATTCTTGTTTTAATTTCCACATTTTTTTTATTTCAATTTCCAGGTCTTTGTATTTTGATAGTTTTTCAAATTCCTTGGTTGCTATGTTACAATCTGCTGGACAAGCCCATATATCAATTAGTAGGCAAGTTTTTTCTTTCTGGTTTTTGACAATAATGTCCGGCCTATTTGCTTCAATTTTTCTGTCTGTGTGGATGGTATAATCCCATAGAATGGTGACATCTTCTATTTCTGTAACCGGCGCTGGCCGATGTTCATACCAGTGTTTGCTTACACATTTTATTTTCTTTGATTTCTGGCGTTTACACAAAAGGGACCTAAGGTTAGAAATGGCGCCATGACACTTTCCACTAACAAAAACAAAAACAAAAAAAATTACATAGATAAAGCCCTTCGTAAAGTGTGGGCTGTACTTGTCAGAACTATTTTTTGTATCTCCTTGGGGCATGGACTTCCAGGATTCCTTTCAATTAGTCTACTGAAATCTTTTCCAACCAGTCCTAGGATTCCAAATACAACAGGGATTGTTGATGTTCCCATATGCCACATTTTCGAGATTTCTATTTCAAGGACCTTGTATTTTGACAACTTCTTGAATATCTTCAAAGATACATTGCAGTCAGCAGGGACTGCCATATCAATAAGTAGGCCCCTGGGCGGAACCCGGATAGAAATGTGTAAACGCCAGAAATCAAAGAAAATAATAAAATAAATTCCCATTATTATTATATTTCGATTTCTGCTATGATCATACTACCTACCAAGTCCACGGGAATACCTGTGGTAGTGTGTGGTGTGTTGTTATGGCTACATTTCATGATTTGTTTTTCAAACTCCCATAATATCACTAGCTTTACATGGACAAAGTTCTTCTTAGAGTGTGGGCTATACTTATCAAGACAATCTTTTATATTCCTCTTAAGCTGGGACTTCCAGGTATTTTTCAATGTTTTGTTGTGTTCCTTTATTTTTTTATAATTACAAGCGCATCTATTGTATCAGGTATTATTCTTGTTTTCAATTTCTACACGTTTTCGATTTCAAATTCCAGGTCCTTATTATAATTATTATTATTTTATTTCCTTTGAGTTCTGGTGTCTACTCATTACTTTCAGGATCCCGCCCAGATACCTAAAATCAGAAATAGCATCACGACATTTTCCGCTGAACAATTTTGAAAAAAAATCACACATATTTTACACAGATAAAACCCTTCGTAAGGTATGGGCTGTACTCGTGTGAACAATCTTTTGTACTTTTTCAAGGTCTGGGCTACAAGGGATTCCTTCAATGAGTCTATTGGAATCTTTTCCAATCAATCCGTGGGTTCCAACTACAACTGGAATTAATGATGTCCTCATTTTTAAGAATACGGTTTCAAGGTCCTTGAATTTTGATTGTTTTTAAGATCTTCAATGATACATTGCGGTCTGCAGTTATTGCTATATCAATAAAGAGGCACTTTTTTTTTTTTTTTTTTTTTTTTGGTTTGCGGTCTCTAACAACGATGTCTGGGCGAGTAGCTTTGATTGTTGTGGGTGTATTGTAAAGTCCCATAACATTATTATTATTATTATTATTATTATTATTATTATTATTTCTTTTGATTTCTGTTGTATACACAATTACTTTCGGGTCCGAACCAGAGACCTAAGGTCAGAAATAGCATCATATGTTCAATTTTTGTACAAGAAAAAAATCAAAAACAAAAAGAAATCACACACATTTTAGACAGATAAAGCTCTTCGTAATGCGTGAACTGTACTTGAGAGTTCAATTTTTTGAATTCCTTGACATGGGCTGCTAGGAATCCCTTTAGTTAGTCTATCGGAACCTTTTCCAATCAATCCGAGTGCTCCACCTACAACTGGAATTACTGATGTTCTCATGTGCCACATTTTTGAGATTTCCACTTTCCTTGTATTTTGACAGTTTTTTTTTTTTTTTTTTGAAGATTTCCAAAGACACATTACAATCATCATCAAGGACTGCCAAGTCAATAAGGAAACACATTCTATTTTTGCAGTCTTTGATCACGATGTTTTGGCAATTATTACTATCATTACTTCGTAAAATACATCTATTGGATGCTTTGGTACACATAATCAGTAATGTTTCTAGCCGAGGTTCATTAGGGTTTTCAGGTCTATCAACATCATACCGCCACTCCGCGCTGACCCAGACGATACTGACTGGGTATCGACTTGTGGGCCCTCCGTTACATGAATTTTTTTTATCATTATTATTATTTCCAGTTGTCTTTATAATCATTTATATATATATTATATATATTATTTCCATAATATATAATTATTATTATATATTATAGAAATAATATATATAATATATATAAATGATAATAAGGACATCCTGGAAATAATAATAATAATAATTCTTATATCATAATAATAATAATAATAATAATGATATATATAATTCATATATATAATAACATAATATATATATTCTATCTCTTCTTTAAAACTTCTCTCTGTTAAATTTGAATCCCCCACCTTCTCTGGTCTGTTACCCCTCTCTTTAGCTCTAACATTCGTCCCACACTCTCATACTTACACTCTCTCTAAATTTTATTTTTTATTTCCGGAGTTGTTTTTTCTGTTTTCTTTTTGAATTTGTAGGTCTGCTGAATTGGATCGTATTTACGATTCCAGTGGAATAAATTATGACCATGGAATATTAGTGTTTAAGCCTTTTTATTATATTATTTATATATATATATATCTTATTTCAGTTGTTCTTATTGTTATTATTTCAAGTTGTCTTTATTTCTTACTTTACCAAGTCGTTTACCTGACGTAATGGAATGTTTATCTTACAAAATTGTTGAGTATATTACATTGAGTGAGTTTTTTTTTTGTATCTCACATTGTCATTTGTTTTTAAGATTTTCTTAATGTGCATATCAGAATTTTTCTTGTCATTAGTAGTACGATTATTATTGGAATCCTGCTTATCTTCTTACAGCGCCTAGCATTGTGCCCGAGTGACACGAAACTGGTTCCCAGAGCACTAAGCTGACTTCTACGTTGCTCAATAACATCATGGCACTCACTAAGTGTTAAACCCATTGAGCATGTTCAGGGCAAGTTGCAAACTACTGCATTCACATTAAATTAACACAATTCAGTTATACACACAAACCTTACATCTTGCCTAGATAGCTATACACACATAACGAATACAGCATCACGTAGACTCTATACCACGTCGCATAACAGCTGATATTCAAGATAATGGAGACGCTTCCTGCTAATGTTGCTGGTAGTTCAGTATATTTATAAAAAATCATAATGTTAATATCGAATAGCTGATAAAATCCATGACTGTTTTGCCGTCTGTGTGACCAGCGAACTTTAATTATGATCAATCTGTTATTCCGGACTGGCGCCGACTGGACATTAAGTAGCCATCAGTCGGGTGTAAGTTTTCTTGTGCAGGTGTGAAACCTTTCGCTCACACCTGGATAGGAAAATAACCAACAAACTCTCGCACTCTATATAAAAAAAATGAAACTAACGCTAAATAAAATTAATTATGAATATAGCAAGAATGTTTTAAAATGTTTATAAAAGCAATAATTTGGAATGCTGAAATTGTATTTTTTTTTAAATATTACAGGTTGAGTATTTTTAAAACATTAGTAATAAAAATATAAACTAACTTATCTCCGTTACATATTCTTAACATTAATTTTTAGATTGACTATAACGGAGCACGTTTCGTGGGCATTTACAAAAAAAAAATCACAATTATCAATTACATTAATTTTTGTCTTAACAATTCACCCCTGAAGATGATCTTAGATGAGATGGGAAGTACTTGGAAAAATAAAAGAAATAACCAAAACTACGGCGTCTTTCTTAATCAGTTTTGTAACAGCACTAAGAAATTGCTCAGTGAATTTGAGAGGATTAAAAAAAATAAGATTATTCAAGCAAATATGCTTGAATGAAGATATATATATATATATATATATATATATATATATATATATATATATATATATATATATATATATATATATATAATTATTTATTTAAAAATATGATTCCAAATCGCGACATAAGAAGTCTCATGTTTCAAAACAAGAGCCGAAAACTTCAATATAATTATTTGAATTAAATTGAGTTAAAGTAAGCTCTGTTCTATCTTCGAGCGAAATTGTTTTGGGAATAACGTATTTCTGAAATTTACGTGTTTTAATAATTGAAATCAAAATTTCCAAGGTAACAGCTAGGGCGAATTGTTTAAATTGGGTAGGCGAGTGTTGGGTGTTAATAATAAGTATCAGTATAGAGTTACTTTCATAGCTGTTAAGTCAGTATATAATATATATATATATATATATATATATATATATATATATATATATATATATACTCTTGAGGGCTGTCGATACCTGTGCTAGCACAAAACCACAAAGGTATCGTGACCAAGGGCTTGAGTATGCTGACCTTGTTCAAATTGTTGATCCCGCTAGATAACACGCTCTTTTTCCCATAAACTGCAACTAAGATCTGATCCACATAGTTGCAGTATAAACCACAGGATTTTGAGCAAACACAAATATGTCTATATATATATATATATATATATATATATATATATATATATATATATATATATATATTCAGTTGTATGGATATGAGTTTGTGACCCTGGGTTTCACTCTTTTGTGAGTCACAAACTCATATCCATACAACTGAATATGTTAGATCTATCACTGATATTGTACACTTTCTACTACGTATTGCGCATATAATATAAAAATATGTGTGTGTGTGTGTGTGTTTTCATTTTAATCTCAAATATTATCTACCAAAGGTATTTTGATTGTCTCTGTCGCTTCCTCTGTCTTATATACTGTGTCCTTTTAGGATGTTGGCCGTCATGACTCTCCAAAACATCCTCTCTTTTGTTGCTCCAATTAAATTTCCATTTTAAATTTTCCTATCTCAATTTTGTTTCTATACTAGTATCTATTCACACAAACTTGTAAGGTTGTCATTTTTCTCTGCTTCTTTTACCTTCATTATACTCTGTGAGTTTTAAATTCTCCACGCCCTCTTTTCTCATCATATGTCCCAGAAGTTTCCTTATGATTGTTAACATCAGTTTCCTTGTAGTTCCTATTTTCATTAAGACTTCCTCATTACTCATGTGCTCTGTCCATGCTATTCCTAATATTCATCGAACATAGAACATGTTAAAATGTTTTCTTCATCTATGAGGACATTGTCCAGTAATCTATGTCATAACAGAAATTCGATAACGCATAACTTCGTCGTACTTTTCCTTTTTATAAGAAAATGTTCGTGTCTCTTAATACTTTGCTTAACTTCTAAAAGACACCTTCCACTATTCGTATGTTGTTACTGAATGCGTTTGCATCTGTCGGAACTTTTATAAAGAAAAATAAATTATATATTAATACATTAATGTTTACTATCTCTCACTCTTTCTCTTTCTCTCTCCTCTCTCTCTCTCTCTCTCTCTCTCTATTCTACATTCAGATCATGGCATAGCCACTTCGAAACCATTCACATAGTCTTGTTTTTCGAAGACAATCTCCACTCAAAAGCTTCTTTCCAAAAGATGCGAAGTTGAAAGCCTATCGCTACTATGTCGTTATTTCTAAGGCAAATGTTCAAATAAACTCCATTATTGTAGTTTTACTAGTACCAATCTTTACAGCTGGTACACACCAAGAGTCGAAACGCTTTCATTTCCACCGTATTCCAAAGTTAAGAAGAAAGTTTCACAATGAGAGTGCTTTTTTTTCAAGAACTGCCGCTTTGTGCAATAGATTCAATCCTGAGTAATTCCTTGAATCTTAAATTCTTCAAGGCAAGAATCAGTCGTTATCTATCCACCTTATCCTCATAGTCTTCACTTTTTACCACATCCTCTCCCATTCACATCAAACGCCTCATTTATCATTCCAATTCTATCGCTCCAAAGTGTATCTGGTTCCTTCTGTCATGCTTTACCTTTACAAAAGTCAAAATAAACCAAAAATGGAGCATTGATGCCATATCTGGGCTGGACTTGCTCAATCCCCAGATTCCACTCTTGACAGAGTTCAAAATCGTTTAAGGGCTTTTGTGGGCTATTACTTATTTTTTCCTCTACAACAGTGGATCTCAAACTTTTTAAAGTCGGGACGCACTTGAAATCCTACCAATAATTGTAGGCACACTGTATACAAATTTCGGAAAAATGTTATAATGAAATCAAATATTACAGAAAAGAAATAATGCAATAAAAAATTATAAAATGAAATATTCCTTAAGTTTATTCATTCTTGTGTTTAGATAGGATAAGTTATCCTGATTGACGTGTTTATGATAAAGTAACTAATTTATCACATTTGCAAGTAAGAGGAAGAGACTTCCACAGACGAGAAGTGTCTCGCACAAATATTCAAATGCAATGTCAATCGACATCTCCAGATGTCTTGATATATTCCCCATCCTTCTCGTCATCCTTTCCTCTATTACGCCTCTTTACTTTTGCTCCCACTCTCTGTAACCCCTTGCGTGCTAGTAACACTCTCGCCTTGTTTAGTGAAATGCTTAAAAAACAAAAAAAAAACAAATAAGTGATAAATTATGAATGATAAATTACTAGTATAAATAAGACAGCGATAAGATAAATTACTAAGTATAAATAAGGCAACTTTTAAATAAACAATCCTAATCATCGTCATCATCTTTTAGTAATCAACTTTCTTGAACTAGCCATGGAGGACTAGCCAGCAACTCCTACCAGTTCAAAAGAGTAAAACAAAAGCTTCCTGTCATTGAAGCTTTCCTCGAGGACTATCCGAAACAAGACAGGTACGGCAATATAATAAAATAAATATATTTATTTCTTTTATCTGGACACCTATTTCTCTGTAATGCCATGGCGCACCTTGACATCTTCCAGGTCTCACCAGTGCGCCCAGACTCACCATTTGAGAACCACTACTCTACAGCCTCATTCCTCACAGACATAATGTCGAAAGCCTGTCGCTACTTTATCACTCTTTCACTGGCAAATGTTCAGATAAGTTCAGCCAATTCAGACTTTAACAGCTACTTCCACGATATCGAATCACCTAAATATCATCTGTATTTCATTTGTAAGGAAGAAGTTCAAGTCAGCTTTCTACCCAAGAACCGCACTTTTGTAGAAAAATTCCAGCTTGGATGCTTCCCTGAACGCCATAATCTTAACCTTTTCAAGTCGAAGGTCAATCGCTGTCTATCCTTCTTATTCTCATAGTCTTCACTTCGACGTTTTCGTACGTTCAGATCACTCACCACATTCAGTACCATGAGTGGTTCTCGAACTTTGAGTTACGTGAACTTTAGTATATAAAAATCCAAAAATATAAATTATATAAAAATTAGATGCAGGACAATAGTTGTTCACTAAAACCAGTTCCATCGTCTTTTATGTACTGTTTGGGATGTGGACAATCATGGCTCTCCCCAATTTTCTGCCTTTTACTGCTCTTAGTTTTGATCCTTTTCCATGTCTCGTTGTCCATGTTCTGTCACTCGCTGTTTCCTATTGATTCTTTTGCCTTCAGTATGTTTTATAAGTATCAAATTCTCCAAGCTCCTTTTCCTCATTATATGTCCCGGAAATATCAACTGTCTCTTTCCGGCTATAAAATTCTCAACATTTGCCACAAGTCTCTTCTTCATCTGGTCGGATTCAAAATTACACACATTAAATTTTTACCGATGATCTAGCCCCCTTCCCCGTAAACACGTGTGTTTGGTATAATTAGAATGGTTGTAAATAAAGTACCACTGTTGAATCAACATAAACATGGCTGAGCGCTTCGAAATTAGCGACTTATTTTGCGACAGTTTTTTTTTTTTTTTTCTTCATCAAATCATAATTGAATTTTATTACTTTAGGTTTCTATGGAAAAAACCAAAACCATGAGTAATTTATCATAAAACTGGTAAGATTTAGAAATAAATACAATCTGAAATGAGTTAACCTGCCTGTATTTCTGCATTTCTATGTGACTGGGCATGTTTTACTTATGTCGTTCTTGTGTCTAGCAGAACAAAGAGACATGTGCGTAGATTTTGTTATGTGAATTTGGATGCGAACCTGTGTTTGAAAGACAAGCATATAAAAGAGTAAACAGATCGGTATACAGGTGCGCGCATGCGCTTTCTAGTCGCAGGAAGTTTTAAAAAAAAGGTTAAAGGGTAAACATGGGGGACTCTGTGAATGCATCATTTATGGTAGCAACGAACAAGAAAAACGAACCGCCTCTGCTTATTGACCGACCATAAAATACCGTTGAGTCGTTTCAAGTAGATTTTTCGCCTCTTAAGGATTCATTCAGAATAAATCGGCCAGGTGTCGGTGCTATAATCAAAACAATGAAAACTTGGATTTATTCCTGATCTACTTTGAACATGAGGTTTGACGACAACCCCCTCTCCTCCCTCAGTATAAACATCTTCTATTTAGTTTACAAAAATCTATGTGTATAAAAAAATGTTTTTTTTCCTGTTTAGTTTTCCTTCACCATGTTAAGTAAAATTAAGTGCAGGATAGTATAGTTTGACGAACCCAAGATTGTTCTTGTTTAACTTGTTTTTTTTACGGCTTACCAACCTTTTGCAGGTTATTTAAAGCCAGAAAATATTTTTAGATTGTAATTTTTTTTTTTAAAGATTATTATGCTTTACCGATACAAATCCTACAAAATAACCCATAGCTTGGGGAGGAATAGGTGGATTCATTTCCAAGCCGTTAACCAATCACACCACTTCCAAAACATTATCCAATACACCACCAGCATATTCAAGAGCCTGGTATTCCCACGTGTTTACCCTTATAGATACTGACCCAGCTCGATATTGCTTAACTTCAATGATCGTACGAAGATCAATGTTTCAACGTGATGTTGCCGTAAGCATTTAAACTCAAGAACTGGCATTTTCTTTAAATAAGTTCATTTCAAAAGAATATGATCCGGCTTGATTCTAGCCTGTTACGAGATGATTTCAGTTAAAGGTGATTTTTTTTTCACGTGTATTATTTAGCAATAGGATGCATTGGTAGGCTAACGGATATCGTCGTGGAATCGGCGAACCGAGTTCAAATTCTAGGCAAATCTATGACGTTCACTTTCACACAAATTCCCTTTCACACATTTCCCTATATATATATATGTGTGTGTGTGTGTGTATAACAATAGTTCTATCCTGTCAGTAATACAGCTACTGGTTCTTGGCCATTGAGAGTGCTTTCTTCTTGATTATCAATGCACTGTTCTGGTAAAGCAATTTGCTATACATTGTTTTTATTTAGATTATTTACAATAGTTACTACAGTAAAAGAATTAGTAATACTTTGAAATTAGTAATACATTAATTGTAGGTGCCTAAAAATGTGGTGATTGAGATTTTTTTTTATATAATTTTTTTATTTTGAACTTCTAAATGATTTTCTCACGATTATTTAATAAAACATATATTTTAAAAAAACTTTAATTATTTAAAATATTGAGTAAAATTAATGCCTCCCCCCCCCGCTAACAATTAACAAGCTCACCCTTATATTAGGCTTGTCAGATTACATGACATATTTTATCTCTTATGTTATCTGAAAGTCAGAATTCAAAACATATTTATTAAATGAAAATAGGTGGCGGGAGAGACCTTAACTAAAAAAAGAATATATATATATATATATATATATATATATATATATATATATATATATATATATATATATGTAAGCTTGATTTTGGTATCCTCATAATGTTAAAATAAGCCACCTTTGCGCTGCACTTAATAAAGCTTAGTAAACTAATAATAACTAATGTAACTAATGATGATCAAGACATTTTTCAATGGATAATACAGATTTTAGAATTTACTAACTTCATTATTAAAGATTCGCCTATAACCAGTCCGTTTATTAAAGATTCATGTTGCTATGATTGCTCTTGGGGTTCATAATGGAGGATTTCCATTTGCCTTTTAATCTACTGTGTAAAGATTTACTCTGCCCTTTAATAGATCTTTTTTTTCGCCGTAAGTTGCTAACACTCTCTCCGCTCTCAGTTAAGGTGTGTGCCAGTTTAGTCACTGACCTTATAATCTTATATATATATATATATATATATATATATATATATATATATATATATATATATATATATATATATATATATATATATATATATACATGTAAGCAAATATATGGATATAGATCAGACAGTATAAAGAAAAATATGCTGAAAAACAGACAAAATCTTCATATGCGATTATGTATTTCAGTTATCTGTTTGGATTGGTATTGCTTTTATGTCCATCGTCTTTTTCATGTTGAATTGTATATGGTCTATGTTAATTATGTTTTATGAATATGTCCTGAAGATTAGACCGAAACGTCCGACGTTGACATTAAACATTTAAACAGCATAATCGCATTTTTGTTTGTTTTTTCAGTATATTTTTCTTCATATATATATATTTATTAAAGACATTTTTATGTTTAACGTTGTTATTTATGGATACAAGTATTTAAGCAAATGCTCTGTTTATGATAAACAGTATTAAATAACCACAATTCGACCTTGTCTATCGTAAGGTTCTTTGTGGCCGAGACGGTTAAGGCACGTCAGCGTATATGACGGTTCCGTATAGGATGCAGGTTCGAATCCTGTCAAAGAACGAATATTTTCTATGAAAATTTCTCGGACATTCAGGCCGGTAAATGTTATTTAATACTGTTTATCATAAACAGAGCATTTGCTTAAATACTTGTATCTATAAATAACAACGTTAAACATAAAAATGTCTTTAATAAATAAATTGTCGGACCTTGTCCATTTCTTAACATATATATATATAAAGTTTCGGCTTTGATTTGATCGAATTTTTAAAACTCAAAGCTAACTTCCATCTCATATCATGACCATTCTTGGATTAAAAATGATAATAAAAATATATAAACACACGATTCAGATTCAATATTAGTTGAACGGTTTAGGTGGCTTTAGATAAACTTGAATTTAAAAAGAAAAGTTATTCATTTTTCACTCGCTCTTCTTATTACAAATCTATAAGAAATAAAGCCCCAGGGCAAAACTTGAAGAAGTGGGATCATTTTTTGGGAAAACATATAAAACATATAAATTATAAAAGCTGTATTTAGGCACCAAGAATTCATCCAAATAAGTTTTATTAAATTCCATCGACAAGGTCTGACTATTCAACTTTTTATCATATGTTTTCAATTTGCAAATGAGGTGTTGTAATGTTGCGATTGAAGTTAAGAATAAATTATCCAACACTTTCAATTTAGCAAAATAAATCTTGCTTATCATACTTATAGCGCCCGCTCTTTACAATGACTGTGATAATTCAAATTACTTGAATATAGAAAGAAAAAAACGTTTATTTTCGATAATTTATTCATAACTTCAAGTTCACTCGAAAACTGGAAAGATATAATAAAAATTTGAATAGATAGATTTTGTTAGTGTAATTTAATAAAACCTGTTTATATATATATATATATATATATATATATATATATCATTGCACATGTGTAATCATTATTTACCGGCCTAAAGATTGAAACTCTTATTAAAGCTTATAGTAGTAAAAAAATACGTCGGATTAAAAAAAAATAATTCTTCTTCATGTGTCATGACCCCTCAGGACGTAGGTGGTAATGGCTCTCCACAATTTCTTGTCCTTTGTAGCTCTTAATATATTTTGACTTTTTATTGTTTCTCTTAAACCGCATTCCGCCATCCATTTACTCAAGCTCACTAAGCATGCGTTGTTTTCCTCTGTCCCTCTTGCCTTCAATCTGTCCAGTGAGTATCAGATTTTCTAAGCCCTCTTTTCTCATTGTGTGCTCTAGATGTCTATATAAGTATCTTTTTTTTATTTACATTGTTCAGACAGTTGCCCCATATTCCCAACGTTTTGGCCGTTGTACGCTCCTGCCTTCTTCAGGTGACTGAAATTTCGAACTGAACCCTTTATTTCGTCTATGTGCCATGCCTCTTCCGGATGTCTGAGAATCAGTTATCTCCCTTTAACTCAACTCGCTAAGTTTTTGTTCACCTCAGCTGTAGACAGGTATTGAACTCACAACTTTTGGGGCGAAATTACTGGATTCAAACAACGCTTGGTCATGTGTCTTTTTGTATCCATTTTCTAAAAAAAAGTTTGTTGCTGCTCATATATTCAGTCCATGGTATCCTCAGCGTTTTTCTTTTTATGTGCCATGTCCTTTCAGGGCGTAGGCGATCATGGCTCTCCCCCTCCCTCTATCCCTTGCAGTTCTCAACAAGATCTTTCCTTCTGCTACCTCCTCAAGGCAACGATCTGTCATCCACCTGCACAAACCCACCAGGAATGTCACGCGCTGCTTTCCCTTGTATCTCTTTCGACTCGCGAGTATCGGATTCTCCAGACCCTCCTTCCCCATTATGTGCCCCAGAAACTTCAGCTGCCTCTTCCTGATGTTAAGTATTAGCCTTATACTTGTCTGCATCCTCTCCAAGACCTCATCGTCGCTCACACGATCCGCACATAATATCCTCAGCGTCCTTCTGTAGAACCACATCTCCGTCGCCTCGAGTCTCTTCTTCATCCTCGAGGAAACCGTTCAGCATTCGTATGTACGAAGGTAGGCAAAAGATTTCCTCACTTTCGCCATAATATATAATGCGGATAATTTTTAGTTTTGCCTCGTATATTTTGCACTAGCAGTAGAGCCCGGCGTTGCCCGGGGATGTAACAGTAAGAGATAGATCAAGTATCGACCATCATAAAGACTGAAAAATAAAATTGACAAAGATTATTGTTTAAGGTTGACGGACACGCATGTCTTAATTATTATTTTTTTGTTTGTTTTTTTTGTTTTTTTTTTACGAATTGGTGAAACCCAAACTCAAAGAAAAAACATTGTTTTCAATCGTTATGAGTCTACCGATTGAATAGAATTTTATAAAAAATTGTCTTGTAAATGAAATTTTAAAGCATTCTGAATGTAGAAATAAAAGAAAAAAAGTGTGGAAGACAATAAGAAACACTACCTGCCAAAAAAAAAGTGAAGTTTTGTTGAAATCGGTTGAAAATGTAGGAAATCCGATCCCATATATATAAACGAACACACACACACAATCTGGGTTTTATAATAACTATAAATCGATATGAGTTGTCCCCCTTTCATTCTGGCGACAGAATAGTGTTATATCGTGTTTTCAAATTGATTTCGTGAAAAAAACAATTGTGTTTTTCAATTTTGGCGCTGTCAGAACCAAAAGGTAATTTTACGCAGTTCTGTGAAGTTTTGTTGAAATCGGTTGAAAAATTTGGGAAATCCGATTACAGACACACACACACACACACACAATCTGCGTTTTATAATAAGTAAGATTTATGGAGAGGAGAGAAATATAATTATTATTTCAAATGTTGTTCAAACTTGTTATAACAAATTTCATAATACTTAATGTTTCATCATCATCAACCCCATCAGTGGGTAAGGTCGCTTGGTCGTTGCACAACTGAGCACCTGACCAATTCCCCACCCGTATATCTAAGTAGATATTCATTCATGTGTAGAGTTTCTTGGAAAAGTAGACCTGGAGGAGCTCATATTTATCCAGGTCAAACTACAATTGATATCCCTTGACTTGAAAAGCTCACCTTTGTCACAGGCATATGGCTTTTTGATCTATCGGCGGACCCCTGCATCTTGGGGGAACTAAGAAGCACTCGGCTAGGCATCTCATCACCGTCCTGGATATCTTGTTAGTACACCACAAATGAAGAGAAAAACTGGAAGCAACAGAAATGTTGCTCTACAGAAGGATACTGTGAATTACATGAATGGAGTTAGTAAACAAGGAGGAAGTGGAAGGCAGCGGATCACAACACGGGCGAGCTTATGTGAATGGATGGCAGAACGGGTGTCTGGAGGGTGTCTTTAGATGCTACGGGCACCGATTGATATGAAGTTGTGGAGAGCAATGATCGCCAACGTCCTGAAATGACACTGATCAAAAAATAGTTATTTAGTCAAAATGACGGATTAACTTCACACTAATGAGAACCATTTTGGGATACCCGCCTATTTCAGTGCCAGATGCGCTGAGCTAAGAGAATTTTTTGGATTAAAAAGACGTTAATATCATCAGAAAAAAAGGATCAAAGTTAATCAAAGGATTTGAAAAGAAGTTGTAATTTTGTAGCAAGCCCTTAATCTTGAAAGATTGACGAGACACAATCTTCCTACACAAACATCGTACTCCATTGAGTTGCGCTTTAAAATAAGTTAAGCTTAGTTAACATCTGCCCATACTTAAATTGGGAGCGTTATCTAGATATACATCCACATATATGTGCATGTATACTTTCTGTAGCGTTCAGAAGATTTATCATCAATCCAAGAGCTGTCCAAGTCTTACTAATTAACTCATAACTGGAGGAGAAGAAGTGGATTCATAACTTTCGCAATTATATTTGAGCATGAATGAATATAACGAACCCGACGGGAATTGGAACACGCATCTCCGTTGATTATTTCCGAACCATTATCCATTACACCACGCGCACATCAAGCTTAAATCAACAGATATTCCCAAGCGGTCACCTATCTAGGTACTGACCAGGATCAACGTTTCTTAACTTCGGTGATCGAACGGGGACCGTTGTTTCAACTTATGTGTCTGTAAACTTTTGGATTAGTCTAGATGTCTTGTTTCCAATAGTCCGAGCAACACTTGAAATAATAAATATTGTAATGTGCATGTTTGAAATTTGGGTGAATCTTTCTTTCTGGCGTAAACAGCAAATATATATATATATATATAATTTTTCATATAGACAAATACAATTTATTCCTCAAAGATGCAACTTCGTTTCAGCATTTTAATTTGCACTTCCACTGGTGAGAACCGAAATGGTTATGAAGAATTATAACCATTTTGGTTCTTACCAGTGGAAGTGCAATTTAAATGCACTGAAACGAAGTTGCATTTTTGTAGTGAGTAAATTGTTTTTGTCTATATGAAAAAATTATAATAAATAATTATTGCTCTACTATTGCTATTGAACCCTCTTTTGAATTAATGCTGTGAACGTTAGAATTTATATATTATTTTCGTTCTCATTACATTCGGATATATATATATATATATATATATATATATATATATATGTGTGTGTGTGTGTGTGTGTGTGTGTGTGTGTGTGTGTGTGTGTGTGTATTTATCGTATATTCTATTTCATATCACTTCCTTAGCGTAATTTAATGAATATTTTTATTTTATTTTTACAATTCAACCATTCTGTCTTTCGACTGACTGATCGATAAAACTCACAATGCATAACCCTATACACCCATGCGTACACAGTCATGTGTACATGAATAAAATCTATAGCTGGTTAATTGCTATATTGAGTGGTTTTAGTTGGCTCAGTTGGAATTTCAGTATTTAATTCACCAGGAAAAAATCTGGCTCGTCTACTCATCGGCTAATCTTCTTTTGGGTGAGGGTGGTGGCTGGGGCGATACGTATGGTCAGGGAGGACGTCTAGGTAGTTTAATAGTTATCGGTGCGGAAAACGGTACTGGTGGGTCAAGTTCAAATTTCTGCCGTGCCTTTGGCGTTCACTTTCTGCACTTATGTCCTTGGGAAGGGCATGAATCCAATTTTTCCCTTCTCCGTTTGCGGAGATTGATTTACTTATTGTAATATTTTGCATGTGTTTTTACCAAATGGATCCCTAGAAATATTCCACTTACAGAATAAAAAAGAAAAGAAATCGTATAATTTAATGCTATATGATAAAATTTTATTATTTGTAGTTTTAAAATAGGGATTTTTCTACCGATAGTTTTATAAGCGACTGCGTTTGTTTTCCCAAAAAATGATCTTACTTCTTCATGTTTTGCCCTGGGGCTTTATTTCTTATAGATTTGTAATAAGAAGACCGAGTGAAAAATGAATAACTTTTCTTTTTAAATTCAAGTTTATCTCAATTCGACCTGGTCTACCGTAAGGTTCTTTGTGGCCGAGACGGTTAAGGCACGTCAGCGTATATGACGGTTCCGTATAGGATGCAGGTTCGAATCCTGTCAAAGAACGAATATTTTCTATGAAAATTTCTCGGACATTCAGGCCGGTAAATGTTATTTAATACTGTTTATCATAAACAGAGCATTTGCTTAAATACTTGTATCTATAAATAACAACGTTAAACATAAAAATGTCTTTAATATATATATATATATATATATATATGAAGAAAAATATACTGAAAAAGCAAACAAAAATGCGATTATGCTGTTTAAATGTTTAATGTCAACGTCGGACGTTTCGGTCTAATCTTCAGGACATATTCATAAAACATAATTAACATAGACCATATACAATTCAACATGAAAAAGACGATGGACATAAAAGCAATACCAATCCAAACAGATAACTGAAATACATAATCGCATATGAAGATTTTTGTCTGTTTTTTCAGCATATTTTTCTTTATACTGTCTGATCTATATCCATATATTTGCTTATATATATATATATATATATATATATATATATATATATATATATATATATATATATATATATATATATATATATATATATATAAGATGGTCAGTGACTAAACTGGCACACACCTTACTTTACTGAGAACGGAGAGAGTGGTTAGCAACCTTGTACGGCCAAAAATAAGATCTATTAAAGGGCAGAGTAACTCTTTACACAGTAGATTAAGGCAAATGGAAATTCCTCCATTATGAACCCCAAGAGCAATCATAGCAACATGAATCTTTAATAAACGGACTGGTTATAGGCGAATCTTTAATAATGAAGTTAGTAAATTCTAAAAATCTGTATTATCCATTGAAAAATGTCTTGAGCATCATTAGTTACATTAGTTATTATTAGTTTACTAAGCTTTATTAAGTGCAGCGCAAAGGTGGCTTATTTTAACATTATGAGGATACTAAAATCAAACAAGTACAGCAGTTTAAATATCTGGAATTTTTTTTTTTTTGTTTGTTTAAATCAAACGGAAATTTCGATACTATAATCCGAAGACGCACTGGGAGAGCAAAATATGCTTCCAAAAGCTAAACAAAGAATTATGAAACAGGAAACTTTCACTAGAAACAAAGAGAAGAGCACTGAACTATTGTGTAATATTAATCCTGTTGTATGGCAGTGAATTCTGAACAATCTCACAGATGAAGAAGATACTTGAAATACAGAAAGATGCTGAGAATACAATTGACTGAATATGTGAGCCATGATGAAGTTTTAGAAAAAATTAAAACAAAAAGAACACTTTTACTTAACATCATAAAGAGACAGTTGAAATTACTATGGCCCATAATGAGGAAAGAGGGCTTGGAAAATCTGACACTCCCGGGGCAAATTGAAGGCGCGACAGAGGAAACCAACGCAGAGCTAGAATAAATGGATGGCAGAACAGTTTTTAGGAGAGATAACAAAAAAAATATTAAGAGCTCCGATGAACAGGATGTTGTAGATTGTCATGATCGCCAACGTCCTATGTGCAATGTGAAGGTTTGATGTCGCTTAACTTTAGTGATCTAGTGAAAACCAGTTTTTCTTTCTCCAAGGCCTGATAATATCACGTCATGCCATGAGTCTTGTTATCCATTAGGATCTTAGGCTCACCACATGTTCTGCAAACATAGCAGAAATTGTGTGTCTAAGGCAAAACAAACTGACAGAACCCATCCCTCTTCGAGGTGGTTTTTAATTCAGATTTCTCCTTCTCTTAGTCTGGTTGCCATCTCAAAACAAGAGAGACCAGTTCTTCATGCTATTTAATCCGTAGCTGGGAGGGAAGTGATAGATTCATATCTTTACTAGAAGTTCAAAGTGCGAAAATCGTTTCGAAAGAAAGCTAGATCTTACATAGACAGGTCCATCCTACGAAGAGTGATCGTTTTGTCCGGCCGCCGGCCAAGGGTTTTCTTGCACAGTAAGGCTAAGGCGGGTCGCTAATGTTTATCGCAACTATCTTGAGTGCTGGGTGTAACCTGACATCGCGTCAGAAAAGACGCGTCTTGTTGGACAATTTTGTCGGCAGAAAAGAAAAAAAAAGCAAGCGAACTTTTGGCAAACGCCGCTGAAGTTGGCTGGCGACTCGAACCAGATAATTACAACGGCGGCAGTGATAACGCATTGGCTAACAGATACAATTACTCACAATTCACAAGTTCATGGAAATACAGGAAAATAAAAACGATGAAAAATAATACAAACACACCATAAGTCTACGAGGTCAGAACTGTAAATAGAGATTCTCTTTAATCAACTTATTTTCGAGCGTTACTTCTTCCTGTTTTACAGAGAATGATCTAATTGATCGCATCCATACAGATCAATATGTTTTTTCAATGCCTAGGCTATGGCTCTCCACAGATTCCTTTTCTTTTTATGATACGTGAATTGGGAAAGAGGGCTTAAAAGGTTTGACACTGGTAAAACCTATTGAAGGCAACAGGGACAGGGGAAAGTAGCACCTAACGAGATTGTATAAATGATTAGCAGAACAAGAATAAGGACAGATAGCGAAGAGACAAAATTTATTAAAAGCTACAATGAATAGGAAATTGTGGAGAGTCATGATCGCACACGTCCTGAAGGAACACGGCACATAAAAGAAGAAGAATTGCAATAACTTCTAAGGAAATGTAGCAGTGTCGTTTCAGATTAGTCCTTCTCTTAGATTGGTTACCACTCAAGGCTAGAGAGCCCGGTCTACCCTTTTATTTAATCCATAACTGGAATGCAGGAAAGAGATGAATTGAACAATTTTCCAAGTGCAAGTGAAAGCAGCAGACTAATTTATAATTTGAACTCGCCTCGTCGATTTTACTTTCCTGTTGATAACTGATACGCTTCCCGAACGTCCATTTTTTTTATCTGCCGTGTTCCTCCAGGATATAAGTTGTTATGTCTCCCAACCGATTTCTTTTCTAATTATTTATTTATTTTAATGTGCATTAATCGCATAACTTCTACCCGGTCACATTTATCACAGTTTTGAATTCAGAGCAGTCATCCTAGATTGGCTTGCACCCAGGTCTACCTTCCGATTTAACACAGAATCGAGGAGAGAAAAATGAATTTATACTTTTCCTAAAGGCATTTGTGCGAAAGTGAATGTAGCAGAGTCACCCGGAATTTGAACTCGGGTCGCCGATGCTACTTTCTTTGGCTGATGACCCTTACGCTACCCGCACATCTTGATCAATACCTACTATGCCAGAAAACAGGTTCTCACGCAGTGGACAATACTGATATTATTAACGATCGTAGAATTATGATCTGAAAGTGCGATAAAAGGCAAAGTAAATTAAGATGAATGAGATATTAAATACAAATTAGAAATAACTAACAATATAAAAAGTACAGGAAAAGAGATTAACGCTAAATGGCCAGATTTCCACCCATATCCTGCTTTTGGCTGGTCTTCATAGCATAATCGATAAAGCAGCTGACACGGAATGAAATCTACCGAAAACAGAAAATGCTGGTGGTTTATTTATTTCCTGTTTCAGTTGCTTGCTAAAGATTCGTGGAATGATGATCTGTGTAAGCGAAATTAAGATGAAAAAAAAGTGCTGGCCAAATATGAATAATAATTGACATGGTTTAATTTAAGAAATTCGAATCATTTTGACAACGTTTATTTTATGCTTATATATATATATATATATATATATATATATATATATATATATATATATATATATACTCCAACTGGATGTCGATCCGATACTAAGCAACAAAACATTTATATATGTATAAATATTAAAAAAAGTCTTAAATAGTTGTCGGACATGGTCCATTTCATAATGTATGACGCCATTTGTTTACATTTGGATACGCATTGAGCAGATATCAATGAATTAGAGAAAATCATGGAGAATTGTGTTTAAAAACAGTAAAATTGACCTTGCTATCCGAACTCTCCTCTGTGGCCCAATCGGTTAAGGCACGTCAGGCTATATGACGGTTCCGTGTAGGATACAGTTTCGATTCCTGTCGGAGGACGCATATTTTCTATGAAAGTTTCTCGGACATTCAGGCCGGTAAATGTTGTTAATACTGTTTGTTATAAACAGAGCATTTACTTAAATATTTGTATCTATAAAAAGAACGTATAAACATAAAAAATGTCTTATATATTTATCTATTTTACAGTCAATCGTCTGAAACTAGAAAACGAATCAATTACAAACGTAAAACTTTACCGTAAGAACAATTTGAGCATTAGAAAAAATCTGTTGTGCCTTTTATACCTATAATGCGGAATTATATTTTGTGATAACAGTTACTCCTGTGTACCAAATTAAATTATTTCCGTCAATCCACTCCGCCTCGACACGGACCAGGCTTCATTATTGTCGGCCACAGTGTTGATAGCCGATACAGGAAGGATACTACAGAAGACTCCCACAGAAGTTAGAGAAGGAAAGAGATAAGAAAGGAAGAAACATCAAATGCAAGATGAGCGAATGTACAGTTGTTAGCAAAAGGGGACAGCCCAACATGCAAATTACGAAATGGAGATATCAAAATAAAACAAGTAAAACAGTTTAAACATCTGGGAAGTGTATTAAGAATCGACGGAAAGTGCGATACGGAAATCCGAAGATGCAGTGGAGTAGCGAAAGATGCCTTCCAAAAGCTGAGCAAAGTATTAAGAAACAAAAAGATCGTAAGAAACAAAGAAAACGATACTGAACGGTTATGTAATATCAGACATCCTATATGGCAGTGAATGCTGGAGAATCTGGTCACAGATGAAGGAGAAACTTAAAGTAATAGAAATGCGGTTCTACTAAAAGATGCTGAGAATACCAAAGACCGAACACGTGAGAAACAACGAAATTCTAGTGACGATAGCAACAAAAAAAGAACACATATACTTAACATCAGAAAGAGACTTGAAATTTCTACGACACATAATGAAGGGAGTTAGTTTTATAAAATTCATGAAAAGCGAGACAGACTAAAGCAATGCATAACCTATCTGACGAGTTTCAGTGAATGGATAGTGGAGTTGGGTTTGGGAGAGATGGCAAAAAGACAAAAGTTTTTAGAAGTTGTGGAGGGCCATGGTCGCCAACATCCCGAACGAGCACGGCACATAGAAGAAGAAGATCCTTTTTATTTTTCAAACAATAGTATTTTTATCACGATTATCTTGTTTCACATTTCATTTGACTTATATTAAAAATTTACCCGGCGAGACGTTTATTTTATGATTTAAAAACTCTTAGAGATGGCTGAAAAAGAAATTCTTTTACCAAAAGGTTATGATGGCTGCCTTGGTTTTATCTTTAAAAAAAAAGGGGGTCGCAATTCAAAAAATTTGTGGGGGCCCGATTTAGCATCTACTTAACAACTGAGATGGATGCATGTTTCGCTGTTCGAGCCCAAATTAAAGCAAATGATTTGAATGCAGATTTTCCAGGTAAAGCAACTCTCTATTCAAAAGACTGACATTAGATTTTTCTTTATTTAAACCAAATTAACTTTTCTTATAGAAAACACGGCGAATAATTTGATCAGTCCTTAAGATAGAAAATGTTTATAAGAGGCTTTTTCGCTAGATTACTTCTTTTTTTAGTGAATTTTGTCGCCTGGCCCGTTGTTGAGAAAGCGAAACCGGCTTATGTCTGAACTAGTCAGTGAGCAAACGTCTTGATAGAAAGTGTCAGATTTGTTCTTTGTTTCCGAAAATGGAAAGCGAAACTCGAAGAAAGCGAAAAAGAAAGCCGCCTGACCGCACTGCCCTGTTCAGTATTTGTAAGTCCAAGACCAACTTGAATGGGGCAGTGGGTGGCCGGCCATTTGTCGAGTGTAAGTCCATTGTGGCGCGCCAAGGCCTCTAAGGAGGGACACGCTGTACAAATTGGCCGGCCCTGAGTCGTTAGGTGCCCATTTGGAATCGAACCACGCGAGTTGATCGCTACGTGACAAGCTAACTTGATTTTCCAATAGAAAAGGGTCAGTCTGGTTCTTCACCTTCAACGATCGTTTATTTTCTTGGCTTTTTTCCGCCTGGGATTGTAATTGCTTTTGTTATTTTAGATTTAATTGCTCTTTTCTAGGTTATTATTGCATCAGACCTTTTTCTTTTTTTTTTTTTTTTTTTTTTTTTTTCATTGCTCTCTCGTTTTTCGACTTTTCCGCCCTCTTTCATCATCTCTTTTTTCCCTTTTTATTCTCTTTCTTTTTCCTTATGTCTCCTCCTACTTTTTTCTTCTTTTTATACTTTTATTTTCTCTGTCTGTCTGTCTGTCTGTCTGTCTGTCTCTCTCTCTCTCTCTCTCTCTCTCTCTCTCTGTATTTCTTCCTATTTCCTTCCGTCTTCTGCAAATGTTCATAGTACTGCTACTATGACTTTCTTATATTTACTCGGTTTATTCCCTTCTGGTGCAAGACCAAAAAGTTGCAGGAAGATAATGTTATGCCAATCTTATAAGTTATGGAGAGCTACCAAAAGGTTCTAGGGATGAAATCTCATTAAAACAAAACAGATCCAGAGTCTTCTCATTCCTCGAAGGAACCCTGTCCGGATTGACCATTTCTTCATGGGTGTAGCCGTACTCACAACGCTTGGTCAACTACTGGGTGGTGAGGCTATAGTTGGAGGTTTCGAATTCAAAGTTTACCTTCTCCCACACCACTCTGTCCTGATTTTGACCCATAGCTGGGGGAGAAGAGATGGATTCATACGCTTCCCAAGGGTATTAGCACGTAAGTGACTGTAATGAACTCAACCGGAATTCGAATTCAACTCTATCGATTTCTCTATCCACATGGCAATACATTACTCCACTGTGCCTCCAGTCAAAACACTCAAGACATTTAATTTTGTATTTAACCATTTTAGACATATTTGGCGTTATTTTCAATGCTAGAAATAGACTCTGTTATATTTTGCGTATCCCTCTATGTAGTAGCAGTCGTAGTACAGTTCTCCGTGCCCTGAATAGCAACCGTGTTTGCTAGGCATAGTTAGCCCACTTATGTTCGCCAGTTGTTCTCTATTTATACTTGTCTATCTAATTTGCATATAATGCTACAGACTTACAACATACATACCCCCGAAAAAACGTAAGTTCTAGATTATAATTTTCTGATAAATACGATGTAAGTTATGTTGAAAACCAATATTTGGTGTCCGTCATATGGTGCCAAAATCGGGTAATGATGAATTTAACGCACGAAAGGAACTAAATACTTTTAAAATATCTCCCCGAGAACAATGTCCTTACATTTTAAAAATCTAAATTGTTTTAATATCTGGAAACTTACATTAAAAAGGAAGAAAAAAATGTTTCTTGGGATTTTTTGTTAAGTTTTTTTGAATTTGTGGCGGAGGAGCAGACAAAAATAAGACAAAATTTGTCTTTTTTATTTTTTTTAACTAATGTTCGACCAATAAAAAAAATCCAAGAATCACTCAAAGAAGAGGGTTAATGTGTGGAGTTGTAATTACGTCAGAAAGGACAAGTGTTGGGAGTATAGAATTGAAGTAGACATTAGAACGAGCCAGAAACCCAATCCTAAACAGAAACTAGGGATAAACCTCTACTCCTATTCGAAAGACCGGACAGGAGTACGGACGGGATGATAATCAAAACCCATCTACACCTATTGCTATCTTAACTTGATTGAAATTTGTGTCGTAGTTTTTTGTTTTATTTTATGTAGAGCGCCAAGTTAAACCTGTCACTCACAAAATTAGTTTTCAGGATTTCAATGAAATTAACATTGAAAAAGGGCAGAAGAGCAACTACCCAAAATTAAATAAATGATTAAACATGCGCGTGTTTTGATTAACTTCAAACCATCATAACTTGACAAATCCATAAAGTTAGGACAAAGTTCAACCAGTACTCTACTTTCATTTGGAAAAAATGTTTAACAAACGCTAACTTCTGGTATTCAGAAATGGGTGAAAGCCATTTCATCAACACTTACTATTCCACCCCTCGCTTATATTTTAGCTTCTTTTTTTTTTTCACTCCTCCTTTATGATCGGGTCTCGAGAGTAAAGAGACACGGAAGAGCAGATTTAAGTGAGGAGAAAAATAAAATCTACGATGAAAAGTGGAATATACAAGAAAAGAACTGAAGAATATAAAAAAGGGAAAACAGAAGAGAAATAATCTGTTGGGTAAAACAATTCAGCATGGAAACGAAAATAATATTGGCAACTATCTTAACTAGATAGCCACCTAATCTCGCAAGACATCTTAGTATGCTTCATGCTCACGAGGTTCGCCATTTTTGTTGCCTTCGCTTCTTGTAAATTTATCTCAGTCAATAACATGGTGTCAGAAGTCAGGGTTTGATTTCAAGTAAAAATAGCATAGCTGTGGCACAAAGCTGAATGCATGGTGCACCCAGTGAGTATCGAACTCCCGACTCAGTCGTAATCGTTCTAGCAAGACAAGCTTGCTAACCATTACACCGCCTCGAGGTGCCGAAAGCGGAAGGCAGTGTAAAAAACCTAAAGAACTCTTATGATGAAAATGCGTATAATTTTGACTTATTGTTCATTTACTTTTGTAATGTTCCCATATTTGGCATTTATGTATAAATTGTGGAATATTAAATAAGACCCCCCCCCCAAACACACACACACACTAAAAACAAAAACAAAAATGTACAATATGCAGGAGAAAATCTATTCCCACTTTTAACTGTTTTGTAGCTTCCCAAGACGAGACATTTCTTTGAGACCGACCAAGTTATTAGAAGAATCATAGCGGTCATTTCTAATAACAGACGGTCCTGTCAACGCATGTCAGAATACGCGAAAAGAGGCCATTCCTCAAAAGGACACATCTATCAAATAAACTCAAATATCAACGACTATATTTACCGAACCTTCGAACTAAGTAAATGCCTAATGACTCTCGGCATACGACCAGATCACGTTGAAAAATTGGTTCCCATACGATTACCGTAGTTAAGCAACGTTGAGCCTAGATGGGTGACCGCTTCGGGCTACCAGGTGCTTTAAGCTTGGATGTGCGAGTGGCATAATTGTTAATGGCTCAGAATTGTTAATGAGTGAGCCGAGTTCGAATTCACAATATTATTAAAATCTAAAAATATTTCATGGCTTTAAATAACCTGCAAAAGCTTAATAAGACCTAGAAAACGAATCAATAAAAAAGCATAAAAACTCAAATATAAAAATCCAGGATGTACCTATTCTGGAAAAAAATTCAATATAAATGGACTAGTTTTTATGGTGAATTATCAAATTGTAATGAGTGAATGGGTCGTGAATCGGATTAGCTAAGTATAAGATAGTTAGTGATCACCATCCTCAACCCCTCCACTTTTTCGGCTTTGTGCCATAATTGTGTTTGAAAACACAATAAATAACAATTCAGTATAAATGATGTTTGCCCATTTTTTTATCAATACACAGAGATTCAAATATAGACAATGCATATTTATTTACCCGTGAACCAAAGAAGTGCTTATACATTGAAATAAAGTGTAATCCGGATATAAGAGACCCGGATATAAGAGAGATTTTCTCTGGTTCCAAATTAGAGCCTGTGTTAATGTATATAAAATAGACCAAACCCGGATATAAGAGAAACCCGGATATAAGAGACTTCGTCTCCGGTCCCGACAACTCTCTTATATCCGGGTTACACTCGAGGTGCCCATAGCGAAGGTGTTTATATGATGTAAAATCCATCAACCAAGATCATTATAGGAGAATATCTTAAAGTGTGACCAATTTTATGAGGCGCAAGCAGCCGAAACACTAAAAGTGGCGAGAAGATCCACTAATTTCAGGAATAACGTTACAAATCTACTATCTTATACTAACAGCATAACCACAACAAATTTTTAAAATATTAACCGTGGACCTAAATCATACTTCAGATAGTTTCTTATTTCAAGCCGGAAGCTAGAATTTCTAATGCTGATTTTCCAAGCATTCATGACTGTTTCACTTTTGAAGACAGTCGTAATGAAATTTCCTCTTCCGACTTATTTCTCTCATTTAGCCTCGTACCGTACGAGGCTTGATAAATATTTATATCGGCATAGAGACGACTTTGCAATAATTGAAGTCGACGGTCCTGCCACGTAACCCTTGGGCATGAGAAAAACGGACAACAAAGCATAAGATACAAATAGAGAAGAAACAAATTATGCGACCTAATAAGGTGTTGACGCATTGGATATCATTTCCCTTCAGCCGGAAGCCAATCAATTGATTCGCCTCCGCGAATTATGCCGACTCGTCAACCACCTAGACCCGATTTTTTTTTTTTCCGTAAATAGATCCGTTCGTATTCATTTTGGGAGAGACCAACACCTGTCTGGTGAAACAACAGGATTTCTTTCTTGCTGAGACCGGTGAGGGTTTTTTTTTTTTTTTTTAGGTTAGACAATTAACCCTTCCCACGCCACCAAAATTGCCCTAGGGATACGGAAAGCATAAATAGCGGGAACAGAGTCGAAAATACAGCAACAGTTATTGAGAAGGAAAAAATATAGGTAAGTAGTTTGTAAGTAGGCGGTATCGAATTATTTACAAGACTGACCACTCGTTTAAGGAACTGGTAATATGACAGTTTTTTTTTTAATTGAGTAAGTATAGAATCTTAGAACCTAGTTGTAGACAGGGTTCGTCGTCATTAAATTGATATTTAGATATAGTTGTTATCTTGGAATTTATAAGCATGTCAGTGTATGAGGCAAATTACAATGAAAAAGGAAAACAGATTTTTCCTTTATCTGAATACATCTGCAGCCTAAGAGGTAGTTCTTTTATTTGCCACACCCCTTCACAACATGACACCCCACAACTTCCTGTTTTTTTGTTTCTCTAAGTAGCTTTTTTATCATACATCTTATCCCCGTTCTGCCATACATTTACGCAAACTATTTAAGTAGTTTACTCGCTGTGTTCCCCTGTTTCACTGCCTTCAAATTATCCGTCGTTTACCTTCTCCGGGCACATCTTTCTACATTATGCGCCTCAGAAATTTTAATTGTCTCTTTCTGATTGTTAATATAGGATTCCTGTAGTTCCTAATTTTCGTAATACTAACAGTTATGAGGCATAGTTTATCGTACTATTTTCATATCACGATATCAGAGATAAATTCATGCTTTTCCCAAGGGCCATAGTGCAAAAATGTACGCAACAGTTTGGTTGGAATTTGAACACGTCCTGCCTATTCCATTTTCCGTACCAATAACTGTTTCGACAACCGCACATCCTGTAAGTTTGACTGAGCGTTGTAAACATCTATATCGGGAATCTACGGTTGACAAGATATTATTGCAATGAGCTCAATCCGCATAGAGTGTCTCCTAATATGGTCAGACAAAGATAAGCTTAGTAAATAGAGATTAAAAATCAGTGTCCTAGCCTGAGGAGGTGTAATGGATAACCGCTTGAGGAATCGGAGAGCCGAGTTCGAATTCCAGTTGAATCCATTACATTCACTTACGAAAGGAAAGGTATGAAATCCTCTTCTTCTCTCCCCAGCTATGGGTAAATAGCGGGACAGGCTGCGTTCTATACTGCTGTACCGCAGAAAGAAATTGCAACCTACTGCGGGAAAAAAAATCTGCCTTGTCAGTCATGTATCGAAAGATACATGATCGCCTAAGCGTGTATCACGCATGGCACATGACTGACTAGCCTGAGATAATATATTATAATTATTATATTATTATAATATTATCGACGCTTGCAGTTTCTTACCAATCGGATGGCTGAATGCAGCTTCTTAAAGGCCATTCGTGAAACACGCTTAGGCGATCATGTATCGAAAGATACATGACTGACGAGGCAGCTTTTTTTCCTGCAGTAGGTTGCCATTTCTTTCTGCGGTAGAGCAGTTGCCACCCAGAGCTATAGAACCCGGTCTGTCCTGCAATTAACCCATGGGGTGGGGGAAGAAGAAGAGGATTTCATACTTTTCCTTTCGTAAGTGAATGTAATGGATTCGACTGGAATTCGAACTCGACTCTCCGATTCTTCAATTCGAGCCGCATTTTTGTCTACTTGACAAAATTATCAAAAAATCATAAGATTTTGCTGAAAAATAGAACAAGAAATTTCTTTTTTTTATATGAGATGCGTATAAACGTACCCAACTTTCTTTGAATCTTCTTCTTTCATATGCCGTTTCCCTTCAGGACGTAGATGATCACAGCTCTCCACAACTTCCTATCCTTTGTAGCTCTAAGTAATGTTTACCCCTTACTATCCCTCCCAGACCCTGTCCTGCCACCCCTCCACACAGGTTCGTTAAGTTACTCGCTGTTTCCCTCCCCTATTGCCTTCAATATTTTTGAGTATCGAATTCTCCAAGTAGACTTTTATTATTATGTATCCCAGAAATTTCAACAATATCATTCAGATTATAAATGTCATTTTTGTTTTTATTTTCCTTTGAAACTTCCTCATTGGTTACATACCCTGTCTATTTTATTCTCAGCATCTTTCTGTAGAACCACATTTCTCTTGCCTCATGGTTTTTCTTCATCTGTGAAGTTTCACTGTCATATAGGTGGATTGATATTACATAGCAGTTCGGCACTCTTTTCTTTGTTTCTAAGGAACTTTGTAATATTTTGCTTATCTTTTGGATTTTAATGCGCCTTCAGATTTTAGTGTCACATTTTTTCGTCAGCTGATAAAACATTTCTCTGTCAAATATCTGTATTTACTTGATTTTGAATCTCTAATTTGTAGCTCGTACTTTGGACTTTTCCTCTTGCAGACAACCATATACACGTATACCTCACCCTGCGTCGTTAATTGGTCCAAGAGGTCATGGTTTACTTCGAATAAGGCCTTAAATCGAAATAACCACACTATAAGCCGCAAAGAAGCACACTCTATTGCCTATTATAGTATTTATTATATGTACGTACAGTATTCCGAATAAAATATTTAATTTCCATCTTATCTTCAAGTGATGTAGCCTTACGCTTAGCATTAGCACTTGCACTGGGACTTTTCTTTCGGAGTCAGGGGTAAAAATATGTCCTAAATCACAATGTAAATGTAATTTAAAGACCGTCAATGGCAGAGTACTGATGTAATTTGCGAATTCAAAGTCGGTATTGGAGCGGAAAAACAACGCATGAATTCTGCCTGTCAGTAGGAATTTGAAATAAAAGCATCTGCTGAGCATACATTATTATGCTAATTTTTTTTTTTTTTTTGATGATTTTATTACATATATATATATATATATATATATATATATATACATATATATATATTATTTTTAAATTTATTTCAATATCATTTTATATGTGTTTATTGTTACTTTAGTATTTTGACGTTTCTAATATTTAATGGCCGACGTAAACTAGAGTAAAACGACTTAAGGCGAGTTTTATTTTTCCATATAATATTAAAGAGTTTTATTTTTCCATATAATATTAAAGAGTTTTATTTTTCCATATAATATTTAATGGCAGACGTAAACTCGAGTAAAACGACATAAGGCGAGTTTTATTTTTCCATATAATATTAAAGAAAAAACTGACGTATCTTCGAAAATGACTTAACTCGAAACAATTTAACCCGAGATATTACTGTATTATGTCTTCTTGCAATTGATGGTTAGTCCTTTCTTCATGCTTTCCGAAAACTGGTTTCTCGTTAGAAACATGTGTGCACTTAATAGCTTGCGATTTTAGAGAAGCTTTTGGAGAAAAGAAAAGAGTTATGAATAGCAAGTGTGAATTGAAGTTTTTATTTTATTTTTTTCTTAACAAGTGTTTCACCAAACCAGTATCAGAGATTGTATCTCTGATTAATTTTTGGCTATAGGCAAGGTTTTCCTTCTTTTTAGTCACAACTTTCTCGGTCAAACAACCTCGTATATTTAAAGTTATAAACCAAAAATGAATCTTCCTTCCAATGATTTTTTTAATTGTATCACACATATGGGCTGATCATCTTTAATGGACGATGCTTCCACCAGTTCATCTATCAATATTTTATGATTATTTGTTTTGACTTACCGTGGTTAAATCAAGCAATCAGTCATGCCAACCCCAGTCGGAATCATAATCAGTACGAACGCCATGAACCTTTCATTAGTTGTATATAGTATGTGTTTTGCCAGAGCTACACCAGTCAGCCATGCGTGATACAAAGTCCAAAGTACGAGTTACAAATTAGAGATTCAAAATCAAGTAAATACAGATATTTGACAGAGAAATGTTTTAACAGCTGACGGAAAATGTGACACCGAAATATGAAGGCGTATTGGAATCCAAAAACTAAGCAAAATATTACAGAAACAAAGAAAAAAGTGCCGAACTTCTATGTAATATCAATCCTCCTATATGACAGTGAAACTTCACAGATAAAGAAAAAACATGAGGCAAGAGAAATGTGGTTCTACGGAAAGATGCTGAGAATGATACAGACTGAGTATCTAAGCAACGAGGAAGTTTTAAAGGAAAATAAAAACAAAAATGACATTTATAATCTGAATGAGATTGTTGAAATTTCTGGGATACATAATAATGAAAGTCTATTTGGACAATTCGACCCTTAAAAATATTGAAAAGGGGGGGGGAAACAGCGAGTAACATACTTAACGAACCTGTGTGAAGGGGTGGCAGGACAGGGTTTGGGAGGGATAGTAAGGGGAAAACATTGCTTAGAGCTACAAAGAATAGGAAGTTGTGGAGAGCCGTGATCACCCTCGTCCCGAAGAAAAAAAAAGAACAAGAAAGTTCTTTTTATATGAGATACGTATAAACGTACTTAGCTTTCTTTGAATCTTCTTTGCCGTTTATCCAAAGTAATTTTTTTCTTTGATTTTCTCGTTACAGGAATCTTATAAAATAAAATCGACGGTGCTTACAATTAGAGGAGACATCACCTGACTTTCTCTGGTAAGTGAATTTTCATTTTTTTAATACGTTTCTCAGCACTCTATTTTCAGTCTATTCCATTTTGGAACAGGTTTTATTGTACTACAATAATCACAATAGTCTATTAATTATTCGAAGTAGAATCCTCATAATTATTGTCCTGTTCCCTACGTTTCGGCCAATACATTCTCCAACAATCTTTGTGCTATCTGATATTTGGTTTACTTAGAATTGCCTACTCTTATTTGTTATTACCATCAAAAAAAAAAAAAAAAGAAAATTCTAATTTATGACGATAAAAGCTCTGTCAAAAAACATCTCGAGATTCTTGACAAAATCCAGAGATACAATCAATCCTGACCACGCATCTCGTTTCCAGTTATTTTCTCGTCGACGTGACGTGACTTCCTTCTATTCTACAAATATTTTCATGGCATCTGCTCGGGTGAGGATTTTTTTTTCTTGGTGCCCAGACTACATGAATTTAAGAGTGCTACTAGATTATCGTCTAAGTCTCGCCATTTTACTGTTGAACTAACTTGATGCAACCTCCAATTTCATTCTAACTGTATTTTTCTCGTACTTCCCCCCTGTGGAACTCCCTTTCGATTTTTTACTTCCTGATAACTACAAAGATTTAAAGATTTCCATGATAACTTCAAAGATTTAAATGCAACATCAATCGCCATCCTTTGTCATTTTGATCCCTGTTCCTTTTTTGTCCTTTCTCCAGTCCTCCACATTTTCAATCTTCATCTTCTCTTTCACTTTCACTTTCACTATTTGTAACTGCCTGTATTCTAGTTGCATTGCCGCTATGCTTGGTGTGAAACGATTAAAAAAAAATTTATAATACATTTTTTCGGCAAGACACTTATTCTAAAGTTCTTTTTGTCTTTTATGCTAAGTTCACTTAAATTTCTTACTTTAGATATGTCGACATACGGATGACAAAGGAGAGGAACATATTTTTCTTCATACTGTCGGATCTATATCCATATATTTGCCTACATATATATATATATATATATATATATATAGACTCCAAAATTCGCTTGAGGATGAAATGGAACTAATGTCTTTAATTTAATTACAAAATTAAATTCGAAGCTTTCAACTTCCATTTTTGAAACATGATTAGTACTGTGTAGCGAAAAAAAACATATTTTAAATCAATTAATTTATATATATATATATATATATATATATATATATATATAGCTTGTCAAACCATGTTAACATGTATTTACTTTGTCGATTAGGAGATTATGCAGCGCCAATCTTTGAAAATTAAATTAACTGCCTCTCTTGAAAATTGGCATTTAAAGCCCGAGTTTTAATAAAATAGATTGCCAACGTCCTGAAGGGACACGGCACAGAAAAATAATGCTGACCACAGCTGCTATAGTTTGACGTACAACTGTGCCAGACACCCAGCACCTCTCGTCAGTAGATATATCTAAACAAGTGAAGGCCAGTACATCACTAGTCGCACGTGTGTCCACAGAAAGCGATGCCTGACCCAGCCCAGGAAGGGGACGGCCGTCTCTTGTTTGTCTTCTTTCTTTTTCTTTTTTTTTTTTTTTTTTTGTTGTTGCATGGTGTGGATAGGGGGCTATCAGCTTCGTCCTTTTCTTCCCTTCGCCGCGCTGATAGACTGTATGTTCCGTTCTTCTGAATCGACGTCTTTTTTTTTCTTTCTTTATCACCTTTGCTGACTTCATCCACTCTAAGATAATATTTACTCGCCCGGGCCTCGTCTCACGTCACTTGGTATGCAAGGAAGTTCATTTTAATATTGTGCCAATATCAACATGTTTGTGTAATTGCAGTTAAGTGTAAAGCGAAACAACGGACATGAAAAGACGATGGAGTCTCGAGATAAATGGCAATGGTGGAAAAATGGAGAAAACCTCGGAAGACGCATCTTTATCTGGTCCGCACCAGATCTTTTTTCCTCCTTTATATCATTTTCTTGACTTCTTCTTCTTCTTCTTCTTCTTCTTCTTCTGGCTCCTCCATTTTCTTCTCCTCCTTCTTTGTGCCGTGTCCCTTCAGGACGTGGGCGATTATGGATCTCCACAACTTCCTGCCCTTTGTAGGCCTTTTTCAATTTTGTCTTTTTTCTCCCAATTTCTCATCACCTGGTTTATCTTTCTATGTAACTTTTTGTCACTCAACTTTTATTCCATTAAACAAATCTCTCTTACTCTCTCTCTTTCTCCCTCTCTCTCTCTTTCTTTCTCTCTCTTTCTTTTTGTTTCCCCAAAACCGTTAATCTTTACTTCTCACTAAAGTCTTTTCATTCTCTTTCACTCCTTTAAACATATTTGCGTCTTAATGGCATTATCACCTTGCTTGGAGTGAAAGGATTAAAACAAAATCTCACACTCTTTCTCTCTCAGTTTCTCAATCTTTTCTTTCTTTCTTTCTTTCTTTCTTTCTTTCTTTCTTTTATACAGGAATAAAGTGTCGCTGCCGACACTTCAGTTAGAACATAGATCGCCAGTGAGCAAACACAGGCGATCCCATTATTGAATTAAGCAAACCACGTGACCATAGAGGAAACCCATAAGCAAGAAGTCACGTGACGTCTAATTGATCGCCATTTCTAGTCTATCTTTTGATACAATACGGATCACTCTTTCTACTCTATCCTCTATTATTATATGGATAGCTATTCACTATACTCTACACTATACACTATATAGTGGTTACTTTCCGAGTGAGTATTATCGAGCAAGTATTATTAGTGCGAGATTATTCGACGGCGTCTGACACCAGCATTGTTCAACGGCGGTATTATAGTCTCTACAACAACGAGCATTACGAAAGTGACAACGAGTATCCGTTGACACCACAAACGTGTCAACGAGTGTTCTTTTGTTTCTGTATATCTATGTAATCTATTTCATTTTCTTTTCACTGTCGTCTTTTCTTCGTTTGTAGCATTTGCTCTTTCACACTTATGTTTGTTTATAATTCTTTTATATTTCATTATTTTTTATTTCAACTTTTCTTTCTAATACTCGTGTAAAGTTTCTTTTTTTTTTTTCATATCGTTTCTTTCTTCCAAATCTTTTCCTACCTTTTTTTTCTTTGCTCTTTTCTTCATGTTTTTTCCCCACATTTCTGTTCCCAATTTCTGTCTTGCCTTCTCACTCGTATCCTCTCACACTCTTTCTCTTTCGTGTCCTTCCTTCTCTCTTTCTTTACTGTCATTCCTATTTCGTACCTTCTGTTCGATTGGGCAAGTAGCGTAATAGCTATCGACGTGGAAGAGCGGTATCCGCGAACCGAGTTCAAATTTGCATTCACTTTTGCACAAATACTCGTGAGAAAGGCATTACTCCATTGCTTATCTTATGAACTAATTAATAGGATAGATTGGGAATCTCTTACCTTGGGCAGTAGTTAGTCTAAGTAAAAAACTACACTGAATTCAATATTGTACAGAATGAACGGGGAAAACCATTCTATTCCCTTTCACAAGAAATCATGACGATTTATAGATAGATAAATAGCAGGCCAGACTGGTCATTTAGCCTAGCAGAATGAAAATTCTGAATTCAAACTGCCAAACTTCCCGCAATATCCCAGGTGTTGTGGGAACGACTAGACCCTTGAAGACATGGTCACTCGGGGAAGGGTTCCTCCATCAAGAATGAGAAAGCGAAATAAGAGATATGGAGAGAATTAAAGTTTTTACTCAGAAAGTAATAACATTTTTCTTATATTGACATTATATTACATTAAAGTCAAAAATTCACAGTTTCAAAGTCCAACTCATGAAGCCAGCAGTAGAAACAATGCTATTATAGGGTGGGTGGGTCAAGTAGATGAACATTAACAAAATCACTAGCAAAAAAAAAAAAAAAAAAGAAAAAGGGAAAAAAAAAACTCGATGTTACATTCACTCGACTATTGATGTCAGTTGGAAACAACATATATCCAATGAAGAACTCTATGAAAACTTCAGCGGGTCGGCTGAAAAGTTCATAGACTGACCAAAGTATAAATGTAAAGTAGACACACCAGTTGATAGACTAAAAAACATACAAGTATACCAAAATACAAAAGCTGTTCAACCAGCTGTTATATTCTATTGTATTCAATTTTTATACTTCTCAAATTCTGTAACCTAGATACATTTAATAAATGAAAAGAATCTGTGGAGAGCCATAACCGTTTAATTCCTGAAGAAAAATAACACTAAAAAAATTAGTGTTTTCCGTTCTTTTTCTTTTTTTTTTCCCCCGAGTGACCATGTCTTCAAGGGTCTAGGCGTTCCCACCACACCTGGGATATTGCGGGAAGTTTGGCAGTTTGAATTCAGAATTTTCATTCTCCTAGGCTAAATGACCAGTCTGGCCTGCTATTTATCCATAGCTGGGGGAGATGAGATGGGCTAAAACCTTTCACAAGGGTATTCATGCAAGGGTATTTATGTAACGAACTCGACTGAAAATCACAAGTGTATTAGCACGTAAGTCAATATAATGGATTCGAACGGAATTCGAACTCGGCTCTTCGATTCCTCAAATCGAGCCGCTATCCATTACTCCGTCATGCTTCTATGCATATAAAAATATTCACTATCTTCCTATCTTCGAATCAATTAGTTTTGTGTAGGTACATTTTGCAACAATTCCTTCTCATTTTAATGTTTTATTATTCGAACTAGCATCATCATCCTGGTTCATATACTCAAAATGTTTCCCTTGTTATACCCCACCCCTTCCATCATCCGGTCTTTGTACCCAGTAAACTTTTCGGAATTTTGACCTGAACCCTTTACTAAATAGACATTAGTCTAATTCCAAAATTTAGGGGAAGAAGCGTTGGTTAAAACAAATCTCGTTCCCTGGCAGTTGTAAGTTCAATCCCTATGTCTGGTAGTGTTGTAAAATCACGTTTTGGTTCAGAGAAAGAAGTGGACAAACGACACTAATATGAATAAAACTGATGAGTATTAAGTGATACGTGTTATCTCCCTTAAATGATACACGTTATCTCCCCTAAACATGTGTTGTAGTGTCCTTCCTCTAAAGAGTCTATGTTAAACTCTTCCGCCTACTATAAGATAAGTAAGAGAGAAGGCTTCGCGGGAACAGTGAACAATGAATAGATTGAGCGCTAGTTCATTCGATATATTCTCACTAGTCATGTAATACTCTTCTAGTGTACTTACTGTTCAATATACGATATATCTACAAACCCGGTTGTTGTTATTATTTAACCATTTACTTGGTCACAACAAGATGGAAAGCAGAATGAGAACTATCTACTCCCATGGATTGAATAAAGGATTCGCTTTGAGATTTCAAAAAGGTTATTGAGTGCAAATATCTGAAGAAGGCATAAAGGCCGAAACGTTGTGAATATAACAACCAAGATAAGCATTCTGATCTAAGTAGCAAAGAATATCAAATAATTCCTCATTTCAAAAATTCCGATGGAAATTATCTTTCTCCAATATTGTCCAAAATATTATCATATGAAATGGTATCATTATTCTCTGAATTAATTAATCTGTTATCTCGATCTTTGTTGTTCTTATAACGAATTTTCTTTAAATTATTATATTATACATCTTTCCATATGCATATGTTTCTAATTATTATGCCTCTTCCCGTAATCATTGGGTAAGGCTTACAGCCACATCACGTTGAAACACAGGCTTCCGTAAGATCATCGAAGTTAAGTAACGTCGCGCCAGGTCAGTACCTTAATGGGTGACTGCTTGGATGTGCAAGTGGTATAATGGATAATGACTCGGAATTGGAAATCGAAGAGGTAAGTTCCAATTCCAGTTGGGTTCATTATATTCACTTACGCGCAAATACCCTTGGGAAAGGTATAAACCCAACTCTTCTCCCCCAGCTATGGGTTAATTAGTAAAACTTGTATCATTAGTATCTCAAAAAGGAAAGAATACTTACAATCTATTTTTTTCAATAACTTGGAAAAGGTTGATAAATCGTAGAAAATAGATAAAAATTCTTTGAGTAAATACAA
>CAHIKZ030000269.1:800000-1247500 GCA_903632075.3 Acanthosepion pharaonis
CACTTTGTTCATGCTCCAGCAAGTCATAATAATACTTTTTTTTGGGGGGGGGATTCCACCAAATACTGAAACGAACTTTTTTCTATAAAAATTTAGGTTGAGATGTTTAAAACTGTCCTGGATAAAACCATGATATTCTTCATTTTAGATTCTGTTAATAAATTAATTTTTCATTGCCTCCCAACAAAAAAAAAAAAATCAGTTAGGGAAGAATTTGCACTCAAAGACCTTTTGCCCGAGAACTACTATTCAACATGGATGCTTATTTGAAGACGACCATCTTAACCTATTTAAGTAAAATGTCAATTCGTTATCCTCCTCATCGTCATAATTGGCTCTTCCTTCTATCTCCTTTTATGTTAATATCACACACCTCGCTCAGTAATGATCTACTCTGAGTGACTCTCGATCCTTGTATTGTCTGAAATATTAATGCCAGTTAAGACTGTCAAGCATTCACTGACATATACCAGGACTGATATTACATAACAGTTCATCACTCTTTTTTTTTCTTTTTTGTTTCTAACGAAATTTCCCTGTTTCTTAAAACATTTACACATCCTTCATAAAATCCAGAGACCAATCTGCAATGTTATTGTTCCTGACCTGGCATCTCGGTTTCAATTACTTTCCCACCGCCGTAATATAGCTTTCCTGTGTCTTTTCTATAAATATTTTCATTGTAATTAATGAACTTTCCTCTATGGTACGTAGAGTTTACAAATTTAAGAGGAGTACTAGATTGGCGGCAAGATCTCATTATTTTACCGGTGAAATGTTTAGACGCAGCCGTAAGTTCTATGCTATAAGATTCTTCGCTTACACTTCTTGCTTGTGGAAGTCTCTTCCGGTATTTTTGCTTTCCGGGCAAATTTAACCTACAAAAATTTAAATGTCAATCGTTATCTTCTGGGGTTTTTTTTTTTTTTTTTTTTTTTTTCTTTTCTTTTTCTTTTTTTTTTTCCATTATTGTTCTTTTATTGTTCTCCCTCTTTAAAAGTATTTTTTCATATTCTCAAATACTCAGTCACTCCTTGCGTCTTAGTGGCTTTGTTGCTTTGTTTGGTGTGAAAAAAATGATAGTTTACTTAGCTTTTGGAAATCATATTTCGTAGCCCGTTGCACATGCGGATCTCAGTGTTGCATTTTCCGTCCTTTGTTAAAACATTTCCTAGATATTTAATTGAAATAAACTCTCAATAACAATTCTAATACTTTCTTAATATTGAGCAAAGAAGACCATGGAGACGCCTGCAGCCATCTAACAATTACTTGGCTTTAAAATATCTACCTTCATGTTCAGTTTGGGTTAGAATAACTTACATGTTTCCGCAAACTTAGTCGACCACAAAAACAAGTATATCGTTAGGAAGATTTTGCTAATCTGAACTTCAAAACGAGAAAGGCCTTTGAATCATTCCATATTATGCAATTTACTTTGGTTTGAACTGGCATTGAGGGGAAACTACCTCAGTCATCAATCAGGGTCAGTTATTCTTAGAACCAGAAAGAGACATTTGACATTTCTGAGACACATAATGAGGAAAGGGTACATAGTGAATTTGACATTCAAGGTCAAGAGGGTCAAAACTAAACAGCGACTAACCTACCTAACGGACTGGAGAAGAAGTATTAGAAGGAACAGTAAAGGGATAAACCTTGCTTAGAGCCACGAGGCGGATAGGATGTTATGGTGAGCCATGATCGCCCACGCCCTGACAGAACACTGCACATAAAAAAAAAGAATCAGATTATATGATAGGTAATCAAATCGTTTTGACAGCCACTGTAAGTCTTACAATCTAGGAAGCATATAATCAGTAAAAACAAGAAACTATTTTTTCCTTTTCTCTGTGTCTAGTTAAGCAAATATAATTTCTCGGGCCTCGATGTTCAAGTGAACTGGACTTCTTGATCCGGGTCAGAAATAATTCGGCTAATTTCGAAAAGTTAAACTTGTGACCACCTGTGATGTAAATGTCACCACTCTATGCAGTCAAGTAATTGACCTGTAAACTACATAGGACTTAATCTGAAGGCAAAAGTGATGTTTGTGCGAGCATTAACTCTTTAAGCCCTGACCACCGCTTTACCGGTGATAGAGAAAAATGACGTAATGCCCAGCCACCGGTTGAACGGTGGGTAAACACTTGTAACTATTTTTATTATCTCCAACTATTCAAATGTAATGTCAATCGACAGCTCCAGTTACCTTGATCTATCCACTATCCCTCTCCTCATCCTTTCTTCTATCTCTCCTATCTGCTCTCGCTCCAAATCTTCTGCAAATCATCCTAATGGCTTCTCGCCTTGCTCGGGGCGTAATGCTTAAAAAAAAAGTGTATATGATGTATGGCACTTGACTTAGCGAATTAACAGAAATAACAAAGAAAGTTACCAGACTATTTATCTATATACATCACATAACTCTTCTGGCACAAGGCCACAAAAAAGGGCTATTTAATGAAGGTTGAACTCACTAGCTGATATCAAACGTGATAACCATCACTATATCATGATGCTATTGGGGGAAGTGCCAAACAGGATTTAACGGAATGTCCACGCAAGGATTCAGCAAGATAAGCTCTGCTGCAGTTATTCTATGTAGATGTTTAATAAGATAAAGAATGTATGGCACAAGGCTATTAAAATTACGCACATTGAATAACATTGTGTTCTAAGATTTAATTAGTTATTATTCATATCCTTTCAGAACTTCGAAGATGTTAGTTCTCCGTACATTTGTTTTCGTTTTAATATCTATAAATTGATATGATTTCTTGGGAAAGGTAGCGGAGTAGATTTGCGTTGTCTTCTGCATGGTTTGAATTTCAAACATTTCTTTCCATTAGACGGGTTGCCAGTCAAGGCTAAAGAACCCAGTCTATCCTTCTATTTAATCCATAACTGATATGAGGAGAATAAGCAGTGTATTCTTACCGTTCCCAAGAGAGTAGTTCAAAAGTAAACGCAGTAGACTAGGCTGTAATTTGAACTCGACTCGACAATTTCACTTTCTGTGCCAATTAGTCTTACACTACCCGCACATATTTAGTTCCGACATGTTCTTATAAATACACAAATACGAATACAAGCATTAATAGATAGATAGATAGATAGATAATGAAAAAAAGATAGATAATATAAATAGATAGATAGATAATGAAAAAAAGATAGATAATGTAAATAGATAGATAATGAAAAAAAGATAGATAATGTAAATAGATAGATAGATAATGAAAATAAGATAGATAGATAGATAGATAGATAGATAGATAGATAGATAGATAGATAATGAAAAAAAGATAGATAGATAATGAAAAATAGATAGATAGATAGATAGATAGATAGATAGTTCGTTTAGTTACTGCAGATTTTAGAAGCATGCGAATGTAGTGACTTTGATGGTGATGTTTTTTTTTTTTTAAGTCAGTCTTCCAACTGGGGAAAGTTTCTTTGATTTTAAGTTTAACATTCGACATTGAGGATCTTACCAGTTTTTTTTTTTTTTTTTGTTCTGTACTAAAAGACGAATAATGCCACAAATACTACTATTTTAACCACCAAGTGAGCTACGAATAGATCTGAAAAGACTGCAGCAGACAGATAATCTTTCGCCCATGAGCAGGTACTTTGCATATTTGCATTTGTATGCATTTACATATACTTACTGGCGCTTGTTTGTGGGGTATACGTGCGTCGTCTCGCGATCAAACATCTGTCGGAGATTTGCTTTACTTGCAAAAGCCGTCAAGGATTTTGTCCATCTTGACGATCAGACATGTGTAGGCAAAGACCGGGGATGTTAGATTATATTTGTTTAATTAATGTTTAGAAAAGAATGTCATGTTATCAACGGTTACCTTTGGATCTTCTCTCATTCAACTCAAAACGATTACCGTCTTTTCTCGTCAGAAACCGCATCGCGCTTTCACTATACACGAGAAACATTCTCACTCCCTCATTTATTCTTTTCTTTCTTTTACGAAACCCTTTTTCTCTCTCTCTCTCTCTCTCTCTCTCTATCTATCTATATATATATATATATATATATATATATATATATGGATTTTATCAGTATATAACCTAATCCTAATACCTGTAGTTTCGGCTACAACCTTACGAATGCACATATTACAAAAGACTTAGATAGATAGATAGATAGATAGATAGATAGATAGATAGATAGATAGATATGAATAGATATACATACATATATACATAGATATGAATAGGTTTAGACAGAGAAAGAGATATGAACAGGTTTGGATAAATAGGTATCAATATGTTTAGACAGAGAGAGATATATGAACAGGTTTAGATAGATAGGTATCAATATGTTTAGATAGAGAGAGATATATGAACAGGTTTAGATAGATAAGTATCAATATGTTTAGATAGATAGATAGATAGATATGAATAGCTATAGATAGATAGATAGATATGAATAGCTATAGATAGATATGAATAGCTATAGATAGATAAATTTAGATAGATATGATTAAATTTAGATAGAGATAGATATGAATAGGTTTAGATAGATATGAATAGATTTAGATAGATATGATTAAGTTTAGATAGAGAGAGATATATATGAACAGGTTTAAATAGATAGGTATCAATAGGTTTAGATAGATAAAAGGACCATCTCAAAATAACAGTCAAATCTAATAGACTTGGGCCTAAATCATTTGAAACACTAGCTCAGGACTGTACCAATTGGCTCTGTTCCAACAATATCGGAACCAAAAACTTCGAAGCCACCAGAAAAAAAAAGGAATAAATCAAACAAGAGAGAAAGGCTCAACAAAATCGACTTTTTGCACCATCAACATTACTGTGCAATCAATGCAATCGGCTCTTCCATTCAAGAATTGGTCTACTTAGACAGCAACGTCACTGTCATAAAGGAAGCGATCAGAAAAGAAGAAATTAAATTCTTGGATTCGAGATAACGCCGACTCAGCAATCCACTTCTAAAAATATATATATATATATATATATATATATATATATATATATATATATATATATATATATTAAATAATATAGGCAAGTTTTGACGATTTATTTTATGTAAATTCTTTTCATATCGTCTGATAAACTTAATAGCATTATCATTAAAAGAAGAAAGAAAATCACAATATTGATACATATTTTTTAATCCTATCTAAGCTTTCGCCTTACATAAGCCATTATCAAAGATGACAATTACATTTGGCTATTTCAGTTTGCCTTTTCACAAGGCTACATTTATAATTCCAAGTGTTGATAGTTTGGTGGGTTGCTGGATCATGTAATATATATATATATATCAATTTCGCTTTGGTGTTCATCAGTATTGAGTTTAAATTGTGGTAATGTCCAAACTATCTTCTTTTTTTTTTTTTTTCATATACCTTATTATTTCAGGATGTGGACGATCATGGCTCTCTAGAAATAACTGTGTTTTTGGTGCTCAAAATAACTGTTACCATTTTAACTCACCTTTGTTTTTCTTTGTGGTCTTTATTCTGCCGGCTATTCATTCATACACATCAAAGTAAGTAACTAGCCGTATCTCTCCTTGCTTTTCTTGCCTTCAATCGACCCTGTGAATATTAAGCAGATGCTCCAAGCCTTGTTTTTCTCATTATGTCTATCCGAATTCTCAGCTGTCTCTTTCTGGTTTGTAAGCAGTAATTTTTTCCCTTTAAAACTTTCTTGTTTGTCATATGTTCTCTCTATGGTATTTTCAACATTCATCGGTAGAACTAAATCTTTGTCGCTTCCAGTCCCTTCTTCATCTGTGTGGGGATTATTTTAAAACCAATACGTCATCCTCAAATAACTGCAGTGACTTTAATTCCTAGTCAATACAGCAAACTGTGCGTATTATTAAATCTATTGAATTTAATTTTTTTATCTATCTAGCTCACTTTGGGAAAAAAAAAACTAAAAGGTGACTCAAGGTCAGATTTTCAAAGTTCACAGTGAGGCTCAACTAAATAATGCTCTACAGTAGGAAGAATTAATTACGACAGAGGGTAATAGGGACAGAGGAAAAACAAAGCATAACATAATTAGTCAGTTTGAGTAAATGGATGGCGGACCATGGCTTAGGAGAAATAACTGAAAGTTTACTAAGAGCTACTAAGGACGGGAAGTTGTGGAGAGCCATGTTCCCCTACGTCCTGGGAGTTAACGGCGCATAAAAAAGAAGATTAAAAAGGAAAATTAAACCATCACACGGTCGACTTTCAAGATTTCGCCCCAGTATTCTTAAGAAGGAATATGCGATGGTGTGAGGGTAATCGGCGCGAAAACTGAAATTAATGAGACGAGTTTAAATTTCGGCTCAGTCTATTGCATTCACTTTCACACCAACGCGCTTGGGAAATGCACGAGTCTATCTCTTCTTCCAAAAGCTATGCGTTAAACAGCGGAATAGATTGGACTGTTTAGCCTTTGGGGTGGGGGGTAAACAGTTTAGTAGAAGGACTCCTTTCAATAGGAAAATCATGGAGAACGCGAAACTCCACTAACATTCCCAAGGCGTCACAGCAATTCACAGATAATAAAGAAAAGGAATCTCTGTTGTATGATGATCACCTACGTCTCTTAAAAGGGGACGACATTAAAAATATACTTCTTGAGTAAAAAAAAAAAAAAGAAGAAAATAGCCTCTCATGTGCACAGCTGAATTACCAGTCACACTGACCATTGTCAAATCACTTGTATGAAATAAAATAATAATGTCTGAGTTATTACGAGTCTAGTTTATTTTGCCATTGATAGCTAACACGCAGCTCGCAGCAAAACGGCTACTATATCTATTGTCAGTCATGACAAACAAAAGAAACTAAAATGTAAGGTGTTTCTGGTTGTTTTGGAAGCCGATGCTGGACTTTTATTAATACATTTGCACAATTACACATGCTCAGCTTGTCCTTTCTCCCTCCTTCGCCCCCAGCTAGTCTCACCTGTTTCCCAGAACCTGCTGGCTCTTATCCCAGCTGTATGATATCAAAATCAGTTGCACCAGGGGTGGTAGGTATTTGTTGTTATTATTATTATCATTATTATTATTATTAGCTTTATCACTTAGGGCAGCCACCGTGTCGAATAACTAGCTGGGTTTTATACTGAACCCAAACGTCGAACTGACAATATGACTACCGCTGAGTGCCGATGAAGAAAAGAAAGACAGGGAACTAAAGAACAAATGGTAGCAGACATATCTTCCAGCCAAAGAAAGTTTTATCTATCTATCTATCTATCTATCTATCTATCTATCTATCTATCTATCTATCTATCTATCTAGTTCCCGGGATAATAATGAGGAAGTTAGTGGGTGTGACTGTTCGTCAGGAAAAATGAACAGATTCATTAGTATCTCTTTAGTTGCTTTTGTCAAACAATAGAACTACTTTGTCTACCCGCAAACTTTTATTAGCATGGTGACCTACTTCGTGAGCTGCAAGTACTTGCCTTTTTGGCTTCGGTGTTAGAGTAATGAACAGTCTGTCTAGTATTTTTTTTTTTCTGCCACTAACCCCAATATAATATGTATCTGAACAAAAATGCATGAGATCCTTTCTTTGTAGTAGTCAGTGTACTAAGTTCGATAAGGTCCAAATATCGTTTTTGCCATTTATATATTACAGCTTTTGCGTGAAAGGATTTCTCGGGCACTTAGCCACTCTTCTTAAAGCAGAGAGGATTGAATAAAATCTGAGAAATAAAATGTATATTTTTCATTCTTTCCATTCTCGTCTTTTTCAATCTGTATTCATTGTTGAAAACTTTGATAATTATTACAGTTATAATTATGATTTAATAATTATTATAATTATTTAAATGAATACAAACTAATAACGTAGGTACCTCCAAAATTTCGGTATATCCAAGGTTTAAATGTATTTTTCATAAACGAAAAATCCTTTTCGAAGCTTTCCAAACGCTTCAATTGAAAGCTAAAGGATTAAATTTTCTAATTCCAGAAAAAAGAAATACTGTGGAGTATTTCAAATAGAAATTTGAATGATTTTTAGTCGATGCTTCCGAAAAAAAACAATTGAAACGGCCATTTTTAACTTTTTTTTAGTAAAATGTAAACGAACTTATTTTTCAGTTTTAAAATTCCCGTTAAAATAAGATATTCATTTCTGAAATGTTACTTTCGTAAAATTAGCAAATTTAAAGTTAAATTAATCTGTCCTGAAACAAAAATCACTTACTTATAGCATAAAATTTTGTAGACAAACATTTCCTCGGGGTCTTGTTATTTTCACGTCTCCATCGATAATTTGATGGCTGAATGTGTTGACAGGTTTAGTACGGTGCATCAAACGTGACATAACGGTTTTTTTTTCTTATAATAATTTAAAATACTATAAAAAAAAATCTTATTAGTAATAACAATATTTAAATAACAGATTGGAATTAAAGGGAAATATCAACATTTTTATTTTGAAATTTGATTTCTGGATTGATCATTTTTTTAAAAGTATTATTTGTAAAGACATATCTAATTACTAATAAAAACTATTTTGATTTGGATAGCGGTTCGGATTGAGGAATCGGGGAGCAGAGTTCAGATATCAGTCGTATCAATTACATTCACTTACGTGCTAATACCCTTTAAAAAGGTATGAATCCTCGTCTTCTCCCCCCAGCTATGGGTAAATAACAGGGCAGACTGGGTTCTATAGGCTTGGATGGCCACTGGTTTACTGCAGAAATAAATGGCAATGTACTGCGGGAAAAACCTGCCTCGTCAGTCATGTAACGAAAGACGGATAGGGAATAGGGGAGAGGTGTAGTGAGTTCAATCTCGGCTGAGGCTGCAGGATGATGATGATGAAGCGTGTATCACGCATAGCACATAACTGACTGACCATTCATTGAATAAGAAATGGCTCTAAAATGTGTAAAGATAAGAATGTTCTAGCTAACTCTCTTCATTCTAATAAATATATATATATATATATATATATATATATATATATATATATATATATATATATACATATGAATAAAATGACAATAGGAAAACTAGTAAACATTGGACGAAACGCGTCAGCAATTACTAGTTTTTCTGTCATTTTTATTCATAAATATTGTCTGCTCTACTGGTTAAATCGAAGAAATTTTCATATATATATATATATATACACACAGTGTAACCCGGATATAAGAGTTGTCGGGACCGGAGAAGAAGTCTCTTATATCCGGGTTTCTCTTATATCCGGGTTTGGTCTATTTTATATACATTAACAAAGGCTCTAATTTGGGACCAGAGAAAATCTCTTATATCCGGGTTACACTATATATATATATATATATATATATATATATATATATATATATATATATATGAGACCCGGGTTCGAATCTCGGCATGGTCGTTTTGTCAGGAAGTAGACTTCCTGATGTTATCGAATTGAAGGGTCGATCTCAGCATGCAGCACCTTTTGAAAGTGCGTGAAAACTATACGAGCATTGTGAGTGAAATTGCATGAAGTCACGAGTCATCGTGGTCGAGGGCTTAAGCGTGCTGTCCTTGTTCAAATTGTTAATCACGATAGACAACACAGTCTTTCCCAGAAACTGTAACTAAGGTCTGCTCAGCATAGTTGCAGAATGAACCACAGATGAGATCTGTGTGTGTTGAATAAACACAAATGCGCCTGAGCAAGCGTCTGCAATAGGGATTGGCTAGCCGCCCTAGTAGACGGGTATCTTCGAATACGAGTGGCCAGCTATATATATATATATATAAATATATATATATATATATATATAGTTTTTATTTTTGAGCTTCTGGTGAAATTTCTTTTAAGTATATCCTTTTCCCATTCTAGTAAAAGTAGCTTGATTTATATTTTATACATACATATATATATATATATATATATATATATATATATATATATATATATATTTAATTTTCTTTTCTTCTTTTTTTTCGAGCTTCTGGTGAAATTTCTTTTAAGTATATCCTTTTCCCATCCTAGTAAAAGTAGTTTGATTTATATTTTACACTACAATATTTCATCAACAGTTATAAATTGACGACATGCATCATTTAAAAGCCCATAAAATTCTGTATAAACAGGCCAATTGTCAACTTCTCTATTTTTCCAGCCGATCAAAATATTCCACAGGATATAACATATAGTCATGTAGAAATTAAATAAAAACTAATTTTAAAATTTTTAGAATATTTTGTAGCTTCAGGTGAAATTTCTTTTAAATCAGTTTTATCTTTTCGATCTTTTTATGAATTACGACAGGTAAGGAAATAAAACAAGTTCAGTTGTAAAATAAATTACATATGAGCTTCCGAAAATTTCAGTTAAAAATGAAATATAATTATGTCTCTTCTACTAAAATAAATTGAATAAACTAAATTTTCAATTTGGTGAAATTTTTGATCTTTTGCAGACAGTGTAACTGTTCTCGGTGGAAGGAAAAGTTAAAACTCTCCAAAATCCTCAAAATCAGGTTCAAAAAATGAAATATAAAAAAAAAAGACATTTTTTTTCATTTTTTAATCAGTGAAAAAATAGATGTTTGAAACGATTAAACAAGTTCAAAATTTAAACTTATAGTTTCATCCAAGTATATATGCAGTTCAAAATTCCAGTTTGAATAAACTTAAAAGTTTTTTCAATTTGTCTAGTGAAATCCACCAGACAGGTTAAAAATCCAAGTTTTTTTTGTTTTCATTGAGAATCAAAACATGTGAAATCTTTAAATATATGCAGACTGAAATCCACCAGACAGGTTAAAAATTCTATCCAAGTTTGAAACGATTGTTCTCAGTCTAGTGGAAGGTTAAAAATTCTATCCAAGTTTGAAAGTTCCAGTCTAGACTGAAATCCACCAGAATTCCAAGTTTGAAATCGATTAAACAAGTTCAAAATTCCACCAGAAAATCAAGTTTGAAATCGATTAGAAGTTTTCCCAAAATCCAGACAGGTTAAAAATTCTATCCAAGTTTGAAATCGATTAAACAAGTTCAAAATTCCAGTCTAGACTGAAATCCACCAGACAGGTTAAAAATTCTAGACTGAAATCCACCAGACAGTTAAAAATTTCCAGTTTGAAATCGATTAAACAAGTTCAAAATCCACAGTTCGAAATCGAAATTCTATCCAAGTTTGAAATCGATTAAACAAGTTCAAAATCCACCAGACAGCCAAGTTTAAACAAGTTCAAAAAATTTTGAAATCCACCAGACAGGTTAAAAATCAAGTTTGAAATCGACCAGTTTAAAATTTCCATCCTAAATCTGCCAAACAAGTTCAAAATTCCAGCCTAAATCGGCCAGACAAGTTTAAAATTCCAGCCAAGTCTGAAATCGGTTAAACAGTTCAAAATTCCAGCCTAGTTTGCTGTGTTCACTTTGGCATAAATACATTTTGGAAAGGTATGAATTGAATATATCTCTTTTCTCAACCCGTCAGTTATGGGTGAAATAGTAGGGTAGATTGTGTTATGTAACCTTGTCTAGGACAAAGACTATTCTCAATTAAAAACTGTGGAAAAGGCAACTATATTTTTCAAGATGTGATTGCAATTTATAAAAATAATAAATCTATTAAAAATAAAACTAATCAGTGGAAAACCACGATAATTTACACCCTGAAGGGATATGGCATTTAAAAACAAAATAATTAAATCTTATATCCTAATGCTATTCATTTCGCGCCATTTTGAGAGTGCAACTATTATAACCTTGTGCCATACATTCTTAATTTTAGTCAACATCTACACAGGATTACTGCCACAGAGTTTGTCTCGCTAAATCACTTCGAGTTCATTCATTGGTTCCAACAATATCCTTGTAACATAATCATGGATAACACGTTAGGCTCGCTCGTCTGATATTAGCATAATCAGTTCAACCTTCAGTAAGTACCTCTTTTTTGTGGCCTTGTGCCGGACTAGTTATACGATATATACGCTTACATAGATCAGCAACTTTCCTTCTCCTTTCTGATAAAATACTAAGTCAAATGCCGATCATGTTTCTTTCGATTTATGATTTAATAAGCAGCGCGTTTCTTTCTGTGGTAACCAAGTCTATAGGACCCGGTCTGTCCTACTATTTACCCCATAGCCAGAGGGATAAGAGCTTTCCCAATATTTACGCGTAAGTGAATGCAATGAACCCGAAAGCAATTCGAACTCGGCTCCACGATTTCTCATCCCAAGACGTTATCCACTGCACCACAGCACAGAGAAACTTGCAATTAATTCATGTCAATACCTGTTGCTTTAAATTCAATATTTACCCCATCTTTGAAACTTTTGATATCACCTTTAACTTTGTCATTTAAAACTGTGCTTCCCACTCTGAGTTGAACCACAAGAAACGGATACTATTCACTAATCATTGGGATGTACGCTCTTACCTAACCACAGTAGAACTCCACGCAGTCCGATTCTCAGAAAGCATTATTTACAGCGGTTGCTAAAAATTGCTGGATCTGTCTCATCTATAACCCAGAAGACAGTTTGTTAATCTTTTGTCAATTTTTGAGTTTAACCCTTCGTTTATAGTCACTATTTTTTCATTAGAATTCACCCAATACAAGTTTCGGCTCGAGAGCCACTCAATGATGCTTCCTAAATGAGGTGTGTAATCTAAGAGAAGATAGTAGAAAGGGAAGATTATGAGTATAAGGAGAATATATAACGATTGACTCTTGACTTAAAGCGAAACATCAGGGAACCTGTCCCGCAAAATAGATGTTCTTGGGGGGAAAAAAAGTCTTTTAGAGTGGAATAACGTGTAAAGGAATATGATTCGACTCCAGGAATATAGAATGGCATGTCCTAGCCGTAAAAATCTGAACTGGTGGAACTAAAGAATGGAACCTATCTGAACATTTGTCTTGGGAGTTACGATAGAGTGGCTATAGACATGCGATGTTGCGTCCTTATTAAAAAAAAAAAAAAAGGCAACAGCGTAGAGAACAAATCTTCATCTAGAAAACCGCGTAAATGATTTTGGACTCTATCAAACCGGGAAAGTTAGGATTGGGCAGTTGGAGTCCAGATATGCTAGCCATACTCCACTTTTGGCTCTGATGATTGATTGATTTCTGTGTTTAACGGCATATCAGTTATATATGGGTCATTTAATGCCGAAATTGAAATGAAATATTTTGAAAACCATTTTATGGCTTCAACTACAGATAAACTGTATTGCTGTTCATTTTCCTATGACATACGAAATGCTCGTATTTTTTTTTTTACTATAAAAATGTATTTTTATACTTTCATAGTGTTTTGTTTTTGTTTGGGCAGGGTTCACTATTTGCCCATAGTTGGAACCCTAACAGGAGCTACCACCCCGGGTCAGAGTGCACCTGGGAACAACAGCAATTAAGAGGTGGTTCCACGTTCCTCAAAACCTCTAATCTCATGATACGCGGCCTTGCTGCCGGATGTAGTTTATCGTCATACCCAGGATTTGGGATCTGATGTGTCTCTTGTGAAGATAAAGCATAACAAAAGGAACCAGGTACTTTCTATGGCGGTAAAATGAATTGGCCATTTTCCCAGCATCTTTATATTCTTCAAAATATAGAAGGAACTGCGCTTCGTGGACAGTGCAGATGATTAATATTCAGATATTTAAATGGTCGAAATGTTAATCCATTCATGGATTGGCTGATTTGTTTTTACGGCTTATCAATCCCTTGAGTTTAAAGTAGAATCATATTTTTTGTTAGAATAATTCGTATGTTGTGCGAGTGAATCTTGCATTAACAATTTTTAATAACAATGATTTTTTAGTTAAAAGTCCTGCTATTTAACCCATAGCTGGTGGAGAGGATAGGGATTCATATATTATGACAATTTCATAAGCGTTCAGCCTGTCCTGCTATTTAACCCATAGCTGGGGTGATAAGAGATGGATTCATACCTTTACCATGGGTATTTGCGTCTAAGTGAATATAACAAACCTGACTGGAATTGGAACCCTAGTCCTCATTCTGAGACGTTATCCATCCGCACATCCAAATATTCCAAATACCAAAGACCTTCAAGCAACTCTGATTTTTAGTAAGATTTTTTAAGTGCGCTGGGCTGTGTAATTTTCGAAACCTCTTCGTATTTTTTAATTTTTCTTCGTATTAGATTTTTTTTTTTCCTATTTTACAACTTGACCGAAAAATCGTATACATTAACCTTATTATATGTTCTTACAAAACTTACAACTTGTTTTTAATATTTTATACCTATGTAATAGGTAATGTATGTATGTATATCAATTTAATGCCTCAAGGTTAACGGTTTAAAAAGAGTATCTTCTATAATTCTACCTTCCATCATCATGGCTGATGCTAACCACCAAGCGAGTGGTTCATTGCGCCTTCTCGGTCTAAATATTTCCGCTGACATGAAGTGGAAAGATTATATGAAATCAATTGCTAGATCTGCTGCTAGGAAAGTTGGTTCACTGTGTCGTACTAGACACTTTTTCTTACCCGAATCTCTCTTACATATTTATGTGTACCATTCGTGCATGCTTTGAATATTACTGCCACATATGGTCTTGTACTGCTACTATATATTTAAAGAGTCTTGATAAAATCCAAAGTATATGCAATATCATTGGTCCTGACCTGGTATCTCGGCTTCCGTGACTTTCCCACCGCCATAATGTACCTCCGCAATTATATGTAAAAATTTCAGATAGAGTATATCTGTAAAGGTATAATATGAATAAAGTCTTTATATATATATATATATATATTGGATTGATGTAAGTTTGTGACCCTATGGTTTATTAAGTGTTTGACATTCATTAATTAATACACATATATACATATATATTATAACATTTTTTTATGTTTATACGTTCTTTTTATTGATACAAATATTTAAGTAAATGATCTGTTTATAGTAAACAGTATTAACGACATTTACCGGCTTGAATCTCCGAGAAATTTTCATAGAAAATATGCGTCCTCCGACAGGAATCGAACCTGTATCCTATATGGAACCGTCATATAGACTGGCGTGCTTTTACCGATTTTGCCACAGAGGAGCGTTTCTGTTAGCAAGGTCGATTTTACTATTATTAAACTACAATTCTCCATGATTTTCTCTCGTACATTCATATCTGCTCGATGCGTATCCAAATGTAAACAAATGACGTCACACATTATGAAATGGACAAAATCCAACAAGACATCTTTTATGTTTATATGTTCTTTTTAGAGATACAAATATTTAAGTAAATGCTCGTTGATATTGTTTATTATAAACAGAGCATTTACTTAAATATTTGTATCTATAAAAAAAGAACGTATATAAAAACATAAAAATTTGTCGGATTTTTGTTAAAATATTTATATCGGACTTTATATATTATATATATATATATATATATATATATATATATATATATATATATAATCAGAATAAAAGCTTAAATTATAAAATAAACTGAGGGCTCAGTGTCATGGTCAACAAATGCCTAAAGATAATCTAATAACGTTATTAATTATTACCGCCTGGTAATTGTCAGCACATGAAACTCTGAGTAGCGGATTTTGATATTACTGAAATTTTTAAAATCATTTCACGCCAAGCAAAGCGGGAACGCCCCCTAGTACGCAGGGGGTTACAGGGAGTGACAGTGAGAGAAAAAAATGAGTATAGTGTGCATTGAGGAAAGGACAAAACATGAACGGGAATCAAGAAGATGGAAGATGGAGATTTACGTTGCATTTAAATTTTTGAAGATTGTAATCATCAGGGAAGCAAGTAACGGGAAGCCACAGGCAAGAAGACCGAGGAAAGAAATTGTTGGAATAGAAATAGCGGTTGCATTTAGCTATTCCAACAATAAAAGGGTGGGATCTAGATGCCAATCTATTAGCACACTTAAATTCATGTAGTCGGGCACCAGAAAAAAAAGCTCGTCAAAGCAGTTGCCATGAAAAGACACATCACGTCGGTGCGAAAGCGACTGAAGTCGGGATGCCAAGTCAGGATCGATTATATTGCAGATCCATCTTTGGATATTGTCAAGAACCTCGAAATAAATACCAGGAGCCCCAGACCAGATATGACAAATTCAATGCACGGAAAAATGGTAGATTTTTAAATATGCAGGAATTACTAATATTTAATGTTTAATTAATCTTAATTAAAACCAATATTACTTTTAGTTTTAAATATCGCAGAAAAGCATTTTTACACCGACGTCGATGTTTCTATGAGGTGTTGACATATCTATTGATAACCTGGTGTCTGTGAGATTTATATAAGGAGAAATAATTGCCGGAAAATTAAATGACTTATACAACGTCAACGCCTTTTTATATACTTTTTTTTTTTTTTGTTTTTTAAATATACAGTAATCTTTAAAAAATTATATATATGTATATATTTTTTAATATTTTATTGAAATTTAGGTACTTACTTACAAAGACGCTTCCTGAGGAAAAATTAGAAAATTATCAATAAATTTTAAATTTACTATAGTTGCCGCTTTTATTTTCAAATATCGTGTATGGGCGTCTGTATTTACAAAAATCAGCACGTTTATAAGACACGCAAAACATCCAAAATTCTTTTTAAAATAGTGGGATCACTTAAATTAAGTAAGATTTTTCATTTATGATTAGTAAATGTTTTTATTTTATAACTATATCATTTGGTCACTACAAATTAATACAAAATTTAAAACTTTATAGATTATTCTAGCTAAAATCTTTTAAAAATGAAAACAATTCTTATAAAAATTCATTATTCACCGAAAAAATGATTTTTCATAAATCAATAATGTTTATAAAACAATAATGTTTATAAAACAATTATTTTTATAAAACATTTTATACATAAAAGTGATTAAAAGCATTTCGAATTAAATGGCTATTTACCTTACCTCCCCGCGAGGCAGAATGTGGCACAAGGCCTTTTTAATGCGGGAAGGACCCCTGTAAAAAACAGGGTCGTGTAGCTGTCTACTACCCCAGACGAGATCTGCCCTTCGTCTGGGTTCTTTTCTGTCCGAAGGCAGAGAGTTCGACCAGAATAGCTGGAGACGAATCTCCAACTAATTGCCCAATTAAATAATGTTTTAGTTTACATTTTTTATTTTATGATCTAAAGCAGATTTCCTGTAACTGGGTTTCTGTTTGACACCCAAAATGTTATGATTTAAATTCTCCTGCGATTTTTCCTTATGACTAAATAAACATTAAGCTCTAAAAAAAAAATAATTTTTAAATTTCATTAAATTAAATAAGTGTCGGAAACAAATGTAAAAAAAAAATAATTTTTAAAGATTTTCTAAAATAGAAACATTAAAAAATAATTTCATTCATTCGCAAAGAAACCTCGAAAGTTTCATTAAGATCCATCAACTATCTGATTTTTGCGAGAATTTCCAAATCAATGTTTTTCATCACAAAAAATACGCTCAGATTTCCTGTACTAATTTATGGCACCGCATTGTCGTCAGATTTTTAACAAAATTTTGAGGTTCCTGAAAAAGATTTTAAAAATTACACAAAACAAAGATTACATGAACATAAAAAGTATCTTTTACCAAACTGTTCACTCAGTGCATTCATTGCTCACCGTAATGAGACTGACCATATTTTCGATTTAAAAAATATGCTAATTAAAAAAAAAAATAAGGAATTTACTAAGATGAAAGTGCACAAAAAATGCTTTAATCGCTAGACAATCCACTGTAAATTTGCGTTGAGATTCTTAAGACATTTCACCTTACTCGGCAAAACTTATGTCATCATAATGTAGGATACTTAATAAGAAAACGAATGAAAACATAAACAAGAGAAAAAGAAATGAAATAAACTATATATTCAAAGTCATATTAAAAATATACACACATATATATAAATAAAAATTATTATAATAATTAATCAAATGTGGATGAATCCTCAACAGAATGCAGAAAAAAAATGGAAGGCCGTATCGTCCTATTTTGGGACTTATCATCAGTGTGCCTCAACTAGCGAGATTTGAACCCATAACGTTTCGATATAACGCAAGCGTCATGCCAACTGTACCAACAGGTCTCGATGACGGAGAGGAAACTGAATAAACGTGATATAGCGCCACCATTTACAAATTCCGTGGTAATACTCATCCAAGAATTTACACACACAGACACACACACATATATATATATATATATATATATATATATATATATATATATATATATATATATATATATATATATATATATGTCAAAATTATCTGCACTCATAAAAGATTTTATGGCGAAAATGCGGATAATTTTTATTTACTCTCGTTTACAATCGATCTTCTCTCTCCACACACACACACACACACACACACACAAACACACACACACAAACACACACACACACACACACACATATATATATATATATATATATATACATATAATTCATGGGAAAAACTTATCACTGAGTGTTATTATTTCAGTCATGCCGACTTCGCATTGTAGTAGTGCCTTTACTCTTCAGAGCTGCTGGATTCTCTGAAGAGTGAAGGCATTACTGCAATGCGCTCATGAAACTTCAAAATCGGCATGACTGAAACAATAATACCAATGATATTATTTCTATTAACGCTCTATCTTTACCTCTAGATATCGAGCACTTTATGACAAAAACCTGCCTGCCTAAAATGCCTCTCTACCAGTAAACTACCGAGAAAAGTACCATAAAACTCTTACGATTTAATAATATATATATATATATATGTGTGTGTGTGTGTGTGTGTGTGTGTGTTAAAAAGAGAGATAGAGATCGATTGTAATACAACAGATAAGTATTTGTCTAAATCCTAAGATGTTAGTCACTATCAGATTTCTCCTTCATATTATACGAAATTGGTTATTAAGCACGAAAGAAAAAAAAATCTAAATTCTACGTGTCCCTTCCCCATGATGGGTGGCCTTCCCTAAAGTGCCATATTTGCCGAAACCCTCTACATTCCTTTAAATCGGAATCTCATTACTTGATAATATTCGGCCTTCTAGTCAGTCGCTGTCCTTGGGGATTCGGCTTCTGACCGCGAGAGACGAAGGTGTTGGCTATTGTGTGGCGAAATCCAACCCTGGTTCGTCGTTTCGTCTCTCAAATTACCATTAGCACATCTTAGGATAGTTAATCTGATCACGTGACCATCCTCCACTCATGTCTGTCCTCGCTTACGAAGGCGGCCATTGATGATTTGGGCTCCCGCGGACATTCGTTTCTGGGTTCAAAAGGTTGACTTGATGATGATTTAGCGCTTGCATAAAAAAAGATTTAGAATGAGGTGGACTGAAAGGAAAGAAAGAAGAAACAAACGACTGAAGGAAGAATAGAGAAAGGAAAGAGATCTACGGAAACAAATAAAAATAATGAATGAATAATTGAAGAAGTAAAGCTAGTCATGAATAAAAGAGTAAGGGAACATAAGAACCAGGCAGAAAAATGAGGCGATTGCAAAAAGAAAAAAAAACGTTTCAACTCAAACAAGATAAAAACGAAATTTTCAAAATGAAAAAATACACAGAGAAAAAAAAAATGGAAGAATGAATGAAACGTTTTAAATCGCAAAATAATATTAGAAAGAAAACTGGCACACAGAAAATAGATGAAATTTTTTTAAAACTAAGCATGAATGAAAGTTGAAAAAAAAACGTTCAAATAAAAAAAAGATGGCGGAAAATTAATGTTTAATAAAAGAAAAAATAATAAAAGTAAATAAAGTTCTAAGGAACAAAAACTGAAAATATGAAAAAAAAATTATGTGAATGAAAATTGTTTGAAAAAAATGAAAGAAATATTCAAAAAGAAAGGTTCAACAAAAGTTACAAAACCGAAAAAATCAATCCAAAAAAAGGTTAATGCATCGAAGAAAGAAAAGTAAAAATGAAAAAAAAAAACATTTAAAAATATTGTAATAAAAGAAAAAGCACGTTTCAACACAAACAAGATAAAAACGCAATTTTCAAAATAAGAAAATACACAGAGAAACAACGTAAATGAATGAAACGTTTTAAATCTCAAAATAATATCATTAGAAAGAAAACTAAACGAAAGAAAGAAATAATAGAATAAAAAATGAACGAAATTTTCCCAAAATGTTTTTAAAAAGAGAAAAGCAATGTTAAAAATAAATATAAAAAAGAAAGAAATGTTAAGAAAAAAGAAGTAAAGAAAGAAAGAATATCAAGAAAGAAAAAATATTAAGAAAAAAGTAATGTTAAGAAAGAAAGAACGAACATAATATTTCAAAGTAAGAAAAATGAAAGAAATGATAAAAAAATGTGTCAAAAAAAAAGAAAATAAATATAACGCTTGAAAAAAGAACGAAAAAAGGCAACTATTCGAAAAAAATGATAACGTTTAATAGAAGAAAAAAAACAAGTGTTGCATAAAAGCTATGTTCAAAGATACTGCAAAAAGAAACAAAAACAATCTAACAAATAAAAGAAAGCTATTTGGGAAAGAAAATAGTGAAACGTCTGAAAGAAAGAAAGAAAGAAAGAAAGAAAGAAAACTAGAAAGAAAACTAGAAAGAAAGAAAGAAAGAAAACTAGAAAGAAAACTAGAAAGAAAGAAAGAAAGAAAACTAGAAAGAAAGAAAACTATAAATAAAGAAAACTAGAAAGAAAGAAAGAAAGAGAGAAAGAAAGAAAACTAGAAAGAAAGAAAACTAGAAAGAAAGAAAGAAAGAGAGAAAGAAAGAAAACTAGAAAGAAAGAAAACTAGAAAGAAAGAAAGAAAGAAAGAGAGAAAGAAAGAAAACTAGAAAGAAAGAAAGAGAGAAAGAAAGAAAACTAGAAAGAAAGAAAGAAAGAAAGAAAGAGAGAAAGAAAGAAAACTAGAAATAAAGAAAACTAGAAAGAAAGAAAAAAAACTAGAAATAAAGAAAACTAGAAAGAAAGAAAGAAAGAGAGAAAGGAAGAAAGAAAGAAAACTAGAAAGAAAGAAAGAAAGAAAGAAAGAAAGAAAACTAGAAAGAAAGAAAGAATAACCCAGAAAATGATATGGACTTCTTAATACACAGAAATGCACTTCACCTCCAGATTTAATTCGTTAATGACTTCAGGCTCTTGAGATTTGTCTAAAATAACACGGAGAAAGTATTGTTATGCGCAGTTACGAAAATTGCCGAAAGGAAAAGTCCGTTTGATTGGCTGGTTCGTTGAACGGATGGCTCAGCAAGTGGTTAAATGGTTGGTTATTGATGCGAAGATTTTTTTTTCTAGCTGAAAGACAAAGAATTAAATTGCAGTCGGAGTCAGGGCTTTTCAAATGCCCCACCTCCTGCCACTTATTCTTAAGGGTTGCATTTTCTCATTTTTCCGAAAATTCTTCTTCTCAAGTGCAAACAATGAACAAAGAAATCATTTTCTGGTCTACTTGCGAGCTAAACGCGATTTTTGTAAGACAACACTGTTATTTAGGCTTATATATGATTGTTTTGTATTCAACAAATTTGACCATGTAAAGAAACTTAATCCTGCTCTTCTGACACTTACCATTCGTGAGCATCTTTCAAGGGTTAGCATATACGACTGAAAGAAGAGAGGTCTATGCTTATCCCTAGAAAGTCATGCCGTTGATATTCGTTACCGAAATTAATTAATTTTAATTCAGGATTGATTGATTTGTGTTTTACGACTCATCAACATTTTGCAGGTTATTTAAAGCCAGAAAACCTTTTTAAACTATTAGAGATCTTTGAAGATAATAACGATTTACTGAGACAAGTTTTACTAATTAACCCATAGCTGAGGAGAGAAGATGTGGGTTCCTATCTTTTCCAGCAGTAAATACGCGTAGATGATTATATCGAACCAAACTAGAATTGGTTTGGTTTGTCTGCTTTTACGTCAACCTCAATGGGTTATTTAATGCCAACAATTTTTTTTTTATTGCTGGTAATATTTTATTTTCAAGAATCTATTGCTGGTAATAATTTTTTCTAAAAGTGTATTGCTGCTATTAAAAGTTATTTTTAAACTTTCATTGTATTTTGACCCCAGTTGGAGGGTTAACTTTTGCCCATATCTGGGACCCTAACAGGTGCTACAACTCCGGGTCAGGGTGGATCAGGGAATAGCAGCAATTAAGAGATGGTTCCGCGCTCCTCAAAACCTCCTGATCAGAGGCCTTGCTACCGGAAGTAGTTTATCGTCACAGCCAGGGCGCTTCATTAGGTGAGTGGGGGGGGTCTTAGCCCTCTGCAGAGGTGCAGTCGACGTATTCTGAAGTCCCAGCTGACAGGGCGAGCTATAATTAGAATTCGGCTCTCTGATTTCCATTTTTGAGTCGTTATCCATTACACCATCTCCAAAATGATCTTACGGCACTTAGTATTCCTAAGTGGTCACCCATCTAGGCACTGACCAGGCTCGACAGGGCTTAACTTTGGTGATCGTACGCGAACCGGTGTTTTTTGAGCCATTATAAAAATTTCGGTTTGCATGCACTCTCAATAGATATTAACGAAATCTCAAGGTCTTTCACTTACAAAAATGTTTCCTAGTCATAATATGTGTGCAAAAGTTCTCAGCGATCCTTAAAAAAATAGAAACATTTTTTTATACAGGGTGTCCATAAAGTTCGTGTGCACTTTAAAAAATTATAACTTTATTTGTATTTGCGATAGAAATAATTTGTGTGACAAATTTTCGCAGATGTTAACGGCATTCTGTTTTTTGTTTTTTTGTTTTTTTTCATCCAAATTTGTTTTGCTCGTGTTAAGTCTCGAAAAACACTATATAAAATTCATTAAGTTGAATTCGTCAAAACTATTCAACTTTTTAACAATAAAAGTCTCAAGTTGATTTTAAAAATTTCAGTAAAACATTGATTTAAGATGGAATGATCTATTATGACATATATCAAAATTATTTTTATATACATTGTATTTATTTTCAATTTTTCTCGTTCATAATTACGCTGCAATAAAATGTGTATTTTATATGAATATTACCTTATGGAAATTTAGAAGTAGTTGAATGCAGAAGGCAACATAGATTCGGTAGGGGCCCAGGAAATCCTTGCACCGGTCTTGCAGAAAAAATAAATTGGGAAGTTCAAAGTTATGTAATGGTTAGTAAGCTTGTCTAGCTAGATCCATTATAAATGAATAGTGAGTTTGATCCTCCATGGATGCCCTATACTTCCGGCCTTGTGACACATCTAAGCTATGCTTAGAAAATCCACATAAGAAAAGGAATATATAAATCATATATATCTATATACAATACCGTGCGAAAGTTTTATTACATTTAAAACTATTATACGTTTCTAATAATTGCCACCTTATAAGGGGTCTATTTTTATTGTGCTGTCTACAGATGAAACTTTGATCCTATTGGCGTCATTTTCACACTTAATTATTGTAGTATGAAATGAGATTGACCAGTATAAATAGGGAACAATTGGTGAACATAAGGGCATTGCTTAGCAAACCCGTTTGCTAAACGTAACACGGAGTACTGTGCTACGACTGCTACTACACAGAGAGATATACCAAACATAACAATTATCATATTTTTAGTAAGGAACGTGGAAGATGCAAGACGACCCCCAAAAATAACTGTGCAAAAGATTTCGGTCATCTTACATAAACTTAGTTTGATGATGTTTAAAACATGATGATGTCTGTATTAAAAATTGATTACATAATGTTGATTTCAAGAATTTAATGCACATTGTTAATATTTTGGGTGGCTCTCTGCGGCTTCAATAATTACGTCAATGCGCTTGGTATGGAATGCTTACAAATCTTTCACCCTCTTCACATGTACTAGACACCATTCCATGTAGTTGGACTCATACAACTCAAGATCGTGTGGATTCTTCTGATGATTTCTACTCATTACTTATATCTATGATTTAACTTAAGACCAAGCTTTTTATGCGGTGATGCGTTCATCAATCAGTTTCTGCTATGTTGCATGCAATCTGTGATATGCAGCTCCGTAATGCTAAAAATCTCACCTTCATCCAAGTCTGGTATCAAATATTCCTTCAGCAACAAGATTCAAGCTATCATCAATTTTAACCAAGTTTTTTTAAAACATCCTTTTTATGCAACCCTAAAGCATCAGACTCTTACCCACAAAGCTTTACTGTTTTCATTGTTTAATGTCGGCCATTTTGCTTTCCTGTCGGCCTTCTGACAAATTCACGCTTATATTCTAAATGTGAGTTTGGTAGTTCCATTCTTGATTTCATCGGTGAATGTGAACTGATTCCAAGAATCTGCATGCCACAGTTCAAACCGTCCTGACCAACTAAATGTTGTCTTCAAATGCTTTTTGATGAAAACTGGCCTCTTCGTTGAAATTCATCTTTTCAGTTCTTGAAAAGTGAACTTTATTGTGATCTACTGACACCAAACTAAAGTCGCACTCATCCACCTTTTGTCTATAAGTCTTTTTTTTCACTGAGTTTTTTGCTGCCTTGATCAGTCATCGTATTATTCTATGCTACAGCTTTCGAAGGCGACGATAGTTTGGTCGATTCAAAACACTTCCAGCGTTATGAGACTTCCAGATTTATGAAATGCCGCTTCTTGACATTCTAAGTTCCTTATCGATTGCTCTCTAGTTCATATTCTTGGCCATCTTCACTATCTTCATCCTGGTTTCTTGGAAAATTTTCGCTATGATTTCAAGTAACGCAAGAATTCAATGTCAGGATTTAACGTATATGTAGAAAAAATCAGTCCTATTCCGAAAAAAAAAATAGTTGTCCTTTAACGGTAGAACAGAAAAGAGAAAACAAATAATGTAAGGTGGCCGTAGAATTTTGAACGGCTATTTTGGGGTGTTGTCTCTCATCTTTCTTATTCAGAAGCCTTGCTAAAAATATGATAATTAGGTGAGAAAATGACTCCAATATGAACAAAGTTTCATCTGTGGATTGCATAACGAAAATATCTACTTATAAGACGATAATTATTAGTAATTTACAATAGATTCAAATGTCCTAAGATTTTTGCACGGTATTGTATATATATTTACTTTTTTTGTTTTTGGTTTAAAAATTGGTTTCTAATTTAAAGTTTGTCGATCCCTGCATTAAGCTATCTAACAGGTGCACGAGTTGAATGTTTTGGGCTTTTTTTTTTAATTCATAATTAGAAAAAAATAATGGAGGAAATTTCGTGTTAATAAATTGCAATGAAAAATCTTCAAATGTACTAGGACGCCTTGACTAAAAAGCGAATTTAACAATTTACTTTGTTAAAGACATTTTAAGCCTGTGATTATACTGAGTTGTGAATAATAATAATAATAATAATATAGGCGAAATTGATCGTTTGTAGATGGCTATATATTCAAAGGAGGCAGACGATTAGTTCATCTAGGATTGTCTTACAAAACTACGACAATCGGCCTTCGAAGATACCTGGAAACTACAGAAGACTGGATGATGATCTGTGCCAAAAAGTATGAAAGAAATAAGAAACTTTATTCAGTACAAAAAAAAATTTAAAAGGTAATTTCAAGTGAATGAAGAAAAGCAAATAAAGCATAATGCACCCAATGATGCGATAAAGAATCTAAAGGAAAAAGTAATGCCTCAGACTAAGTCAGTTAGCTTCCATCATCGCCGATCTGACCCCGAACTATCACCAATCAGGGTATCCTCTCGGGGAAACACCGTGGCTTTGAAAGTCTGTTGGGTCTCTGTTGTGGTACGATCCACCTAATTTACATAGTGGAGTACCGACCATATAAATATGGTTGGTACCGGGAAGACGGGGGAGGAAGAAGAGATCCAATCCAGAGACTCTGCCCGACTGCGACTAAAGTCAACCCATTCTACAGGAACGGTCTTCCCAAGAATATACCAAACTCTCTGTAAATATTGTGTACACTTTCTTTGTTCAATACATTTTGTTTCAGTACATTTTGTGTTGTATTATTATTATTATTCCATGCTTTATTCAAGTTTCAACAGTCTCAAACTCACACCCGACCTCAAGTGAAACTCGTACATACGATCTTTTGCTAAGGCTGAAGGTAAAATGGTCGGCTTTCTGTACCGCTTCAATAAGTACCTGACTCCTCTTGATATTCTCTACTTTTACAAAAGCCAGATCAGGCCAAAAATGAAGTACTGTTGTCATATTTGAGCGGGAGCTGTCTATACATCATACTCCAGCATTGATAGAAATTAAAAGAGTCACCGGGCCTTTGTGGGTGACGAATTATTCTCCACGCTTCAACCTCTCTCTCTCACAGGTGCAATGTGGCAAGCCTCTCACTGCTCTACCGCTACTTCCACGGAAAGTGCTCGGACGAACTACATTACCTGGTCGCGCCGAGGCAAACCTTCTCATTAAGAACGCGCCATGCCACATCAAACCATCCGCATCCCTTCCGTATTCCATCAGTGAGAAGTAAGTTTCACTCGAGCAGATTCTTCCCGCAAAACATTGCCCTGTGGAACCGACACCCAACTAGATGATTCCCCGATCACTACAATCTTAACCTGTTCAAGACTAGGTTTGGTCGTCATCTTCCACTCCTATACAGACAAATGGCCTCGAAACGTAACCCTTTACATCGAGTGACCCCCGGCCCTTGTAAAGGGTGAATCTCGCTGTAAAAAAAGCAAACCGTTTCTATGGTCAGTACTGTGTCTGTGCCAAACGTGCTGATGTAGATAAACCTCATACCCATTAGTGGTTGCGTAGTGCAGGATAAAAAACTAAAACCGAAGATTTTATTTTTGCTGCATAGAGAAATTACCAAGCCCACAGTGTTAACCCGAAATGCAGATTCTTCGATGAATATCCAGAAACAATTGACCATCTTGTATCAGGTTGCACGGTATTGGCATTCACCTAATATAAAACTTGTCATGACAGAGTGGACCAATATATACAATGGAAAATTTGCAATCTTTACAGAAAAGAAACGCCAAGAAATTATGAAACCACCTAAACCAGATTACAGACATTGGACCTGGAACAATTTTACGGAATTTTATCAACACAAAGACAGAATAATCGAAGTAATCGCCCAATCATAGTGATCAAAGACCACAAAAAACCGAATATGCATTCTTATTGACACGATAGTTCCTGACCACTGTAATGTATCTTTGAAGACATACAAGGATCCTGATGTGGAAATCTCAAAGTTGTAGCACATTAAGACATCAATAATTATATATCTGTAGTTGTTGCTCTGGGTTTGATTGGAAATGGTTCTGATAAACTCATTGAAGGGATCCCTACTACTTTACAAAATATTGTCCTCACAAGCACAGCACACACCTTACGAAGGGCTTTATGTATGTAAAATATATGTGTGTGTGTTTTTGTTTGTTTTTTAATTGGTCAGTGGAAAATGTTATTTCTGATCTTAGGTCTCTGGTCGGGACCCGGAAAGAAATGTGTACATACCAGAAATGAAAGAAAATAAAATTAATGATAATAATGATGATGATGCACAATTTTACTAACATTGTCCCATGGAAAATCAACACAAAAGTTTCCCAGGAGATAGCCCTACTACGAACATCCCATATACTAAGAAAAGTGCTATAAATTAAATGACAATTCTCCTATGAGGACCATTGTTTGGACCCGACTCTACAGGATGCAAAGAAAGAAACATAACATATAATAATAATAATAATAATAATAATAATAATAATAATAATAATGTCAACACCTATTGATATGCGTAAAATTATGTAATTTCATGTATGTCAAGGTGAGAAGAATTTTATCTATAAGAGTACTCAGTGGATATCTAGAGAAATATTTTTTATCAATAGATAAATATTCACAATACTTATCTATGATCGAATAATGAAAATTTATGAAAAGAGATACTCTCTCTCTCTCTCTCTCTCTCTCTCTCTCTCTCTCTCTCTATATATATATATATATATATATATATATATATATATTCTCACTCTTTGAGAGAGACAGCGAGAGATGGACTCTATTTCTCTCTCTGTATATAGGTGTGTGTGTGTATAGATAGATAGATAGATAGATAGATAGATAGATAGATTACATTGTAAAGATATTACTGATGTAGGTATTGCAGATTTTACAACTATAACAATATAATATCTTCTGTAGGAATTGGGAAATTATTTTTTGTTTTTTACAGTGGTGTTAACCTTGTACAAGGCCCTGCGGTCTCACGAGCTAGAGGGTTACAGAGAAAGCGATACAACTTATTACACCAGTCTTGACTTGTAGAAGAATTGCTTGTTTTCCTCGCGCATTTGAAAATGTAGGCTCTGGCGCAGATCAAAATCACCCTAAATAAACGTACACCTATCTCAAGAAGGCCTAACAGATCGAATTCTATATGGCAAAGGCTCAAAGCTCAGTCGATAGCCACATCAGACCAAAAATGAATTATTACTACGATATCTGTGCTGGAGCTGCCCAGTCCCCACCTGTCTGTCTTGATAGAGTTCAACAGAGTCTACGTATCATTGTGGGTGACGACTTTCCACCCTACAAATTCTTTCCCTCAGACGAAACGTCGTGCGTCTTTCGCAGCTTTATCGCTTCACTCCAAGCTTGACCTCTTCAAGCCTAGTGTCCCGCATAACCCCATGAACTTCACATCTTAGCTTTTCTTAACGCCCGTACAATACAGTAACCCTCTACCTTGAGTGACTCTTGGGTATTGTACTAGGTAAACATTAGTATAAAAATAATAAATAAATTAGATATAGAAATAGATAATAGCGAAAACTGAAGGAAAAGCACCGATATTCAGAGTACTTAAAACAATTACTTGGTTACTTATTTTATCATTTTACTTACAATTATTATCACGTGGCGCAAAGAATCATCAGTGCAATATTTAAACAAATCAGCCATGAATAATCAAGTGACAGTTTATAGCCATCTGCCAATTATTGGCAACTAAGACTTTTTTTTACACTTACATAAGTAGTGGTGTAATCGTTCTAAGTAACGCGGTTAATCGAAATAAATGATGTGTAATTTATAGCGAGTAAAAATGTTCTTGCTCTATTTTTCCGAAAAGAATGGCTACCTGCATTGAACGTCAGCACTCCAATTTCTAATTATAACCTTTATTCTAACAACGGCCATTAGAGTCTTAACTACCTCAGACCCTAAGTTAAGTAATATAGTTAACAACTGCTAGACTGATACGAGAGACACTCAGGGTGCTATAGAGAGATGCGAGAGTGAGAAAGAAATGATCGCAAGTGAGAGAGACCCGGGGGGGGGACTAAAGTAAAGTACCTTAGGTACTATGGTTTTCAGGATAATGATCTATAAAGCTTGTTAATAGTCAAAAGTTACAGATTGGGGTGCAGGGTTGAGTGGGTAATATATTGACAGAGGGGGCGTTCGTTGCCTAGGTGATAGCGGTTCTCCATAGCACTGGTGGAACATTTCGGAACGCTCATAAACTGTACACTGTAAGTAAATGTAAACAAAAAGAAAAAGAAAAGGAGGGGAAAAGGCGAAAGCGAAAAGAGTCTTGTGGTATGAGTAAGGCGTCCCATATGTATTTGTAGTGCTTGTGGCAAACAACAGACAACATATTTGCACGCTAAAAGCCCACGTCGAGAGTTGAGCTGTCGGTAAAAGTAAGCAGTAAGCGGAATCGGTGGGAAATGACCTCATAACAAATGAATTACATTAATAATAATAATAATATATATATATATATATATATATATATATATATATATATATATATATATATATATATATATATATGTGTGTGTGTGTGTGTTTATATATATATATATATACGTGGACAGTGAGGTCAACACCGAGTGGCAACTGTCTGTGTCATGCTTGAACGCATTTTTCAAGCCTGAGGATTAGTTTTAAGCATGAAACAGACTGTCACCTTTCGATGTTGACACTAGTGTCCACTTTAATATTTACATACTCTCTATCCCTGATATTGAGCACTTTTATCGATAAATATGGCATATCTTAAAACCATATTTTATGTTATATATATATATGTGTGTGTGTGTGTGTGTGTGTGTGTTTCATTGAATAATATAGACATATCGTGTCTCCTTATTTTTATATTGATCCATCACAACGGAATGCAGGTTTTATCGCAATTACAATAATTTTGTCTTTATAATTTACCCCTGAAGATGGTCTTGTAAAAGATCGAAAGTACTTGGATTAGAAAAAAAAAACTACAGCGCTTTCCTTACTAAATTTTATCTTAACATGAAGAAACTGATTAGACAATTGTAAGGGAGAAGTATAAAAATGAATTTCAATGAAATATGTTTGAATGAAGATATGCTGCCTATAATGTTAGGAAATTTAATGACAAAGAGTAAAAAATACTTGGGAGCAATCGTGTTAAATGATGCCACTTGCAAATCAGAAAACTGTACACGTAACACCACAGCCACAACAGTGACAGCCAGACAGGAAAGGATATGGAAGAGCAATATCATCTTCAATACCAAATCGTTGGTCTGTCCATTTTCCTCTACGGGTGGGAAACTTGGATACTCCTGGTTGAGGCAGGAAAAAGGATCCAGGCGTTCGAGAACGAATCCTTGGTAAAGTAACTCCTACTCGGAGCACAAAAGCAATGATTATGTACGGAGTAAAGTCAAAAGTATCGTGGTCCGTCAGGAATTTCTCCTCACTAGTATTAAGCGTCGGAAGATGGCCTAGTTTGGCCCCGTCACACGGCATAACAACCTCTGCAAAGCACTTGTTGAAAGCGGAGGCATGCGGGGACGACAACGCAAAAGCTGGCCAGACAACATCAAAGTGCCACTTTCCAGTCGACGTAAATTTGTTTCCATGTACCTTTTCTTCGCTGTGGATGAACTCTTCGCTGTGGTACCTAGACTTTATTATTTTAAGCGCAGTACTCGATTGGTAGAAAGGTCTCATCATTTTACAGTTGAATTGGCTTTATGTAACCGTAAGTTCTGTGCTAACAATTACTTTTCTCGCACTTCTCACACACACAGTATATATATATATATATATATATATATATATATATATATATATATATATATATATATTATAAACTCTTATATTGGAACATGCAAGTTACCCGCGACAAAATGCATATTTGTTTCGACGTCCAAAAAAACGTCTCATAAGGCAGTTAACAAATGTTAGCTGCCTGACGAGACGTTTTTTTCGACGTCGAAACAAATATGCGTTTTTGTCGCGGTAACTTGCATGTTTCAATATAAGATTTTATAATATATATATATACATATATTATAAACTGTTACATTGGAACATGCAAGTTACCGCGATAAAAATGGATATCTGTTTCGACGTCCAAAAACTTCCCGTCAGGCGGCTAACAATGCATATTTGTTTCGACGTTCAAAAACGTCTAATGGTGTTAGGACGTAGAAACAAATATGCATTTTTGTCGCGGTAACTGGCATGTTCCACTGTAAAAGTTTATAATAAATATTTATTGCTCCACTCTTGTACTGAGACCTTTTTTAAATTAATGTTATGAACGTTTGAATTTATATTCTTTTCGTTCTTTTACATTTGGAAATATATATGAGTTTCTTCGTAGGCGTTTATGAGTCAGTGTGGTTGGAACTAAATTGTTCAATAATGTTTCAGTTGTTATCCCGAAAATTTGCACATCGGATCGGCTCTTTTAAATCAGATATGTTGTGCAGTTCAATTTATGGCGAAATGGCGAAATTTTCATAAAAAAAGTAGATTTAGTAATTTTATATGATATAAAATGGCTAATTCTTTCTTTTTTGTATGAATGATTTCGCCATTTTAATATAAATTGAACTGCAACATATTTGATATATATATATATATATATATATATATATATATATATATATATATATATATATATATATATATATAGAGAGAGAGAGTACAGGTAATCGATCCGGATGGATCATAGTAATTAACACAATTATTAACACAAACCCACTCTCATTAACAAGGTGTCTACCAGAGCAGGACTGGCATTGAAAATAAATGCAAAACAATGCTCCGAGACAGACACTTAGGTGCTGATGATAGCCGTGTACAGAACAGTTTGAGTTAAATTATTTTTTTTTTGCTGCAATATATATATATATATATATATATATAGATAGATAGATAGATAGATAGATAGATATATAAGTAGTAGTCAGAAAAAACTCAAGGCCAAATACGGATATTTAAAAAGTGGTCAATACGATGTTCAGAATAGACCGTGTAGAGCAGGTTAATATTATAAAAGAAGAAAAAAAACGTTTACCTTATTCACAAACCGAGTTTCAACCACAAGCTATCATCAAAATTACATTATCCAACGCCCTGCAACTTGTATTTAAACTGATATTGCTACCGGAATTCTTTTCCGCATCCACTCTTCCCAGTTAACTTCAAAAATTTAAATGCAATGGCTACCTGGTTTCTTTTCTATTGTTGTTGCTCCTTAGCAATGTTTCTGCTTTCTAATTTTTTTCAATCCGACATATTTATATATTCTTTAGGAGATTTTCATATTCTTTTTCCATCAAATAACACTGTTGATTCATCATTTGATTTCTAAACATTATGTCACATAATAGATTCAGATATATACCCATTTATACTTCATTTCGAATTAAGTTTTTATTCGATTTTAAGAAATACCAATGACAGAGTAAATATCAACTCTTTGCTTGAAGAAGGTCACGAAACCAGAAACCCGTGTAGCAGAATTATGGAAAATAGAGTATAATATATATTTTAAAATAAAAAAAAATCAACATTTCAACCAAAAAGGGTTTATCTTCTTTTTAAAATATACACTTTTCTCTCGCTGGAACAACTATAACTACTTCCTTATATATATATATATATATATATATATATATATATATATATATATATATATATATATATATATATGTGTGTGTGTGTGTGTGTGTGTATACACGATTGTAAATTTTCTTTTTCTCTTTTATGAGGAAAGTCAATGTACATTTCGTTCATAGATAGATGATAGATATGCACGTTTGATTAAAATCTAGCAAAAAAATTCCTTGTTGACTATTTTTTAATTACTTTTTCGATGCTTCTAATAATTTTATGTTATTTTTCATGTCTAAGCATTAACAAACATATATATATATATATATATATATATATAATATATATATATATATATATAAATTTTTTTTTATAATTTACTATATCAACAACAGTATTTAAAAAATAGTATGACAAATTGGAAAAAGTTTTTGTGACGCGTTTCATCCGTTAAGATTTCATCGGACTGGGCTTTGTTGATGTTGCCATGTCTACACATGCGCACGAAACGAAAGACGCTGGTAGTTCCAAAATTTAAATATATATAACAGTAGATAGTAGTTGTAGATAGTCTTTAGATTTATACATGAAATATGTATCGAAGAAAGTTCTTTAAAAATGAAAATACTTTTGATACCTGTCATTACATTGGAAGAATATATTTAGATCAAATTAACAGAGAAAATTAACATTGTTAATCAAATTTATTTCTACATCGATTGACCTGATTTTGAAAGGAATAAGGCTAACACGCTTAGTTCGATTTCAACATATTTTCGATTTCAACATTTTTTTGCACTGTTTCGCTATGATACAAACACATTGAAAAAATTCCTGCATTGAAGTGAATAACATAATTGATTGATATATTCATTGACATATTTGTTATCTGCAACATTAAAAGAACCAATGCATGCCGTTGTAAACGACACACCTACCAGTTAGCCTGTTTTAAATCGAGTCATCTGGGTAAATAAGCAATGTTTAACTGGTGAACCACTTCAACTTACCTTTTACTCACGAGTAAATTATGTCCACCCTTTTCTCGGTGTATTCAGACAATAAAATACGTTTTAAAGAGATGGCGCACATCAAGGAGGCTCTCGAGATAGGAGTATTGTTGCCACGCCCAGGGCAGCTAACACTTTTCATAGCTTTTTAACGATCGGGCCCGAAGTGCTTGAATAAATGACATTGGGGGAAAAAACCATTGCAGATGGATATGCAAGCAATAAAGCCCCCACATCGGTAACAGCCATTTTGAAAAGTCACTTTTCTCAAATAATTTCTTGTAGGCCAAGCGAAAACCAAACGAGAAAGTTCACTTGAGAAGACGATACTAAAGATTTTGTTTTCTCTTTTTTATGTGTGAAGTCAACGTGCATTTGATTTAGATATGAGAAGCCAAAATAATGGCGCAATGATCCAGCGAAGGGAAGTTATTTCATGATATACCACAAATCGTTGTATATATAATTAGACGTCAGTAGATATATATCTTTAAACATCGATACATATGGGCTTTAAATGGATCTCTAAAAATCTCCATATCTTTACAAATATAAATTAGCATCGTATAAGTATACAATTGTTGGATACCAAGTGTAACACACACGACATTTGTCGTGTGTGTTACACTTGGTATCAAACAATTGTATCCTTGTACGATGCTTCAGAGTCTGTCTATATTTCTGAGATGAGGTATTATGTACATTATTTACATTCTTCGGACTATTGTCCTCATCTTTGTCGCCATATTTATTACAACGTTTCGGCCGTTGTACGCTCCGGCCTTCTTCAGGTGGTTGGAATATCGAACTGAACCCTTTATTTCGCTCACTGGGGTAGACTGTTCTAGTTATAACTGAAAACTGACATCCATCAAACATGGCACGAGGAACTAGAACAGTCTACCCCAGTGAGCGAAATAAATGGCTCAGTTCGATATTCCAACCACCTGAAGAAGGCCGCAGCGTACAACCGCCGAAAATTTGTAATAAATATGGCGACGAAGATGAGGACAATAGTCCGAAGAATGTAAATATTGTACGATGCTAATTTAACTTCTTTTTTTTTTTTTTGCTTCTTTTTAAACAGTATTTTATTTTTGTCTACCAGTCTGAAAATAAACAGGGCGAAAATAAAATAGTGTTTTTAAAAAAAAGCAAAAAAAAAATAAACGGCGCGTCTACTCAAATATGGGTATACACTAAAATAACGTTTACAGGGATAAAAGCATACAGGTAATTTCCAGCGCGCCCACGTCGCTAACGAATGTGACACAAGGTCGATGTTTAAAAATAAAAGTATACATATATGCATGTATGCAAGTATGTATTCTTACATGTATAGCATATATAATTATTTTATATGTATGTATATATGTATTCTTATCTGAGTTCTTAAGAGCGAAGCATTACAAAACTCTGAGCTGATCTTAGATAAGTATCGAGAACTTTCACTATTTTATACAACACACACACACACACACACATATATATATATATATATATATATATATATATATATATATATATATTATATATATATATAAGTGGACACTGGGGTCAACACCGAGTGGCGACAGTCAGTTTCAGAGATTAACGCAATCTTTATGTTTAAAGATTGCGTTCATGTATGAAACAATTGGTCGATGTTGACTGCAGTCTCAACTTTTACATTTATCCACACTCTCATCCTGACATTGAGTACTTTTACCCATAAATATAGCATACCTTAAAACCATATTTTTATCATTTTATCACACACACACACATATATATATATATATATATATATATATATATAGAGAGAGAGAGAGAGAGAGAGAGAGAGAGAGAGAAACTGCTGACTAAAAGCGCTCACTGTGCCAGGCGAAACAATTTTTTCTCTCTCTTACATATCTGTAAGTCTACCTTTCACCCATGCTTAGAATATTGCTGCCATATATGGTCCGTCGCCCCTGCTGTTTACCTTGGATAAGTTCCAAAAAAAGAATCATCAATATTATTGGTCCTGATTTGGCGGCTCGGCTGCAGTCACCTTCCCACCGTCGTAAAGTTGCCTCTCTGTGCCATTTTTTATAAATACTTTCATGGTAATTATTCGGATGATCTCTTTGTTATGGTACCTGGACACTATGAATTTAAGCGCAATACCAAACTAGCGGCAAGATTTCTTCAATTTAGAGTTGAGCTAGCTAGATATAACCGCAACTTCTATGCTAACAATTTATTTTCTCGCATCTCTCGTCTGTGGAACTCCCTTCCGGATCTATGTTTTCCAGTCAAATTTAATGTGCAAAAATTTAAATCCTAAAATTACTAATTCCTCCAGACTCTGTAACCCCTTGCATGCTAGTGGCTGTACTGCCTTCCTTGGAGTCATACCGATATAAAAAAAAAACAAAAAAAAAACATAAGGCTACTGACAATAAAGAAAAAATATATATCTTGCGTTGTTAGATGAGTGTACCTTCAAAAAAAATGAAAATAAGAAAAAAAAAGACATATTTCAACCCTTTTAGTATTTAATAGGAGAAATTTGGTCTCCGTTCCATAAAATAGCATTTCTTGGGAAAAAGTTGTCACGGTGGAATTTTCTTCATACATTTGGAACACGGGAGAAATGAGGCTGATTCGATTCCATGTTATTAGCATGGCGTGTACTACCTGTCTCAAGTGGTGAAATTAAAGAATGGCGAATCCTATATTGATGTTATGTCAGGTGTTGCTGCTACTGGTACTACTTGTCAGTGACTAAACCGGTTCTCCCGCTAGGTGAGGTCGGTGGCTAGACACCAAGTAGAATTTAAAAAAGAAGACCTATCAAACGGCGAGTTAAAATTTCAATGTCAAAGGCCATCTACTACAATGAGGTAGGCTGGGATCTATAGTTATGTATGCAGTCAGTACTGTGATGAAACGACATTGCTGAGCGGTGGGTTTCCTAGAATAAAGTCAACAGCCAGGATAGAGATTTCTCTCGATGGAATCAGCTGCCTCGTGTCTGTGACCAAGGCGAGCCTTCAGTTTAGAGATATCCTCAGACTTTGGTTTGACCTGGAAAGGAATCAGCTGACCAGATTTACTTGTCTAAGACACGCTAAACATGACTGAATATCTTCCCGGCTTTCAACCCAGGAAAGAGTCAGGTGCGTAACGGCCCTACGACCACACCCGGTCATGAGATTGATGATAATGATGATGATGACGATGGTATTGATTTTAGCCTTATTTTGATTCTTTGTTCAAAATAAGTGTGCAGTTCTGATAAAAGTTCGCACTACAAGGAAAAAATATTCTTCATTTCTGGCTGGGTTTGGTTACGTGCCATTAACAAAAAAAGAATGAGAATCTAAAGCATTGCAAATACAAAAAAAAAGGTAAAAAAAAACGAGGGACTTGCATTCCTTGAAGCCAATTCGTGCTGATTTAATGTTCAAATGATTCAACCAAATAGACAGCGACCAACAAACAAGGCAAACTTATGTACGGTTGAAAAATTCAATTTCCTTGTCCTGTCTGTTCTTTTGACCTTCTGTATTAAAACCATTTACTTTTCTTTTGACAACAAAAGGAGCCAGGAATACAATTCTCTCTCCTATTCTCAACTTTATACAAAGTAGGAGAAAATCAAGGCGTTTGCTATGGGTTTGTCAATTCTAAAAAGAAAATGAAATTTCGTAATGGATACTCAAATATATATCAAGTACATCATCATCATCATCATCATCATCATCACCATCAGTCCCATGGCCCGGTAGTCCTGGGTATGACAATAAACTACATCCGGCAGCAAGGCCTCTTATCAGGAGTTGGAGGTTTTGCGGAGCGTGGAACCACCTCTTAATTACTGTTGTTCCCAGGTTCACCCTGACCCGGGATGGTAACACTTGTAACGGTCCCAGTGATGGGCAAATAGTTACCCCCCTCCTACCAAACTGCGGTCAAAACACTATGAAAGTATAAAAATATATTTTATAATAAAAATACCAGCAATAATTTTTCATGGTAAAAAAAAATACCAACAATACATTTTTGTAAAAAAAAATACTAATGCTCCCAAGAAAATTACATTTCGGCCTTAAATGACCCATAAGGTGTTGATATGCCGTTAAACAAACATTTTTAAAGCAAAATGACTAGGATTACATTTTATCTGTAGCTGTAGGAATTGTGTTCAAAATATATTTAGTCGAAGTCATAAAATTGTTCAAATTATTTAAATTTCTGCATTAAATGACCCATAGGTTTTGATATACCGCTAAACAAAATCAGTCAATGTACCAACCCATGGCCGGTGTAATCATAGGATCGCTACGCAATTAAGCACAATCCCCTCCACATATCTGAATTGAAAGCCGGAAAGTTATTTTTTATGTCCAGCGCGAGTTTGACAAGTAGACCTGGCGGACACTATCTGTATCTCAAACAATAACCGATGTCATCCAAACTGATGTACGAAAGTGAATGCAAATAAATGGCCCGGAATTTGAACTCGGCTCGCCGGTGTCTCCAATTCGCTAACGGCCTGAATATCTCGCCAAAATTATCGTAGGGCGATATTAAATAAAATCCATTCTCTGCCACGAAATGACGACGTATTTGAGAAAAGTTTTGGTTTGGTTTGGTTTGTTTTACGGCATATCAATCTCAATTGGTTATTTAATGCCAACAAGATTTTTATTGCTGGTAATATTTTTCTTCAAAAATGTATTGCTAGTAATATTTTTTTAAATGTATCAGTGGTATTTTTTAATTGTATTGCTGGTAATATTTTTTAAAAATGTATTGCTGGCAATATTTTTTTCCAAAAATGTATTGCTGGTAATAGTGTATTGCTGGTATTAATACCTATTTTTACGCTTTCATAGTTTTTTAAGCCCAGTTTGGGGTTAACTATTTGCCCATAGTTGGGACCCTAACATGTGCTACCACCCCGGGTTAGGGTGGATCTGGGAACACCAACAATTAACAGGTGGTTCCACGCTCCTCAAAGCCTCCTGATCAGAGGCCTTGCTGCCGGATGTAGTTTATTGTCTTACCCAGGACGCGGATGTAGTTTATCGTCATGCCCAGGACAGAAGAACAGTTTCAATTCCACAAAAGAACAGTAAAAGTTTTAAGAAGAGTGTCTAGAGTAAATCCATTTTCATATCATAAAGTTCACCTGCTACGAGGCTCGACAGTCACTCAATATAGAGGTTTACTTTAAAGATGGTTATGATGAATGAGGTGTGTGATATTAATGAATAATATAAAATGAAGATTATGAGAATACTAAGATAGATAGATAACAATTGTCGTTTGACTTGAAGAGGTTAAGCTTATATTGCACAAGCAGCATGGCCCGGCGTTGCCCGTGCTTGATTCAAAAATCGTACCACTCATACAGCAATCGCTATCACTTGACTTAAAATATTTTTGCTCTTCCTTGCCTTTAAAGGAATGCCCTTTGCCGTGCTGATGTTCCTACATGCCTTACTTCTTGCCTATCTCACACTGCGAATTTTTTCTAAGCTCTATACTAAACAAATCTGTTACGAAAAAAGAACTAAACAAAATGAACACAAAACGATCAGCTTTAAAAAAGGACTCGTAACTGGAAAAACCGAATGAAAAAAGAATGTTAACAACAAATATTTTTTCACAACCAACCCAGTTCTGCGGAATCAGAATCAACGTTGAGTTTAAGCAAGCGAATGAGCCAATTGGAGTAAAGTGCCATGCAGATTTAAATTTTTCCCACTTGTGACGAATGCAGCTATCGATTTTTTTTGCATGCTAGCATGCTAGTTATAATTCGTGTCAGTCAGCTGTTGGCACTCACTCTGGCCAGTACAAAATGGCCGCAAACTACATGAAAACTGCCGTAGAAGCATGAAAAAATCGATTATTTCCACTATCGATGGGAGTTGGGAAATGCAAAGTCGGTCTTGGCGTTTCCGCTAACTTGGAGCATGTTCATGTAGATTTTAGTGTCATTGTAATGACACTCTTTCGCCATTTGTTACTTATCAAAATATCCTTTAACCATTGTCTCTTAGCCGTGGTGTTCTGCTTATCATCCACGTTTTGGGTCTCGCCTCTTTTTTTTTTCCTTCTTTTCTTTCTTTTCTTTTTTTCTGCCTCGGTAAATGGTGCCACAATATATATATATATATATATATATATATATATATATATATATATATATATATATATATAGAGAGAGAGAGAGAGAGAGAGAGAAAAGGTAAGAAATTAAGAACGGATTAAACGCACATACAAGCTACTATAGTTTCGCCGTTACCTTGGACATCCCGAAGAGCTGATAACGGTAAAACTGTAGTAACTTGTCTATGAATTTGAGTCATTCTTATCTGTTAATATTTCATTTGCTCTGTGATTCATTTCATTTTAAAATACCTTGGCTACATTTTAATAATAATAACATTGACCAATAACACACACACACACACACACACACACACATATATATATATATATATATATATATATATATATATATATATATATAAGCGCGAGAGAGAGAGAGAAAGAGTGTGTCCGCCAATAATATTTACACACTTCAGGAACGGTAAAATGTGTATAGGTATTGTAATACTAAATTTATTCAGACATCACGAGACTAATACAAGTTAACTTTTGGACTCTACAATCACGCGAGATGCTCAAAATGGTGGCCTTTAACTTCTATAAATACGACGAACTACTGCTTGAACAATCTTGGCCAAAGTTTCCTGTGGGATTGCTGTGCATCCATTTTCACTTTCTCGACCGATGGCCGCCAATATAGTCAGTTTTCTACGATACACAAATCCTTTAGGTCCCTATAGTTAAAACTACGAAAAACAAATTTTATATATATATATATATATATATATATATATATATATATATATATATATATATATAGAAATTAAAAAAGAATTAACCGATTTCATTACGCTATATTTTAATAAGGAAAAGTAATAGAAAACTCCAGCCAAGTCACAAATATTCTACATACAAGCAAATTTTATTTCCTGTCTTACAAGTGTTCACTGTGGCCACCACCTGCAGCACGGGCAACATCAATTCGAATTCCACCCAGACGCGTATCAGCATACACCGATTCACTGAGTTGATCGCTGTAGTTATTCGATGTTTAAGGTCACCGAGGTTAGTGGGTAGCGGTGAAAAATAAACGCGATCTTTTACGTAGCCCCACAAGAAAAAAAATCACATATGGTGAGGTCTGTGGATTTCACTGTCCAAACACAAAGAACAATATCTTGATCCCCCCCTCATTTTCCGACCAACACATAGCTGGGGCACTTTTAAGCATACGCCAGATAGTGGATTGAGAGTTCGCAAGCTCACGACTAGCTCGATTTGTGGACTTACGTTGACTTCCCTCAAACGCAGCACGGACTCTTGCCACTTGTTCCTCTGAAACTCGTAGTCGTCCTAGACTTTTTCCTTTACACAGACACCCATTCTCTTGAAACTGCTTTAACCACCGTCGAATGTTCTTAAGAGAGGGCGGATTAATGTCGAATTGGCTTCGAAAAGCACGCAGCACCGTGACAACCGAATTTGTTTTCGCGAACTGAAGAACGCAGAACTCTTTATGCTGAGGACACGCCATTCCGGGGGTAAACAAACAACTGAACATTGCCGGATATAATATAATACAAGACTACAGCGCCCCTGTGGCAGCCATTCAATACTTAGAAAACTCCTCTTTCAAATGGTCACTGCCTCATTCCATGCTCGAAGACTGAAGCAATGTATCATGAAATCTGTTCATTCTTTTTAATAACCCTGTATATATGATACAAATATACTTTTAAAGTATGCTATATTTATAGGTAAAATGCTCAAAATCAGAGATAGAGCGTATGTAAATAAAACAATATAAATGTGGATGCTGGGATTAGCATCAAGCGACGACAGTCTGTTTTATGCTAATACTTTATGGGTGCAGAAAATGGCTAAAGCTTCGCGTAGTGGATAAGGGTGTATGAATGAAATTAGATTAAGTGATAGGGATGCATATTTTTTGCAGAGATATTTCAAGACAAACTCCATTTTATTGGCTTGGATTTTGATCTGAAATTGTTTATTTTTCAATTGGCCTGAACGATTTAACAAAAGAACTTATGAAATTAAACCATTTATAACGTTGTTAGCATGTGTCTGTCTTCTTCATAACTGTTCATTTCACCTCAGTAAAGTTTTTGTATATTCTTTCATTCTCAATAATAGATGGCATCTTAGTTGAATTGACGCCTTACTTGGGGTGAAACGATTAAAAATGTAAATGAATGTGTATGAGAGAGAGAGATAAAGAGAGGGAATGTTGGAGAATATTATAAATGGAATTAATAAAATTAAACACATTCCGGTAGAATGTTTTATCGATTGACGCAGTGTTTAAGAATAGTTTATAGGATGTATATTTTATAAGACGTTCGATGGAAAATAATCAACATTTTGGTACTTGAAAATTCTTGTGATAGATAGATAGATAGATAGATAGATATTAGCAGAGATAGATAGATATTAGCAGAGATAGATAGATAGATATTAGCAGTGATAGATAGATAGATAGATAGATAGATAGATAGATAGATAGATAGATAGATAGATATGAGCAGTCATAGATAGATAGATATGAGCAGTCATAGATAGATAGATATGAGCAGTCATAGATAGATAGATAGATAGATAGATAGATAGATAGATAGATAGATATGAGCAGTCATAGATAGATAGATAGATAGATAGATATGAGCAGTCATAGATAGATAGATAGATATGAGCAGTCATAGATAGATAGATAGATAGATAGATAGATAGATAGATAGATATGAGCAGTAATAGATAGATAGATATAGATAGATAGATAGATAGATAGATATGATAGATAGATAGATAGATAGATAGATAGATAGATAGATATGAGCAGTGATAGATAGATAGATAGATAGATATGAGCAGTAATAGATAGATAGATAGATAGATAGATAGATAGATAGATAGATAGATAGATATGAGCAGTAATAGATAGATAGATAGATAGATAGATAGATAGATAGATAGATAGATAGATAGATAGATAGATATGAGCAGTCTGAAATAGATAGATTTCTTCAAATTGACAGATTCATTTCTTGCAGATTTTATGTGAAAACATTTGTGTGTTCCTTTTTAGCTTTATTTTTCATTTTTTATTTTTATTTATTCATTCATTTATTTTTGTTACAAGAAAAAATCGTTTCCATTTGTCATTGTTCATCTTTGTTGAACTTGACATTTATTTATTTATCTATTTACATTACCTTTTGTCCTTCGGTTTTTCAGTGTTTCTTTTGGAACTTTTCATCTTCTGCTGAAATGAATGAAACGAAACTTTTTTCTTTTTTTTTTTTTAAAAAAAAGTGGGGGGAGGTGCAAAAAAACGAACAAGTGAATCAAACCGGAACATGAAAGCTCGGGTGTTATTTTAGCCAATTTCCTTAACTTTTATCTCCCCTGCCATTATCATCTTTTCCTCCTTTATTATAACCTTTGTCTTCCTTTCATTTTCCCTCTTAATATCATATTCTTCTTCTTCTTCTTCTTCTTCTTCTTCTTCTTCTTTCTTTCTTTCTTTCTTTCTTTCTTACTTACTTTTCCTTTCTTTCGTTTTTTTCTTTCCTTTGCTATCTTTATTTTCTTTTCTTTCAAACGTTCTTTCTGTTTTTATTATTCTTTCATTCATCCATTCTCACTTTCTTTCTTTTTCCTTTCTTCTCTCAAATTTCTCTCTCTCCTATTTGTTTTCCTCCCTCTTCTTCTTCATCACCTCCTTCTCCATAAACCCCTACTTCTAGGTCTTTTCATCCTCATCATGTTCCCCAACATCGCACGACACAAGGCCAAGTGTTAGAAAATTTTCATACGCTAATACTCCAAGCAGGAAGATTATGCCCTGAAAATCAGCATTAGGGAACTGGACTTTTATCAAAACTTCAATGCTGATTATAAATATTACTTGCTCGATATCTAAACCACGTCTCTTTGAGTCAGTGCTTAGTGGCTATTAGTATGATTTAGTGAGTTCGATGCTCAATGAATACCGTGATTCCCCATGTATAATACGCCTTCATCCATAATATGCGCCCCTAAAATTGTGCTGAAAGTGTGGGAAAATGCTTCTACTCATGCATAATACGCACCCTTGTTTGGTAATCAAACCCTATAAATTGTACCTCTCCAATATAATTACGGCCAGCGTTTCCTACTCTTATTAAAAATGGTTTGGAATATATCATATTATTCTATTCGCCCTTGCATGAAGTATTGCTGCCATATATGTTCTGGAGCCGCTTCTGTTTGCCTCGGGATTCTTGATAAGCTCCAGAGGCGGATATGCAATATAATTGGCCCTACAGTCGCTCTCTCACAGACGCGCCGTCGCCTCTCTCTGTCTTTTTTACAAATACTTTCATGGCAATTGCTCCGAGGAGCTGCATTCGCTGGTTCCCAGACGTCATGATGTCCAGCGCCTTACGAGGCCGGCATCCCGCTCTCACCCTTTCACTGTCGAAACTACTAAATGTAGCCGTCTCTTCTACTCCAATAGATTCATATCTCGTACCTCTCGCCTGTGGAACTCCCTTCCCTATTCCAGTTTCCCTGAGAGCTATAATCTCCAACTATTCAAATGTAATGGCAATCGACATCTCCAGTTGCCTTGATCTATCCACTATCCTTCTCCTCATCCTTTCCTTTATTACTCCTATCTGATCTAACCCCTTGCGTCCTAGTGGCTTCCCGCCTTGCTTGGGGCGAAAAGCTTTAAAAAAAATAGTTTTATGATAATTCTTATTTTATTTTACAGCAATTTTTTAACGCCTTTTGTAGCTGTGCATAATACGCACCTCTGATTTTGCTCATTATTTTTTAGAAAAAAATGCGTATTATACATGGGGAATTGCGGTAACCACAGTGATAACCATATGCTAATCTTATTAAACAAAATTTAACTCAATTATTAAGCCTAGTTTTAACCGTTGAAAATTTCACGGTTTTCATATCTTAATTTTCTGATGAATAATATTTCTTATTATTCTAAGTTAATGATTCAGAAAGATGATGGCGAGTTCTACAGAAATAAAATATCCGTAGAAATTCCCCAATCGGATTGTTAAATATTTGAGCTTAACAACTTTAACAAAACTATTGCAATAACGATTATAAATAGGAATACTAGTCGTTATTTAAAGAAGTAAGGGGGTACAAATGAAAAGATTTAATATTGACAACTTTTTCTATTTTTCTGAAAAAGTCGTTAATACTTCTATTCTCCCTTCTTTTTTCTTTTCTCCCTGAAACTAAGTAGTTTGTCCCCTCTTTCCACGCGATTAAAACAGAATAGTCCATTATTTATGAGGTATTGACAAGACATAACGGTCGTGCGAAATTCCGAAGTGCGGGACAATAACAATTATAATAGGATTATTATTATTATTATTATTATTGTTATTATTTCCGTTCTATCCTTTTTCCTTCCGGCTACCAACCAGAGATCTAAGGTCAGAAATGGCACCATGACATTTTTCTCTGAACATATTTGTAAAAAACAAAAATAAATAAATCATCATCATCGTCATCATCGTCATTATATTTCAATTTCTGCTATGGTCACACTAACTACCAAGTCTACAGGAAAACCTAAGGCAGGTAGTGATCTGTTGTTATGGCTACATTTCCTGATTTGTTTTTCTAATTCCCATGACACCACTAGCATTACATGGACAAAGTTCTTCTTAGTGTGTGGACTGTACTTATCAAGACAATTTTTTGTATTTCTCTTAAGCTGGAATTTCCATGGACTTTTTCAATGTGTTGTTGTGTTCCTTTTTTTATCATTCCAAGCGCACCTACTATGACTGGTACTATTCTTATTTTCAATTTCCATATTTTTTCCATTTAGATTTCCAGGAGTTTATACTTCAGTAGTTTTTCAAATTCCTTCGTTGCTATGTTACTGTCCGCTGGGCGAGCCATATCAAATAGTAGGCAAGTTTTTTTTTCTTTTCGGTTTTTGACAATTATTATTATTAGTAGTAGTAGTAGTAGTAGTAGTAGTATTTTAGTATTTTCTCAGATAATTTCTTAGTATCTCGTAATAAAGGCATAGATAGCAGACCACTACCAGAAGTCTTAAGTAATATTCAGTTTTCCTGATTCATAAATTTTCATAACATTTCAGATTATTCTTACTGTTCCAAAGAGGCTTCATTTCTGTAAAAGTTCCACTGAGAAGTCGATGCCAATTTTGTTTATCCATGTCTTTATTCTGTCAAGTATTGTACCAAGCACACCAATGACAGCTGATATAACTGTGACTTTCTTCAACTTCCAACGTCTTGCGAGTTGAAACTTCACCGGTTACTTTTCTTATCGTTTTTCTGCTCTATTCCTGTGTCGGAAGGACACCACTGATTAATGATTTATCTTTCTTTCATTTTATTTTATCTTCCACCAATATATCCGTTTGTTTGCGCTTTAGGTTCTCATTCGTTTGTACTGAAAAATCCCACAAAAAAAATTTCTTTATGTGGCGTGGGGATACAAGTATAAAAAGAAACCAAATATACATTCTAGCATACTCCTAAGATACAGAGGAATTAACTTGCGTAGATAGAACACAAGCTGAATTTAGATTTTACTTACCCATTATGACAGCATATAAGATGCACCTCCCCCCACAAAAAAAATGGCTAAATCAGATCACTGATTCTGATACGAGCTTGAGACCTCTTGGAAAATAAAATGGATTGGTTTCGAATTTGCCTTATCCACGGTTTGGGATTCAAAGTTTTCCTTCTATTAGACTGGTTGCCACCTGTGGTTGGAGAGGCCAGTAAGATGTGCTATTTAACCCGGGGAGGAGAATAGACTGGATTCAGGCCGTTCGTAAGAGTAATAGTGTACTACTACTACTACTAATTCTTTTTCTACTACTACTACTTCTTCTACTACTACTTCTTATTTTACTACTACTACTAATTCTTCTTCTACTACTGTTACTTCTTTTCCTACTCATACTACTACTACTTCTACTACTACTACTACTTCTTCTACTACTACTACTTTCTCTTCTATTACTACTATTACTACTACTTCTTCTACTACTACTACTACTTTCTCTTCTATTACTACTAATACTACTATTACTACTACCTCTTCTTCTTCTACTACTATTACTACTTCTTCTACTACTACTACTTCTTCCTCTACTACTACTACTAATAATTCTTCTTCTACTACTACTACTACTTCTACTACTACTTATTATTATTATTATCATTTGATTGAGTGATAGAGTAGCACGATAACAAAGTGAAGCTCTGATAAAACTATCCGTAGCCCAATATACCCATCAAGACAATCAGTTTTATAAGGGTGTACCCGGGTATATGCTTCACAGCCAATTGTGCGCGGCAAGTTAGGATAAAAGTTACGCATAATCTTGCTAATGAAGCCCCGTTATAAATACGTTAAGGTCAAGTAACCCAGTCCGTTCAGATGGTCTCCGATCGAGAGTATTTCCATGTTTCTAGATAGGACTCCAAATTCGCCTTGGCTGCCTCATCTTTCAAACTTAAAAAAAATTAATGAACTCTCTCCCAGCTTCTTTCTTTCCTGTCATTTACAATCTACAAAATTGTAAACGCAATGTCAACCATCATCTTCTGCTTCTTTGAATCTTGTTCTTTTTATTGTCGTTTCTCCTCAGTAATGTTTTCTCAGTTTCCTTCACTCTCAGCAACCCCTCGTATTTTAGTTGCTTTATCGCCTTGTTTGGGGTGAAATGATAAAAAAAGAACTCCCGCCCATAAAGAGAGATGAACATCAGCCCCTGTTCGGATATGTCTAACTAATTACGGTCTTGAAATTGACGAGAAATTCTGTTATACTGAACAGGATATTTCGTGTAGCCCACTATAATTCTGTCAGTCAGTCAGTCAGCTAGGTGCCATGCATGATACACGCTTAGGCAATCATCTATCTTTCGATACATGACTGACGAGGCAGATTTTTTTTTCCCTCGGTAGGTTGCCATTTCTTTCTGCGGTAGACCAGTTGCCATCCAACGCTATAGAACCCGGTCTGTCCTGCTATTTACCCATAGCTGGGAGGAGAAGAAGAGGATTCATACCTTTCTCAAGGGTATTAGCACGTACGTGAATATAATGGATTCGACTGGAATTCGAACTCGGCACTCCGATTCCTCAATCCGAGCTGCTATCCATTATTCTACATGACCGAAACAAAGCATGTAAATCCATTAATACGTCCAATCAATTAAAATAAGAATCCATGTGAACAATGCTATTATTATTATTATTATTATTATGCACTTCTTCATCTTCATTGTCTTTGTACTTTTTTCTTTTTTGTTGCTTTTATTCACTTCATCTTTCTTATTTGTGTCATTCTTTAAATATCGTCTTTAGTGTTTCCTTTTTCTCCAACTCCCCTTTTAGTTTATTTTTTTCTTTTTCTCTCTCTTCTCTCTAACAGAAGATTGTCGTCTTTTCCCCCTTTCTTCATCCCTTCTCTCTCTCCCTTTTCTCTCTCTCTCTCTCGTTTCGTTTTACTTTTCTTTTTCTCTCTAATATTTAACAGAAGATTGTCGTCTTCCCCCTCTTTAATTCTTCTCTCTCTCTCTCTCTCTCCCTCTTTCTCTTTTGTTTCTTTTTCTTTTTCCCTCTCTTCTAAAAGATCATCTTTTTCAACTCTCTCTTTTTTATCGCTTTCTCATTTGTTTTTTTTTTCTTTTTTTCTCTTTTACCTAAAAGATTATCATGTTTTTTTACTCTCTTCGCCCACTCTCTCTTTCATTCTCTTTCATTTCCTTTTCCTTTTTTTCTCTTCTATCTAAACGATTACCACTTTTCGACTTTCTTTACTTACCTTCTCTTTCTCTCTCTCTCTCTCTTACTCTTTCGTTTCTTTTACTTTTAATTCTCAATTTAAAACTCATATTCATCATTCAGCCACCATTACAGACGACACCGCTTTTTATGCATCAAAAAGCCTCGATGAAGAGACTTTTTTCCTTTAATTTATTCCTTTTTCCCGAATCTCGGCCTTCTGTCTATCATTGTTTTTTTTTTATTCTCTTCACACACAACGTTTGTGTGCAGATTAACTTTTAAGCTTTTTGCGGGCAAAGGCGACCAGAGGAAGGGGTTTCTGATTTGCCTCACATACAGGAACATTATGGAAACGGCTTACAGGGTGAAAAGAAGGTGGAACTTGCCAGACCCCGATATAAAAAGAAAAAAAAATATATAAAAAGGGGTCGCAATGATAAAAAGAGGTCCGAAAAGCAATGACAATTAAAGAAATTGTGGTCTCTGGAAGGGGACGGCTTCTTCCTTTCTGTATCGGCCTCTTTTATACCCTTTAAAGTTTGCTTGTATTAATAGTAGCGACTTAGGTCTGTGGGAGAGTGTCTATCTGGAGCTTAACTTATATCCGGAGATGAGTAGATATGAGAGTATGATTGATTTTACTGGAGGTACACGTGAGCGTAAGGCTAATGACATCTTTCCATGTGCAGCCTAGCAAACGGCGTAGACGTCTAATGAGAAGCAGAATTAAACTTCTATCCCAATAAGGGATTGATGAGCCGGGCATATGATAACTCGTGTGATAAGCAAGTGAGAAAATTACTGATGGGACATAGTACAATTTCAGAACCTGCATAATTCGTTACTGATCTATCTATCTATCTATCTATCTATCTATCTATCTATCTCTCTCTCTCTCTCTCTCTCTCTCTATATATATATATATATATATATATATATATATATATATATATATTTCCGCTTATCCTGCAAAATCAAACGCCTTTTTCTTACACACAGTTTTATTTTTCATTGCTACCTAAAGAAGCGGTACCCGGAGACACGCGTCGTTTATAAGCATTTTCGACTTCGTTTCATCATCATCCACTTTTGTTTTTCAGTTGCATTTTACAATACACACGCACACACACACACACACACACACACATATATATATATATATATATATATATATATATATATATATATTTGTGTATTTAGCAGCAACCCTTCTTTATATATATATATATATATATATATATATATATAATATGTGTATAAATGTATTTAAACAACAATCCTTCTTTATATATATATATATATATATATATATATATATATATATATTTGTGTATTTAGACAGCAAACTTTCTTCAATGCACATATCATTGAATACGACAGACAAGGTGCTTTGATTTAGTTTTTCATAAAATTTTTCATGTGATCTCGTAATTTTTTTTTCTTTTCGGGTGATAAATTATATAAAAACTGTCCAATTGTTCTTTTTATCTGAGCTCTTTCGGTTATACATTTAGCCATTTTAAATATATATATATATGGATGTATATATATATATTAATTAATGTTAATGACTGGCCACTCGTATTCGACGCTACCCGTCTTCTAGGACGTCTAGCTAAAAACTATTGCAAACGCTTGCTCAGGTGCATTCTGTATTTGTTCAACACCCACAGAGCCCACCTGTGATTTCTCCATGTTATCTAGCGTCATCAACAATATGAACAAGGCCAGCATACTCAAACACTCGGTCATGATGACTTGTGACTTTGTGCTAACACAGATATCGACGACCCCCGAAGGTTCTGTCTACCCAATTTTACTTACATGGATCATTCCTTGGCAAAAGTGCCGCACGCTGAGATCACCTCCTCCAGACCGATAACATCAATGTCACCTTGCTGGCAAATTGATTATGGTGGAATTCGAACCCGGGTCTCATGGTCAGAACGTGGTAATGCCATCATTGTCTCATGGTCAGAAAACGAACGTTCGGACCCCTCGCCCACACACACACATATGTATTTCCAATGTAAGCAAATACTCAGACAAATTCAGACCTAGGACACGTCATGCTACGTACACGGGGTCGAAGCATCCTTATTTCCTTCGTATCTAACTGCTAAGAAGAAAGGTTTACCCAGACAGCTTCTTCCAAAGAACGGTCCCTGTGTGGAAAAGAATCCAGAGAGGATGTTTCTCTGACCACAATCTTAACCTCTTCAATTCTAGGGTCAATCGTTATTAATCCAACATATACTCATCATCTGTACTTCTTATTTCTCTCCAACATTGTTCAGTAACCATCAGCCTTCAGTGGTTCTTGTGCATCGTACTGGGTGAATATTTATTTAATTTTTTTTCACTGTGTTGTGGAGTGGGGAATATTTATCGGCATAAATCTTTACCTACGCGTGTATATGGAATGTTATAATGTAAAGATAATGAGAGAAAGGGGAAAGGCTATAAACGACGCATTTCGTCGAGAGCGCTCGCCCGCCTAGCTTGGGGTTAGAATAAAAGAAGAACAAAACGTAAGGAAAATGCGTTGGGATATCTGGGGATAAATGGGGGGAGCATAAATCAAATTATCTTATTGCATCTGATCACCAGAGAGTATCTATCACCTTGTTTGTTATATATATATATATATATATATATATATATATGTGTGTGTGTGTGTGTGTGTGTGTGTGTGTGTGTGTGTGTGTGTGTGTGTGTGTGTGTTTCGGAGCCATTTGGTGTCTGTTGGATTTTAAATCAGTCCACAAATGTACATATATACATGTCAACTCTTATATATGTGGGCATACACACATATTTTAGAGCCTTTTTTCTCATGTAATACTTGTACACATATATGCACACACACACATACATATACATATATATATATACATATATATATATATATATTCATATATATATATATATATATATACATACACATCTGTAGGCACACCTACATGTATATTTTCCCCCTCATATATACCCGTGCGTACACACACACGCACACACACGCACACACACATACACACACAAACACACACACATAATATATATAAGAGCAATTTTTGTGTTATAATACTGGAGAGACGAAAATATACAGAGACATGTTCGTCTAATTTAATTACGGAACGATCGTTGTTCCAACAGAATGATCATTTTTCAACAAGAAAAGCTCAGATATGTTTCCGTCCATTCTCAGGTCCAAAGACAGAGTCGGCAAATTCAACGAAGGAACTGCGTGCAGCAAAAACAAATGATCAGATGAATTTTCTTGGCAACAGCCAACAAAAACAAATCCTGTGTCGTCTGTTATTTGCTGGCTTTCACTCTTTCTTGAGAAATGCTTTCTCAGGCGGAAGAAATGCTTCTACATTACGATCAATTTTTTCTTCTCAGCATTTAGAAAAAAAAAAGAAAAGGAAATTAAATCAAACTGTATTTGATTTCATATAAGATACTTTTTTTTTTCCTAAAATGCTTAGATTTGCTTTGTCTGATATCAGAAGCTAGAATTTTTGTTAGGGTTATAAGTTATGCGTACAGCAGGAAAAACAATTTTTTTCTTCAGTATCTACAACTGACAAAAGGGCGCGTCATGTATACCATCTTATTCGGAATATTTAACGAGACGGAAAATTGATTTCATAGCAGGACAAAAGACTTTTCCTCGAAGATTCACTCAAGCAAACCTTTTTCTTAAATTCTAGGATAAGGCTCATCATTGCTTGTTAACTGTTTCAGGCTTGCAAGAAACGATTCTCACCAGGAGATTATTATTATTCGACACTCCGCACGTAGGAGCCCCTTGAACAAAGGCATATTCAAAACAAAAATAAAATTCAAACCTGTATCTTTTATTTCGTTTCACCGCGCCTTAAGTTCAATTTTTATACTGACCAATTTTCTAACAACGTTCTATCATTACCGCGTGTATCCTGAATTTGCACCTATCGCGATGAACGTGTGCTCTCTCTAAGAGGCCCCGTAACTTGGGCGCCTAATGAAAGTTAAAATCAACTCAGACCTCAAGTGAAACTCTTATATACGATCCATGTCGTCTAAAGATGCTAGGAAAAATGGCCGATCCTCTGTACCGCTCCAGTAAGTATCATCCTGCTATGTCCTATCTTTACAAGGGCCAGACGCGAGAAGGATGAAATAACACAATAATAAACAGATATCCCATAACAGCCAAACAATGGATCCATAAGTTTAGCCAGAGCGTACTTGGCCGAAACGTTGCGTCTATAATGACATCTATAATAATAATAATAATAATAATAATAATAATAATAATAATGATAATAATAATAATAATAATAAATACGAGAAGAATTGGTCGAATAGATTAAAAGGATTAAATCCTGGTAACTTTTACATTATGGATGTTTATTTGTTAGGCCAAACCAACGGAAAACAACTCGTTCATACAAAAGCAGTCGGTCGTTACAAAAGAAATTGTATGTAAAGGAGCAAGTCAACATTAAGGGTCCAGCCAACACAAATGCAACAGAATTTCTCCATAATGAGTTCATAACTCAAACGGCAATTGTCATGCAAGACAAACTCTTTCACCAATACAAGAGGGCGGGGTTTCAAACGTGATGGATCGATCGATTCTGACTGACATGATGTACAATACAAAATACAGAGAAATAAATCAATAATAGATTCGGAATGAAAAATAGTGAGAGATACACTTATAAGCTCATACAGGCTGATAAGAAAAGAATATAGCTAGATAGATAGATAGATAGATAGATAGATAGATAGATAGATAGATAGATAGATAGATGAAACAGACTGAGATAGATATGAACAGTCAGAGATAAATAGATAGGTGACCAGAGATAGATATGAGCAGTCAGATATAGATAGATTAATACATAGATAGAGGAACAGATTGAGATAGATATGAGCAGTCAGAGATATATAAATAGATGAACAGACTGAGATAGATATGAGAAATCTTAGATAGATAGATAGATAGATAGATAGATAGATAGATAGATAGATAGATAGATAGATAGATGAACAGACTGATATAGATATGAGCAGAGATAGATAGATAGATAGATAGATAGATAGATAGGTGAACAGATTGATATCGATATGAGCAGTCTGAGATAGATAGATAGATAGATAGATAGATAGATAGATAGGTGAACAGACTGATATCGATATGAGCAGTCTGAGATAGATAGATAGATAGATAGATAGATAGATAGATAGATAGATAGATAGATAGGTGAACAGACTGATATCGATATGAGCAGTCTGAGATAGATAGATAGATAGATAGATAGATAGATAGATAGATAGATGAATGACTGATAGGTGAACAGACTGATATCGATATGAGCAGTCAGAGATAGATAGATAGATAGATAGATAGATAGATAGATAGATAGATAGATAGATGCGACCAGACGGATAATGAGAAAAGCCACCGTTAGTGATAAATAGGAAAATAGATAAGCAAAAAAAAGAAAGAAAAAAAGTAGTTACGAACAATATATGAGGGTAATTCAAAAATTATCCGCATTTCGTCATAACGTCTTTAGGTTAGTCACACTGCCCTCTGCTCATGCGTGCTTATAGTCTGTATTATTGGGGTCACGTGATTAAAGTTTGAACTTGATCGTGCCAGGTTTTTTTTTTTTTTTTTGCTGTTACAGTGAAAATATGGCCGCTCCACTAGCAGTTTTCATCAAGGAGAAACAAATAGCTGTGATCCGAATCTGCAGAAAACATGCTGCCTCATCGATGATAATTCGCCAGTTAACAATTAGCTGGCCGAAACTTCTCGTCAGTGGTGAAGATTGATGGGCGTCCTGCTCCTTCTTCGTGCATCACGCTTGCTCTGACATTTCTTCGAAATTTCTCGATCCCCTCATATACACTTCTATGTATTAGTACACTGTCTCCGTATTGTGTTAAAAGCCTCCGATGGATTTCAGACCCTGACACACCTTCCGACCAGAGAATCACTGATCATTGTTCCTTCATGGTGCACACTACTAGCGGAGCGACCATGTTTACACTGTAACAACCGCAAGAAAACTGGAGCGATCAAGCTCACATTTCGATCTGGTGACCGCAATAGTACCAACTTATGAGCACGAACAGAAGGCAGTGTAACAAACCTAAGTTAGGCGCACTTCCCAGAATCTAAACAAAATCTGATAATTTTTTTTTCTCAAACTGAGAGATTTAATCATCCTTCGTACATAAATAAATAGATAAAATTGTACGATAATAGATTAGATAGATAATAGATAGATAGATAGATGAATAGACTGATATAGATATGATAGAGAGATAGATAGATAGATAGATAGATAGATAGATAGATAGATATTCGCACAAAATGATATACTTAGTTATGATGGAAAATTATTGACTTTATCTCGCTTCCCAAAATCTAAACATCCATATTTAAGGGATTTTCGGATAAACTGAAATCTTTTCAGCATTCTGCCGTATATAGATATATATATATATATATATATAGAAAAGTATGAAAAGAAAGAAAGAAAAGGAAAGAAAGAAATAATTTCATACGGAATGACATACATAAGAGGTGATGAAACGTTTTTGGTTCGATCCCCTCTATAAAATCTGACCAAATAACCAATCATCTATTTTTAAGGAGTTATTCGTCTAATTTTCAGCATCCTTATGCAAAGATACGAGATCATGATAGATACAAACAGATAGATTTTCGAAAAACTATTAATGCATTTTAAATGACAAACCAAACTGTCACAATAGAAGCTGCCAAGTTTAATCCGCGGAATTATTTTTTTCTTAGTGTTATATTTTCTTTGTCCGCTTTCGTTCATAAAAAGACCTGCTCAACGAAGATGATGGGAAAGACGTTTAAAAAGAAAATGAACGGGGGGTCAAACAGTTTACCGTCTTTTAAAAAGTAATCTCGTAGTATCAGACCGATCCAGTGAAAGATAATTGAATAAAAAGAAAGATACCTACAGTTCTATTGGGATCACTACGCTACAACTATTTCAGACAAGAAAATCCTCCGCGACACGAAAGAGACCCGCATGGAAACGGGCTGTGAGTACTCACTCGTGACTGAATTTGACATCAATCTTTAATTATTTTCTTGAAGATTAGTGCATGCGTGCTAATGGAGCTCTAGCGAAGGTAACTTGCTTCGCCTCATCCTCATTAATCTATATCCGGGTAACATAATAATTATTGACACAGATAGAAAGTAGAATGGGCAATCAGAGTTCAGATTCTGACCGAGTCCGTTCTCTAAATACTAAAGGTTCACCGAATGTAATCGTTGGAGATAGCTAAGGTTACAGTTATACAGGGTGCGATAGATAAATTGTCGTCTAACTTACGCAAAAATGAAAATAACACTGACGTTTCATTTTAAGAGATATATTTACCAAAATTACACAAAGATATCTTGAAATACTAAAGAGTAAAAGTTTTTTTTGTTTTCTTTTTTTTTAAGCGTTTCACCCCAAGCAAGGCGAGAAGCCACTAGGACGCAAGGGGTTACAGAATATTTGGAGCAAGATCAGATAGGAGTAATAGAGGAAAGAATGAGGAGAAGGGTAGTGGATAGATCAAGGCAACTGGAGATGTCGATTGACATTACACTTGAATAGCTGGAGATTATAGCTCACAGGGAAACAGGAATAGGGAAAGTGACTGTAGACGAGATGCCAGAACAGGGCATATCCGCCTCTGGAGCCTATCAAGAACCCCGAAGCAAACGGAGTGGGCTCCACACCATATATGGCAGCAATACTCCATGCAAGGGCGAATTCAATAAAATCGCCACTGGCTTCAACCGGACAACTTCGGAATCTCCTGCAACTCTTTTGGACGGTCAACTTGTTTAAGTTGTTGAATGCTGCTATAATCCTTGCCCTCAGTTCATCTTTGGTGCTGTAAGGAGTTTTTTTTTTTATCTCTCGCTCAACTGCGTTCCATACATGATAAACAAAGGGGTAGACTGGGGAGATAGATGGCCAGATGTAAGGGGTGATGTAATCGCAGAAATTGTCTCACAAACACGACTGGGTTCTCCTGCTTGTGTGGTACGGTGAAGAGTCCTGTTTCCACATATAAAGTCTTCCAGCAGCCACCCTCTTGACCCAGGGCAGCACTACCTCCGCAAGGAACTTGATGTAGGCCACTGTGTTGAGTCTGATGACCTGTGGGAAGATGAATAGAGACATAACATAGTCATCACTCCAAACACCATGATGCTGACTAGATATATCATTCAACTCTTTCCAAATCCTCTGCACTTTCTTCAGAGTGACACGCAAACACTCTGAAATGTTTGTATTGGAGCTTCGGGCGCGAATGCCAAGCACAACAACAACAGCCTGCCGTTTCCAAATTTCTAGCGGAGTGAATTGCGTCACGGTGCTCTTTTTATCACAGACGGAGCCCAACAGAGCCTACTATAGAGTGCAGTCAACAAAATCAAAAATAAACAACGCGCATGCGCGAAAGTAAAAATATAAAATGGGGGCAATTTACTGATCGCACCCTGTATATATATATATATATATATATATATATATATATATATATATATATATATTTGAAGATTACGTTCAAGCAGGAAACAGATTGCCGCCTCATTTGACCTTACTGTCCATTTTTACATTTACACACGCTCTATCTATATCTTTACCTTTAAAAATATTACAAACAAGATAAAAGTCATTTAAATTCAATTCGCCACACAAATATGTGTGTGTATGTCTGTGTGTGCGTGTATGTCTGTGTGTGCGTGTGTGTTTATATGCTTCAAGTAGTTATATTTGTTTTTTTTTTACAGTTTTTATATAATAATTTTCTCTTGTCAACGTACATCAATTTCCTACTGATATTAATTTGATGCTATGTCGATTAACGAAGGCTTTTACGGCAAATTTGTCTAAAAATATTAGCATATGAGCCGATGCAAAAATCTTGGATTTTTATCAATGTAGGTATTGCATTTTTTTTATTTATTAACATTGGCAATGCAATCTTTCAGTTGGTCGTATTTATAATACCGGTCTGCCAAAATTTCTATTAGGAGTTTTAATGGGTAAGTATCATGTGTAACTAGGACTTCAGAAGTTTTTAAAAACATTAGATATGGTAAATCTTACATACTTAACTTTATTATTAAGTGATGTATACCTATGTATCCCGTCCTGGGTATGACGATGAACTACATCCAGCAGAATGATAAGGAGACTGGTGGTTTTGAGGAGCGTATAACAACCTCTTAAGTGTTGTTCTTCCTAGGTTTATCCTGACCCGGGGTGATAGCACCTGTTAGGGTCCCAACTATGGGCAAATAGTGATGCGTAAACCTCATTGGTAAACCAAATTTTACTTTGTAGTGTATGTTATTGAAAGAAAAGAAACAGTGGTTAGTAATTAATTTGCATATCTTTATAATTTTGAGGACGGTTAGAGGAAGCTTATCCTTGGATTTATAGAGGAGATTTCTTAATTTACTAAAGTACTTAGTGATGGGTATATTGGTGTATAGTGATTTGATGTCTAAACTAGCCATATACATGTTAGTCATATTTATGTCTTGTATTTTTTGGAGTAAGTTACCTGAGTGTTTGATGTGTGTTGTGCTGATAGTGTCAACGATTTTGTGATAATTCTAGCTAATTTGTGGGGTGCATTATCAATTCCGAACACACTGTGTATGATGGGTATGTGTCTCTTGGGTAAGCCATATAATGTGGGCACAGCAAGACCTCTGCTCGGGAGATTTGAGGAGTGCGGAAGCACCTCTTAACTGCTGTTGTTCCTAGAACCACCCTGACCCGTAGTGGTAGCACGTGGTAGAGTCCAAACTATGGGCAAATAGTAAGCCCCAAAACAAAAATCAGCAGTATATTTTTATAATAAAATGACCAACAATAAATATTTTACAACGAAATGACCAACGATACATATTTTATAACAAAATGACAATCAATACAACACTAAAATAATATAAAAATGAATATTTTAGTAAAATTACCAACAATTCATTTTATGATCTATACATTATATAACTTAAAAACATACCTTTATTCTGAAAGCATAAAATTACGTACAAATATATGTAGCTGAATGCATAAAATTACGTACAAAATATTTTGGCATTAGATGTTGATATGCCGCCAAACGTAATCAACCAGCCAAACGATCAATATGAAAGAATTATTTCATGATATTAATCCATATAATATCCAACATATAATATCCTATATATATATATATATATATATATATATATATATATATATATATATCCTACAATTCTTTAAAGAATTCAAAATGTATTCGAAAAGCATAACTTCAACAAAACTACAATGTAAAACATCCATATCAACGCCTCTAGTAATTATGTCTACACAAACATGATTATGCACAAAAGCGGAGTATCATCTACCATGTACTCAATTGTGAAAGCAGAATAACGTATATCATAATCTATTACTTCAAATCTCCTAAGAAAATTAAATGTCGGTTTTAAGCGAAGTATAAGGTGTTGATATGGCGTTAAACAAACAAAGCAATCAGATTTTTTTAAAGTATTGTTGATCGGACCGAACATTTTCCAACATCCTCTCGTGCTAAGATTAAGTTAGTCAGAAGCTGAAAAGATTGTGTTGTGGTAGTCTTGCCAATGTATTACCCTTGTCTGTTATAAAAATCAGGATTTGACGTCTATTATAGATCATAAATACCAACCGATGTGCTGGTGAGAGATATGAAACTACTTCAACCACTGAGTAGGTCCTATATTCATATAGGTGGATAGACAGAATTATTTGCATTTATTGTTGCAATTGCAACATTCCCTCGTCGAATATGATCCTCGCACGCAGTATCTAATACGGTTCCTCCATTTCCTCCTCCTCCTCGGCATCTTTGACTGTACAGCCAGGCTCAAATAAGCCATTGTAAACAAGACGAGAGTCTGTATTATCGTCTGCATATTTCTTGACATGACCTTTATTCACTGTCTGATGCAAACAATTACACTTGGCTTAGGTCAAGGACCGCGGGTGAAAAGTCAAGTTAGATGCTGACCTCTGGGGCTTAATGCACCACCCACGGACCAATGTCTCGACCACTCTTCTCAACAACTGTTCATAAACCCTGGGAATGAAAGCATTACCATTTCTATAAGACAACAAGGCTTAAAATCTAATGGTCATTGACCGGGGTAACTCTTTGTCATCATTATGTAAGGAGTTTCATATTTCATACTTTCTCTTTATAAATATTTTAAAGTTTTAATGATTGACATTTGGAGAAATAGTTCCAAATCCCAGTTTTGGAAAACCAATCTTCTCGGAGATAAAGATATTGAAAAGTGTATCTCACTAGGGCGCAGTGCAGGTTACAAGGAATGAACGAGAATGAAGCGACTTTTAGTGAGAAGTGCGGAGAAATAACAATCAAATAACAGGGTTCGACTGGTGTTGCTTTGCTTTTATATTTTTGGAGATTGTAGTAAAAAAAAAAAAAAAACGGAAGAAAGTTCCACAGGCGATAAGAGCGAGAAAAGAAACTATTAGAATAGAACAAACGGTTACATCTAGCTAGTTGAACAGTAAAACGGCGGGACCTAATGACCAATCTAGTAGAACTCTTAAAATTCATGCAGTAGAGTCACCAAGGGGAAAATGTCATCAGAATAATTGCTATGAAAATATCCGTAAGAAAGATTGGGGGAAGTCACGTTAGTTATTATTATTTACATTATTCACATAATAGTCATAATCTTTGTTATTGTTATCATGACGTTTCGGTCCTTGTGCTCTCCAGCCTTCTTCAGGTATCTGCCAGTCAGGATAACTTTCAAGGAATTTCGAACTTGCAGCCATTTTCTTCCTTTATTAATAGCTCCCATATAGTATTTTTTCTAGGAGGTCTTATAGAGGTGACAAACAAGGAGGAGGCTTATACTTAACATCTGTTGTGACCAAGTAAATAGAAGAGTATTACACGATTAGTGAGTGTGTGTCGGTTGACCAGCGTTCAATCTATTCGACTGTTCCCCAAGGCCTTCTCTCCTACTAATCTTATAGTAGGCGGAAGAGTCCAACATAGACTCTTTAGAGGGAGGACACCACAGCAACATCAGAAAGAGGCAGCTGAATTTTCTGGGGACACATAATGAGGAAGGGGGGCCTGGAGAATCTGATACTCATGAGTCAAATAGAGTGAAAGAGAGAAAGGAAAGCAGCACGTGACATACCTGACGAGCTTGAGCAGGTGGATGACAGAACGTGTTCTGGGGGAGGAAGCAGAGGCAAGGAGCTTGCTGAGAGCTGCAAGGGATAGAGGAAGGTGGAGAGCCATGATCTCCTACGTCCTGAATGGACATGGCACATAAAAAGAAAAAAGAAGTTGCCATATATAGTTTGGAGCTGCACAGTCTTCACCTTCCAGTCTTCACCATTGTTGCAGAACGAATAAGTTATCGCGGTACATGACACTCACATATTGTCTTCTTCATTAGCTTTTAGAATGTTACAGAATCAATTCAATACTATTTCATTTTCAAATGGTGTTTGTATTAAATGTGAAATTAAGAAAAATACATTATAATTACCAGAGAGCAATATCATTTCATAATTTCTATGGAAGAGAGAGGCGAATAATTTGGGACTGCGCCAATTTTTAGAAAAATCTATAAATATGAATATAATAGATCGAAACTTTTAAAAAAATTCACGAATTACTCGAAACTAAATACGGAATCAACTATTTATGGTAAATTTAGTAAGTCCTTGAAAATATTTACATTTCCTTAGAAAATATGCAAATGTTCAGTGAGGGCAAATAATTCTGTCCACAACTGTATACATATACATATATATATATATATATATATATATATGGGGGGGGTTTGTGTGTGTATGTAATAATAGAAAAAGACTGTTCACGTATGTTTCTTATAATATGTAGATATTATATGCCGATGAAAGAAATTTGAGAGAAAATAATAATAATAATAATAATATTTATTGTATATTATTAGGCCTTTAATATGTTGGCCTAGCGAATCGTATATTATGCAAGTAGGGGAAGGATCGTTGGCATTGGCTCGATGATTCCGACTACGGTCGAATTATTCATTATGCCTTGAGGCTAAACAGAAGCAAGAGAAAAGATTTTCAAAATCGGAATTTTCGGACATACCTTGGTCTTTTCTCAATGAATTTTTATTTTAAAATAAATTCATACATTCTAGATTTAAATAGGAATTTAGGCATAGTCAACGAATAAAGTTTCCTAAAAAAAAAAGGTCATCAATAAAAACTGCACAACTCTAATCGTGGCAGACAGCTAGCCCAAAGCTACTAGATTCCATCAGCAATATCCCACATGCGCAACAAAAATTCTCTCAAAAGATTTTGGAGGGAATTTTATTTTTCGTTGTAAAAGGGCACAGACGTGTCCGAAAATTCCAATTTTTAACATCTTTTCTCATCATGCTTCTATGTAGCCTTAAGGCTTAATAATAAATACTATTATTATTATCATTATTGTTGTTGTTTTTACATGTCTAATTTATTTCATCGATCTAATATATATATATATATATATGTGTGTGTGTGTGTGTGTGTGTGTGTGTGTGTGTGTGTGTGTGTGTGTGTGTGTGTGTATGTAAATGTTCTCAGAGTGTATCTGGTAGAGGAGACTAAATGAATAACGAAAGGCAAGAGGGAAAATTATTTTCTTAGTCGACGCGTTTCGTCCTCTGAAGGGCTTTATTAAGGCAGAGAACGAAACGCGCTGGCTAAGAATAGTTTTTACTACTGTCTCCTGCTATCCATATATATATATATATATATATATATATATATAGGTTTCAATGTCATCGGCGACACGGTGACATCACCTTCTTAAACTTGCCCGATTGATATTTTTCTGTTCATAATATGCTGATTATCTACAAATATATTTTTCGGTGTTACTTCCATCCTTGGTATTTTATCATTGCGCAGTTTTTAGCTAATGAATTGTTGAAACGTGTCGAATGTTGCTCTAATTACGTTATCTTGCTGAGTTGGTTGTAACGACTCGCCCACATGGTCACCAAAGGTTAATGGACTTCGATCAGAAAGCAGATTCGCAGAATTCCAATCATAAAATACGAAAATAGTCCTTATTAATCAATGTTTTTCTAAGAAATTTGCATGTGCGTATACGTGTCAGTGACAGTCTCTATGTTTGGGCATAGTTGTTCTTGTATTTAAGTGCATTTCATGGGTGCACGTCATTACATATAAGTCCAATGGGTGCGTTGGCGTGCATTATCAATTCTTTCATAGCTTAGGTTACCAGTGAAATCAATTTTAAAGTGGCAGTGTCCAAGGTTCACAAAGGGCGCCAGCATTTATTACAGAGGCGTTTCTTGATTGGTTCTTTGTTTTCTAAGGATTTCAATCTCAACGATTACAGTCTCCCACACATCTGCCCTCATTAGAGCGAACGATAAAGAAAGTGATCAATGGAAATTGATATATTCATTAATTTTTTTCTATTTTATTTTGCTTTCAATTTAACATTCAGTTATTTTTTCCCTCCATCGCGTGGTTACTTTTTTTTAATTTTTGCTATTTTGCATAAAAAAAAGATCCCGAAATTTTTTTCTCTTTTCAGGGATATTGGAATCTTTAATGTTGAAGCAGGAATTAATTTTTTTTTTTTTTTTTCTTGACAGGCAGAGTAATTTTTTTTTCTTTTTTTTTTTTTGTATACCATTTCTTCAAGAAAAATTTAATTGGAAAACTTGGATTAATGCAAGAGAAAAGGTTCTGGTCTTGCAAGTCATTGATAATAACTACATTCCACGTTTCGTGCCTCAGAGATGTGAGCCAAAAATTCCTTTAATGTTGGTTAAAATTGCTTCTCCATAAAAACAAAATATCGAAGGATGAAAAAATCTAAAATTTTGGCCATTTTATTTTCTTTAACTTTTTTTTTTTTTTTTTTTAAGCATTTCACCCCAAGCAAGGCGGGGAGCCACTAGGACGCAAGGGGTTACAGAAAATAGGAAGATCAGATAGGAGTGATAGAAGAAAGGATGAGGGTAGTAGATAGATTAAGGCAACTGGAGATGTCGATTGACATTACACTTGAATAGCTGGAGATTATAACTCTCAGGGAAACAGGAGAAGGGAAGAGAGTTCCACAGGCGAGAGGTGCGAGACATGAAGCTATTAGAGTAGAAGAGACGGCTACATTTATGAGTTTCGACAGTGAAGGGGTGAGAGCGGGATGCCAGCCTCGTAGGGCGCTTGAACTCATGAAGTTTGGGAACCAGCGAATGCAGTTCTCGGAGCAATTTCCATGAAAGTATTTGTAGAACAGACAGAGGGCGGCGACGGTGCGTCTGTGAGAAAAGTGACTGTAGACGAGACGCCAGGGTAGGGCCAACCATATTACATATCCGCCTCTGGAGCCTATCAAGAACCCTGAGGCAAACAGAAGGGGCGCCAGACCATATATGGCAGCAATACTCCATGCAAGGACGAATTGTGGATTTGTATATCTGGAGGATCGACTCAGGGGAGAAAACTTCCTAGCACGGCTCAGGGAGCCAACTTTCCTCGCAGTGGACGAGGCAATTGACTCGATGTATTTATTCCATCTCAGGTCAGCAGTCAACGTGAGACCGAGAAGCCGCAGAGAGTTGCTCTCGGGAAGTTGAGCGTCAGACATTATAATGGAGGGAAGGGAAGGCTCTCTGTGGTGATTAATAGAGAGCAGTTTAGTCTTCGAAGCGTTGAAATTGACCAGCCAAATCATGCCCCAGTTCACAATCGATTGGAGGTCCTTTTCGAGGCGCACGGCAAGGTGAGTTTTGTCAGCGAGATTGGATTTGTTTTTGAGGCAGGAATAAATTGTGGTGTCATCCGCGTAGATGCCGACTTGAGAAGTTACGGCGTCAGGAAGGTCATTTATATAGATAAGGAATAGAGTGGGGCCTAGGATGGAGCCTTGAGGAACTCCTGCGTTCGTGGGGTAGGAACTGGAGGAGAATCCGTTGTGAACGACCTTCAATTCACGGTTTGACAGGAATGATTGTATTACGTTATATAATTGACCCGTAATGCCATAACCCTGGATCTTGCGGAGAAGGCCGGCGTGCCAAACCCTATCGATTTTCATTCGATCTGCCAATAATGAAAAATTTTCAAAAGTTTATGAAATCAGAATAGATTGCTGCGATCATAATTCAACATTTCGTTGTCGTCTGCTAATTCATATCGTTATAGTAGCAAAGGCATGAACATTAATTTTCCTGTACATTATCTTCTTCATAAAGTACGTTTTGAGCAGCTCTCTTCTCATTGTCTACTTGTAGAAATTATCAAACTATATCAAGTAATAGATAAGTAGATATTGTCAGTAAATGTAATAGATAGATAGATAGATAGATAGATAGATAGTGATTCAGTTAGTACAAGTAATATATAGATAGATCTACTTTTCAGGAAAGTTTTTATCAAACCATTCACGGACATAATGAGATGATTATACATTTTCTTTGGAAAAACTTGACTTCCCAGAATCTGCACATTCTTTTTTATTATCTATCTATCTATCTATCTATCTCTCTCTCTCTCTCTCTCTCTCTCTCTCTATATATATATATATATATATATATATATATATATATATATATATATATTACAAGGAATCATTCATACAAAAAGTAAATTAGTAAAGTTAATGATATAAAATGGCTAAATCCCTTCGCTAACAAAAATTTGAAGATGCATTAACCTACCAGTCACTCGATGAATATTATGATCCTTGTTTTTGAAAATTATAAGCTGTATAAGGTCTTTCTAAAATACGTAAGTACTTTCGACTGTACATTCAATCATCTTCAGGCATGGACATTGTTTATTTTTAGTAAAATTCAGGTAGCATCCGAGACGGAAAAATATAATGCGAATCGAATATATATATATATATATATATATATATATATATATATATATATATATATATATATATATATATTTAATGTGTTATTGATAACGGATACAAACTTTTGGAGCGTGCAGTCGCAACGCTAAGGTTGAATTTTTTTAAATTTAAGAGAGGGCGTTTTTTACTAAAATGGCAATTTGAAAATTTTTTGTAGGAGTTTATCAGTCAATGTGACATGAACTAAATAGTTCAAGAAATAGAATAATGTCTCAGTTGTTATCCCGAAAATTTGCACGTCGAATTAGTTCTTTTAAATCAAATATATGGCGCAGTTCAATTTATATTACAATGAATCATTCATACAAAAAGTAAATTAGTAAAGTTAATGATATAAAATGGCGAAATCCCTTCGCTAACAACATATATATATATATATATATATATATATATATATATATATATATATATAGGCAACATCGTATCACTATCAAATCGGTTCACGAACAAACTTTCCAAATAAAAAACTCTGTGGTGACGAAAGAGAAGAAAGCTGAGAAAGACCTGTTTTCTTATGGAAGGGGTCTCGCCTTCCAAATAATAATTATATCTCTCCTTTGCCCTTCCTCGCCACCCTCCACTTACGCCATCAACTCCTCCTCCGTACAGGTAAAACTTAAATTAATTTTCGTCTACATTTTAGCTGTTTAGCATTGCGTTTATCTTATTTAATGTTTGATTTAAATACTGGTTGCATTGATGATTCATTGTTTTTTTGGGGGAGGGGGAGGGTATGAACTTGTGTCCAAAGTACTGTTGCAAATGAACGAATTAATCCATTTTACGTTGTTTCCTATCGTGAAAATACTTTCGGTTCACGAACAACTTTCAGGAACGAATTAAATTCGTGTACAAAAGTTATCTATATATATATATATACTGATGCACACTTGATATTGTCTATCTATCGAGCTATCTATCTATTTGATGCTTATATCTATCTATCTCTGTCTCTTTCTCTCTCTCTCTCTCTCTCTCTCTCTCTGTATATGTATATATATGTGTGTGTGTGTGTGTGTGTGTGAATGTGTGTTAATAATAACTTAATTCACATACAAAATCAGTCCAAGTTATTGGAACACCCTTTATACGCAACTAAAAGTGTAAATATACACGCACACAAAAATGCATCCATATATATTGAATATATATATATATATATATATATATATATATATATATATATACATATATAAATATATGTACATATATATACAGCATAAACACACATATATATACGTATATACACATATACACAAACACACACATATATATATATATATACATATACATATATGTTCATATATATATATATATATATATATATATATATATATATGAAACTCTTAATATATCCAATTTACATATTTAAAATGTAATTTATATACCCTTAAAGGACACACTATCACATAACTATATATATATATATATATATATATATATATAAGGAAGAGAAATTAAAAGAAAAACACAATAACAAATATAGTGGAGAAACAAAAGAACTCCTCTGATGGCTGTACGAACTATATAGAAAATCTGTGACCATCCATTCAATGTTGAATATGAACATAGGGAATAGAATCCAAGTGTATCCTAGTAATATAAAATATTAAAACTGATTCACAAAAATAGAGCAATGTATTTATTACAAAGCATATATGAATTACAGATAATCATATATAATTTATATATATATATATATGTGTGTGTGTGTGTGTGTGTGTGTGTGTGTGTGTGTGTGTGTGTGTGTGTGTGTGTGTGTGTGTGAATTACAGATAGATGAAAATCACTCCCCCACAAGAATGACCGTTTCGCCCTTCCAACGGGCTTATCAACTCAAGGAGTTTTATGAAAAAATTACTCCTTGAGAAACGAATAGAGAAGACTTCCAACGCTCGTAACATTTAATTTAAAAAGAGCTCAATACATAGTAGAGCAATATTATTTATTTTAGGATATTACGACAAAATATGCAAAAATCGCTACATAATTGTAGTTGTGTTTCAATACATTGCAATGCGTCTCCTCAGCTGATTGTAAATTACTGGAGAGTGAACGAATTATTTGATTTCAAAAGCAAAATACAACCTCATTTTTTTTTAAATAAATAAAATGAAAAATAAAGGCATGGTATCAGTATTGTTTTTTTTATTAAAATAATATATATAAAATAATATATATATATATATATATATATATATATATATATATATTTTCAGGGCATAAATTATATAAAAATTCTCCGAATATTTTCTATATCCAAGCGCTTTCGGCTATAGTTTTAGTCATTATCAAGTATGATTTTATATTTACTTTTAACTGAATATATGGATTGTTTATTTGTGTATCTAGAGTTTTAGGAATATTTTGTTTTACAGACACGGTCAGCACATTGTGAATGTGTTCAGAGAGATGTAACGTAAGTCTTATTGTTAAACATGTAGTATATCCAATATAACTATTTACAAATTTGGATTGCTGAGGCACATGTAAATTCATAAATAATATTGGTTCTAAGTAAAAAATTATAAATTATATATATATACATATATATATTATTATTATTATTATTATTAATCAACTAGTAATACTCGATTGAAAAAAAAAACCTCGGGTAGCACAACTTGTAAAGTATATCAAAACAAATTGGTACCCGAGGAAAAAAAATGGAAAAAAAAAAGAACTAGAAACAGGGCGAAATAAATCGTCGCGTTCCTTTAGTTTTTAGTCCATAGAAAAAACCCCGAAGCTAGTCATAATGCTAAAACGTAGAGTGCTCAATACGATAAGTAGAGCAAGCTCTTTAGGATATATGTAAACAATTTGATCAGTGGAAAATACTGATATCAGTCTAGTTCAGCACTTTTCAAAAAATATTTATTTTTATGTCTACATGTGATCCCTTAATTAATTTCTTTTATTCAATAAATTTGGCTTGTCTATATTTTTTTTAAATGTTTCTAGACAGCAAAGATTACGTCTTTCTTCCTTGACATTTTAAAATTTACTTCTTGCTATCTTTACCCACGTAATATCTGATGTAGCTCCACTATCTTTTGTTTGCCAGTAATATTTGCATATTGTATTATTTTTGTATTTATAGTTACTCATGCTTAGTTTATTGGTTGTAAAATCTTTATTTCCACTAATTCAGTTGAACTAATATGGAACTTTTAATGTTTGTCATACTGTTAATTAACTGTATAGATAATATTAATCAAATATTGACGGAATAAAGGAGAGTTATTATATCGGCGGTTACATTGTTTATTATTTTCTTGTATCATCGTTGTTGTTGGTTTTGCATTTGATATAATTATTCAATAACTTATTATTATGATCGGTTATAGATTTGTTTTTATAATTCTAAAGCAGCTGTAGTTGATCTTTATGCTATGCTTGTTAAATATCTTCTGTTATGTTGGTGAACATTTGAAACGTTTATCAATTTGAGGAAAATTATATCAAATTTTGTTTTTTGCGTTGCGGCTATAAGTAGGTGGGGGTAAGCTTGGCAGCTTAAATCGTTTATATACAGTTTATATCTACCAGTATTCAAATACAAGAACAGGTCAATAAAGTTGCTCAATTTTGTATTTGTTATAATAGTAACTACCACGGTCTATAAAGAATGCTACCAGTTCCTTTATTGATCAATCTATACTTGTTGAATTTTTTTGTTGTACTAAAAAACAGAGAGAAATAAAATTTTCATTTATATATATATATATATATATATATATATATATATATATATATATATATATTATTATTATTATTATTATTATTATTATTTCTTTTTTCCTTTGATATATGTTGTATACAGATTTCTTTCCGGCCAAAGACCTAAGGTGAGAAATGGCTTCGTTACATCTTCCACTGATTATTTTTGTCAAAAAATAAACCCTAAATTCACACACATTTTCCATACATATTATTATTATTATTATTATTATTATTATTTTTGTGCATGTTATGTTTCCCGCTTTATATCCTGTAGAGCCGGATCCAAACTATGGTCCTTGGGCCCCATAGAAGAATTGCCATTTAATTAATAGCACTTTTCTTCGTATATGGGATGATCCTAATAGGACGATCTTCTGCACAATTTGTATGTTGATGTTACCTGATGTTAGTAAAATTCTCCATTCCTTTTCTCACGAGGCCCAGAGCTCCGATTACTATTTGTACAGTCTCAGACTTCATTCGCCACATCCTTTTAATCTCGATCTCCAGCTTCTTGTATTTGGACAATTCTCCATAATTTTTATGGATGGTACTGCTATGTCAATAAACGTACCCTTTCTGAATTTCTTGTGTTTTATGATAATATCAGGTCTGTTGACTTTTATTTTCCTGTGAGTTTCAGTTGGTATGTCCCAAAGGTCGGTGCTCATACCATCTCTCAGTAGTTTCGATTTTGTGCTTCTTGCATATCTTCCAGGGTACATATGTCGCTACCTTGTTATGTCTGTGGGTATATTCATTTTACTTCCGGACACCCTGAGATAATATGGTCGACAGTTTCATCATATTTTCTGCAGATCCTGCATTTCGGGTTAGTTACATCTTTGATTATGTGACAGTGATAGGATCTGGTTGCGAGACTTTGGTCCCGAGTTGCAATAATTAGGCCCTCTGTCTCAGCTTTCAACTCAGTGCCCCTCAGCCACTGATGTGTTTTCTGTTAGTCCACATTTGTTTATTTCGTTCTTTTTAGGTATTTGCCATGCAACGCCTTTTTCTCCAATTTTTTTTTTTTTTTTTTTTTTTGCAATTTCATTTGGCTTTGTTGTTTTGCTTTCTGTTTTACTCATTTGGCGTTGATGGTATTCGCTTCGTTATTTGTTGCTAGGGTTTTCAGATATGTTAACCTGTTTCTTGAAGAGCGCCGCTTCTTTGTTGATCGAGTGGATTTGATGTTTTACTATTTGTGGGAGAGGGCCATTGGTTTTTGTAATGTACGCTTCCAGTCCTATTGTTGTAGTTTTTAGAGTTCCTTCAAGTTGGATTAGACCTCGGCGCCTCCTAAAGCTCTTGGTACGTACAGCCTATCAACATCTAATTTCGGATGGTGCATCCTCATTTGAGTAAGCATTTTTCTGGTCTTGTTGTCCAATCTTTTAATGTCATTCAGCTTCAAGTTAAGAATGTTGAAGCTGTATGTTATTATGGATACAACTAATGTGTTGATAGCCTTCATTTTATTGGTCCCATTTTGTTCGTTTTCTAATATCAAACGCACTCTCCTATAATATTCTTTTCGGATCTTTTTCTTCATAATTAAATGTTGTATTCCGTCTCCTTCATTAATTTCTGTAGTTTTCATTAGTTTACCACCTTTGAAGCTGGCTTAAGCACATTTATCGATTCCAAACTCCATCGTAATGTTTTCACTGAATGTTTTGACAATGCTGAGTAGGTTTTTCTGATGGTTGTAATTCTTGGCAAACGTTTTAAGATTATTAATATAGAATAGCTGGTTCAGTTTGCTATTCTGTGACTTGTATCCGTAGCTACTGTTGTTCAGTAGGCAGCTGAGTGACACTAATGCAAGTCAGAATAGTAATAGTGACAATGAATCTCCTTGGAAGATCCCGCTTTTGATGTTGATTGGTCTTCATGTTAATGATCCGTTTGTATGGTTTAGGTTACCGTAATCTTCCAGTTTTTTCATGATCTCTGTTATGACCGTTGTGGAGCATACTCAGTATAATTTTAGGCACTTCTCTATCCATGAGTGTGGTACACTGTCGAACGCCTTTCTGTAATCAATCCATGCTATCGATAAGTTTCTTTTCCTTGTTTTCACCTCTTCCAAAATTGTTTTATTGATAATTAGTTGGTCCCTGCACCTTTAACTTCCTCTTTTACATCCGTTCTCTTCCACTGGGAATAAATTGTTTTTTTTTTCAATGAAGTTGTATGTCCTCTCGGTTTTGATAGAATGAGAATCTTGTACATTGTTAGTAGGCAGGTGATGGGTTTATAGTTTCTCGGGTTCTGCGTCTCTTCTGTTTTGGAGAGTAAGGTATGTTACTCCAACGTGAGCTATTTGGTGCATTTTTCTGGGGTTATGATTATATCATTGTATGCCCGTGTGAGGTCTTGGAGGGTTCTAGATAAATTTTTGATCCAAAGATTGACTATTCGGTCTATTCCTGGTGCTTTCTAGTTTTGGATTTTGCGGATGGCAGCGGTTGTTTCAGTAATATTGATATCTGTCTATTTTTGTCACTCTATATGTATGTGTTGTTCCTGCTGTTGCTTGATCCATGTAACTCTTTCATTAGGCACATCTTACACCAGAACTCCTTGACTTCCTGGATATTAAGTGGGTCATTTATCTTTATTTTATTTTTTTCCTTTCTCTATATAGATTGTTGGCATCTTCTTTGAAGATTTTGCTTTGTCAGAAGAATCTGTTTCTTTTATATAACTCCTGATTCTTTGTGTTCTTCTTCTTCTTCTTCTTCTTCTTCTTCATTATCATCATCATCATAATCATCTTCTTCTACTTCTTCGTCTTTTTCTTCTTCGTCTTCTTCTTCTTCTTCATTTTCTTCGTCATATTCTTCTACTTCTTCGTCTACTTCTTCTTCTTTTTCTTCTTCTTCTTCTTCTTCTTATTATTATTATTATTGTTGTTGTTGTTGTTTTATTTCTTTTGTTTTCTCATATACCCATTTATATTCGGGTCCCCACCAGAGACCTAAGGTCAGAAATGGCATCATGACATTTTCCATTGAGCAGTTTTGAAAAGAAATCGCACATATTTTACATAGATAACGCCTTTCGTGGGCTGTACTTGTGAGTACAATTTTTAGTATTTCTTTAAGGCATGGGCTACCATTATTATTATTATTATTATTACAGAGTAAAAGGACAGCACGACAATAATACGAAGCTGGGGTAAAATCTAATAATACGTAGCCCAAATATACTCATAATGACTCATGACATTCATGATTCATGACATATTCCACTGATCATTTTTATAAACTAAACGAAACTAAGATCACACACATTTTACGTAGATAAAGCTCTTCGTAATGTGCCAGTTGTACTTGTGTGTACAATTTTTTGTATTTCTTTATGACATAGGCTCACAGGAATCCGTTCCATGAGTCTATCGGAATCTTTTCCAATCAATCTGAGTGCTCAAACTACAACTGCAATTACTGATGTCCTCATATGCCACATTTTTTAAATTTCCACTTTAAGAGCCTTGTATTTTAATATTTTTTGGAATATCTTCAAAGATACATTACAATCTGCAAGAAGTTACCATGTCCATATGAAAGCTTTGGCGATTAGCTTTGATTGTTCTCTCAGTGTGTGTATTGTAAAATCCCATAAAGTTGTTATAGCTCCTATCTCTATAACCAGGTCTGGGTGATGTTTATACAAGTTTCTTGCAGTTTCCTTCCCGTAAAAGATGCATAGTTTCCAATGCAGATATTGGCCCAATCTGTCATGCCGAGTTTTATATTCAATGGGTACTAACACTGCGCAACCTGATACAAGACGGTCAGTTGTTTCTGGATATTTTATGACAGTTATTATTATTATTGTTGTTGTTGTTGTTAGTTGTTATGATTTTTTATTATATTATTATAAATATATATATATATATATATATAATATAAATAAATATATATAATATAAATATATATATTTATTACTAGTATATTGAGAAAATAGTATGACAAACTGTAAAAAATATATTTTTCTCAATACTGTTTCTTGATATATAAAATTATATATAGTTATGGCATATATATATATATATATGTGTGTGTGTGTGTGTGTGTGTGTGTGTGTGTGTGTGTGTGTGTGTGTGTGTGTGTGTGTGTGTGTCCGAAGACCGTCTGAAAAGTAAAGGGAGGTTTCACAAACAATTTATTTCAATTCCAAACAACAAACTACATGGTTTCCCTTTCAAAGTAAACCCACCCTTGAGTCTAATGCACTTTTCCATCATTCTCTGCAACGCTTCTAGACACTACTGGAAGAATTCTTCTTGAATGCCCCTTCTGCTCCGTCGTTACGGCCCTCTTGATGACCTAGACGGCTTCAAAATAGGCCTCCTTGATGATACCATTCAGCCCGGGGAAAAGTAAAATTCATACGGAGCAAGATCAGGTGAACAGGGTGGCTGTTCCAGTACAGCGACGTTTTTCTCTGCTAGTAACTGCAGAAGGTTGTGAGCATGCGCTTTGTGGTGGGGAAGCAGCCACAATTTGTCCTGCCACAACTATATCATATGAAAAAAAATTAAAAGGTTGTAGAAAGCTTAGATTACAGTTATGTACGCCCAAGTTTCATGTCAGATGATAACACAATCTGCTTATCCATCTTTCGCCCAGAGTTCGCACAGAACACTCAATCCCGTTACTTTTCAGTAAGACTTCTAATATATATATATATATATATATATATGAATTCCAGTCGAATCCATTACGTGCTAATACCTTTGGGAACGGTATTAATCCTTCTCTTGTCCCTCCAGCTATGGGTAAATAGCATAACAAATTGGGTTCTATAGCATTGGATGGCAACTAGTCTAGAAGGACAACTATGAATTCAAAATCAGCCGAGAGTCGTTTGGGGACCTTGTGCACCAAGTCTCTGTATTCGGCCCTTCAAAAAGTGTATTTGGTTCTCCACAAAGCCTTCACCACTATAATCAAATCATATGTGTTGTTGTCTGGGCTGTCTGTTCCTAGGAACTGAGCTGCTTGACCCTCATACGTCGAATACGCCGGGGAGTCCGCCATAAATTTATATATATATATATATATATATATATATATATATATATATATATATATATATATGTATATATATATATATATATATATATATATATATATATATATATAATGGGTGTCAGTTTGCATGAACATACATTTATTTTAAGAGAAAACCAAACTGTAAACCTGATGATTTAACCAGAAATGGATCTTTTTTACATTCGATACCCAACTTTTTCAATACCCATCTTAATTTAAAAATTAATGCCTTCCATATTAAAACTCAAAAAGGTTAGAAACTAAGTTTGGCAACATTTGTAGTGATAAATAACCACATAAATGATCGTATGTATTATAATTTTCTTGATTTAAAAATACGAACTTGAATCGAAATAAAAGTCATTTTTTCTTCCTTCTTTCCGTCATGGAGCCCAACTTGGTTTAAGTGTTTTGTCGATGTCTTGTACGTAAAGAATAAATTCTTTTTTAGCCATAAGACAAACGCCTTTCTTTTGTGTCGATGACAGAAAACGATTGTTTTGCTTGTTTAACAAGGTCCAGTATATTTCGTAGAATGTTATAAACTATTGTAGCAAGTATAAGCGAACATTCGAATGGCTACAAGAAATGCTTTGGCGTTATTTTTAAGCGGTGATTGTTTTTCTCATAAACAAGCGAGAGAAAGAAAAGGGTCGGTGAGTGCAAGAAATGTTCACATTCTACAAAGCAAGACACTCTGTCAAAGAATAAAAACAGTTGCAAAAATATTATGTAACAACAAAGATCCTCTATGGATACAGGTGCAAAGTGTCATAAGAATTTAAAATTATAAAAAAAAATTCACTTAGGTATCTTTCCCTATAAAAAATAGTATACGTCCGAGTCTCTTAGTAATCCGTCCTGGGTATGACGATAAACGATATCCGGCAGCAAGGTCTCTGATCACAATGTTTTGAGGAGCGTGGAACCATATCTATGTCCCAGCTATGGACAAATAGTGAAACCCCGAACAGAGGTCAAAACACTATCAAAACAAGGATTACTTTTATTTTTACTTTTAACTGAGTGTATGGATTGATTAATGTATATAACTAAAGTTATAGGTATGTTTTATTTTTTAAAAATATATGATGGAAGCATTATTAATAAAAAGAAAATAAAAGAAAAGCCAACACTATGTAGCCGATGTAACGTTGCTGTGGAGATGTTCAATTCCTGCGCGCGATGACGAATAGAGGTGTCTGGATTTTCGGCCCCATTCTCGTGCACTGCAGCAATGTTTTGAGCTGAACGGCGTAAACGAGCATGCAATGGTGTTTTCGCATCTGCCACCGAACCAGTTTCTTTAAAATTACGAACTTTTTTTTTCCAATTGCACTCTTGAAACTTTAACACGTTGTTTGATTGTTCATTTTTCCATGGTTGAAATTGTCGAAAACTTAAGTTGTTAAATCTGAAAGAAAAAGCAAAAAAATCATTAGACGCTTAAACTTAATTAACATTTAAAACCGGTCCAGGTTATTGGAACACTCTTTATTTATATGATAAATATACTATGTTAAGTTCAACTGAAATTTTGATGAAGGATATTTAAAAATACCGCTATGGGAGTGGATGTTGGGCAATCTCCGCACGAATGAGGAAGAAATTAGTGGCAGCTGAAATGTGTTTCTACGGAAGGATTTTTGAAAATCCCATGAACGCAGTGGGTAAGCATCAAGGATGTCAAAAAAGAAAATGGCAACAGAAAAACACTTCTACTCAGAAACAGAAAAATACAGCTGAAATTCCTTGGGTACATAATTAGAAATGGAGTTTGGAAAGAGAAATAGGGGAAGGCAGTGAGCTACTTAAATGAAGAGCTTCTGTTAATGGATGGCGGAATGAAGGGCGGTGGCCTTAGCAAGATGTTTTCAGTAACCATCCCGTGTGCGCAGCCTGAGATTTTAGCTCGAAACCTCAGGCTTCCAAGTTTGATACCTTTATGATTAAGCGATCTCTTAAAGCGGAAATGCTGGTTAGGCTCTATGTACGTATAATGCGACCGAGTGTGGAAGGTGCGCGTTGTAAGATGGAAGTGAAAAAAGGAAGGAAGAAGGAAAATTTAGAAAAGGACTGAGCAGGGGTGGTATTGGTGAATTCCTTGATCGGGAAATGATGGGACAAGGAGTGCATTTCGTTTTATCAGGTTATTTGCACTTGGCATGATTAAAAGTAGTCGAAATGAGATTGGAGATTAGAAAGAAAGAAAGAAAGAAAGAAAGAAAGAAAGAAAGAAAGTAAAAATGAAAAAAGAAAGCAAGGAATAAAGAAATGAAATAAAATAAAAAACAAAAAAGAATAAGTAAAATAGGATGAAAGAAAGAAAGAACGAAACAAAGAAATTAAATAAAATGGAGAAAAAAATGAAAGAAAGAAATGCAGAAAAAATGGAGAAAGGAAGCATGAAAGAAATGGAATGAAAATGAAGAAAGAAGGAAATGGAGTAAAAGAGAAAGAAAAAGAAAGAAAGTAAGAATGTAAGAAAGAAAGAAAGTAAGAAAGAAAAATGGAGTAAAAAGAAAGAAAAAAGAAAGAAGAAAGAAAAATGAAGTGAAAGAAAGAAAGAAAGAAAGAAAGAAAGAAAGAAAGAAAGAAATGAAATAATAATGACAAAAAGGAAGTAAAAATGTATTTCATTCATCTGGTATTTCATTTTTCCATTCTTTCTTTGTTCACTTTTTTTCTGAAAGAAAGAAAGAAAAAAAGAAAGAAAGAAAGAAAGAAAGAAAGAAGGAAAATTGAAATTTAGAAAAAAGAAAAAGAAAGACAGTAAATAAAAATGAAGAATGAAAAATAAATTAAAATAAATAAAGGGAGCAATGAAAAATTAAAAATAAGAAAGAAAGAAAGAAAGAAAGAAATCTGGGAAATAAAATAGAAAAAAGAAAGAAAGAAATGAAAGAAGATAAAGTGAGTAATTTAATTGTAAAAAAAATAAGTGAATTTGGGGAAAAGATAACGATGCGTTAGTCTAAAAGATAACAGATTTAATTTGATGACAGGTCTGACCTTCATCAACACCACTTTTAAGGCACGGAAGCAGGAGAAGACAAATAATAATAATAAAAAAAAAGAAAAAAACATTCGATACATAAAAGCCAATTCAAATGATCCTCGGTGTTACGAAGAATGCCTCTTCAGGGTACATCCTTTACGTCCGGGTACGGTCGTGACGCCGAATACCGATAGCTTCATTATCGTCGAAGAGGCCGATGTCAGTTTGAGGTAGGGGAGTTTGCTTATGGTGGAGATGAGGAGGTTCCACGTCTTGGGGGGCATTTGATGACGAAGTATGGCGAGGATTCGATGCAAAGTAATTCATTTTTATTTTTCTAGTATCCTCCGTATCATTTTGATGATGTGGATTGATTAGTAATTAAACTCTCTCACCTGTAATACCAAGTGTACTTGTATTATCTGCAGGCCCCTAGTGCACGTGAGGACTTCTAAAAATGAATGCTGAATCTTTTACTCCTTTCTATGCCAAAGATATAATGGTCCGTTGACGCTCGCTCAGGCACATTTGTGTTTGTTCAACAGCCATTGAGTCCACCTGTGGTTCTTACAGAAACTATTCTTAGTGGACGTTAATTACAGTTTCTGGGAGACAGAAAATCATCTGGCGTGATCAACAGTTTGAACAACGCCAGCACGCTCGAACCATTGATTGGTCACGATGTTGTATGACTTCGGCGCTGGCATAAGCATCGACGGCTTCTGTTTATCCGATTTCACTTAGAAGGGTTGGGTCGACCCGTGCTAGGGTTTTCAGGCACTTTCCAACGGTGCGACCACAGGCCGATAGCATCAAGACATCAGCCTATAGATCAATCGGCTATCGTGAGATTTGAAACCAGGTCTCAGTAGGATAGTGAACATACTAACCACTCGCCCATTCTAAATTTACACACACACACACATATATATATATATATATATATACAGTGTAACCCGGATATAAGTGAGTTGTCGGGACTGGAGAAGTCTCTTATATCCGGGTTTCTCTTTATATCCGGGTTTCGTCTATTTTGTATACATTAACACAGGCTCTAATTTGGGACCAGAGAAGATCTCTCTTATATCCGGGTTTCTCTTATATCCGAGTCTCTTATATCAGTGTCTCTTATATCCGGGTTACATTATATATATATATATATATATATATATATATATATATATATTAAAGCAACTCTCAATCTTCAATGAAACATTAAAAAAGATTGACAAGGTACTGCGGTTAAATTTTTTTTTATAAAATATTTCGGGTAAATTGTCCAAATGTTTATATATCCGAGCGCTTACATCTATACTTTTAGACATTGTCAAAATGAATTTTATTTTTACTTTTAACTGAATGTATGGATTGTTTTATGTATGTACCTTGTCTTATAGGAATGTTTTATTTTCCAGACACGGTCAACGCATTAGGCCGTGTTCATAGTTGATATTATCGAGTGTTGACCTCCGCTTTTTTATTAATAATGCTTCCAATGTGCTGACCGCGTTTGTAAAATAAAACATTCCGGTAACTTTAGATACATACATAAAACAATCCATAAATTCAGTTAAAGTAAAAGTAAAATTCATCCTTGATAATGGCAAAAAGTATAGCCGAAAGTTGTCGGATATATAAAACATTTGAACAATTTCTATATAATGTACTTCCAGAAAAAAAGAAAATTATAAGATTACATTTAAAGAATATAAAAATACTTAACTACAGTACCTTGTCAGTCATTTTAATAGAATTTGTATAAAAGAGGGATTGCTGACCAATTGTACAATTATATGTATACACACACACACACATATATATATATATATATATATATATATATAGGGTGACCCCAAAAAACGGGAACTTTTTAACAATCCAATAAAACCAAGAGTGATGAAAGAAAAATATTTTATTCATAGAAATTGAAACCTTAAAACATGCCATTTAAGAAACCATGATGGAATTTTCATTTTTTAAAAATTACGTCCTGTAGATGGCGTCCTCCTGTACGAATGCATTCTTGAAATTTGCTGTTGAGATTCCTCATTGACTGCTGCAACATCCCAGCTGGGATACTGTGAATTTCATCTTGAATTCTAAATGGCGAAATGTTTACTTGCTCAAGGTCACTGTCTCGCGGTGTTGCCACTTGCTCATGTCTGGCAATACGCACTTCAAAACTTCCCGTTTTTTTGTGTCACCCTGTATATATGTCGATTAATTTTCATAAAACTGAGTCGACCTTTGAGCTTACCAATGGTTTTAATGTATGTCTTGAAGATTGCTTACGTCTAAACTCTCCTCCCGCCGAGTGGTGTCACGAACAATGGAATCTCTTCTCTCTCTCTCTCTCTCTCTCTCTCTCTCTCTCTCTGTGGCGTGTCCCCTCAGGACGTATTCGATCATAGGTCTCCACAACTTCCTGTCTTTTGTAGCTCTTAATAAATTTTGTCTTTCTGTTATTTCTCCGAAACCTTGTTCCGCCATTCATTTAATCAAGCGCGCTATGCTAAGCGTTGTTTAACCCTGTCTCTCTGGTCTTCAATCTGTCCTATGAGTATCAGATTCGCCAAACCCTCCTTCCTCATTATGTTCCCCAGAAACTGCCTTTTTAAGGAATTAAAAAGTCAGCAGCTCTGTGTGCGGATGAATGATGTTGACGAGAATTAGTTTTCGGTTTAAGCCAAATTTATAACAGGATCGAAACCATGAAGCTCTCACAAAAATACAACCTCACTATGTTATCATACTGATAACAGGGTGGTATATATTAATGAATATAGTAATTGCTTAGCAAAACTGTTTTATTATGCTTATCATAAACAATAAGCATGCTTTATTTTCTTTGGATGCTATGAAAGTTAAACCTGTAGATTCCCCTGGTATGGTACAGCCACCGTGCTTGTTATTGCTTCTGTGGCTTCCGTAGCAAGTAGGTTTTTTACAAAATGAAGTTGCTAGCTTCACTGAAATCAATGTTTTCCTTCTCCTAGATTGGTTGCCAACCAAAGCTATAAAGTCCAGTTTACCCAGCTCTTCACCCTAGATGGAGAAATGACGAAATGAATTCATAAGGTTTCCAAATGTATTTTTGCGGAATTTGAACTTGTAACGCATCTCCTACTCGCCATATCGTTAACCGCTACGCCTTACTAACATCCAAGTTTTTCTTCATTTTAGTTACATTTATTTATTATTCTTTTTCCCCGTTTCGTTTTCCCACTTCTTTTTGGTTATTTTTTTTTTTAATCATTAATCGTTAAACTGATTTTCGATGTTATCGATACTTGCTTAAATAATTCTTTTTTAAGTTAATCTAATCCACATTGACAGCTTTGGTTTTCGTCGCTTCCAATGTAAAGGCTTTCAAAGAATTTTAAAACTTTTCATAGACGGCTACCTCTGGGTGCAATAACATGCTAGTAAATTCTTTTGATCATTTTCTCAGATTACGATTTTATTAAGCGGCATTTCGATTACAGAAGAAACATTAAATAGTTGTTTCTTATACAGATTTGTCAGAACTTTGGAAAAACACAGCTTCATCAGCGGCGGCAGATAAAGTTGCCGGTGCATAAATACATACAGAGATTGTATTTCGTTATTTGTATACAGCCCCGAAATTTGCTGAGGCATTATTTGTCGTTCTAATAGATTTTTGAATACCTATACGATCTATAAATTCTTGTGTACGGCAATTCGAAAGAGTTCTTTTTTGTCATTTTACTAGAGGCTCTAATCAACGCTGGATTGGTTATAGGTACCACGACTGATTCGCTAAAAGATAGCATACATTGATGTAAAAATGCCACAAACTTAATAAAAACAAAGTTTTATCGTTAAAATCTTTATGTAATGATTATTAAATTACATTTTTCATCCTTTTTAGAACTTTCGAAATTTTGGTTAAAAATCTTGTCTGACCAATTTTTTTTTTTTTTTTTGTCAGCGCTGTGCCCAAAGATTAGTATAGAAAATTTTATCTATTTTTGAAGTGAAAAACGCGTTGATTTAAAAGTTCTTCCAAAAATCAAATAATTGTCGGATTTTAATGAAACTTTCAAAAGTTAATCACAAATGAATGAAATTATTTTAGAAGTATGTCTTTTTAGAAAATTTTGGTAAAAATATTAAGTTAAGTCCCACTTATTTAATTTTAAAAATATTAAGTTAAGTTCCACTTATTAAATTTTAAGAAATTTTGAGAAATTAAATTTTGTAAAAGTTAATGTTTATATTAGTTAAAAGTAGAACTCCTTGGAGAATTTAAATTGTCAATTTCTTTTTGTAAAGCAGGGCTCCCAGTTACCGAAAATCTCCCCGGAATCATAAAATAAAAATGCCATAAAACTAAGGCATTATTTAATTAGAAAAGCATTTAATTTTTTTTATAAATAAAATAAATTATGGACACTATTGTCCTAAGAAAAAAAAATTCGATGAATAATGAATTTTTACAAGAATTGATTACTTTTTTTTAAATTTTAATTATAATAATTTATAAAGTTTTAAATCTTTAAAATTATGCCTTAATTTTAATGTTGTTTTTAAGTAAAAATTATATTTGCTAATTATAAATAGTAAACTTTAGTACAATTCCTCGACGCCCAATACCTTAAAAGATTATTGAATTTTTGTGTGTGCATAAACGTGCCGATTTTTGTCAATACGAGCGTTAATACACGATATTATAAGAAAATAAGAACGTCAACTACAGTAAATTTAAAGCCAAAATACCTAAAATTGAATAAACATTAGATTACGGAGAATATTTCACTAATTCTTTAATATTACTTGGTAGTTAAAAATTATATAAAAAAGGCGTTCACGTTATACTCCTCAAGCAAATTTTACAGATATGTTCACCGTAGAAAAACCTTAGATAAACTTCCGTCTGTCATTCAACCTGTCAACTCCTCAAATAAATAGCTACTGCCGTGTTAAAAACGCATTTCTGCGATATTTTAAACTTAAATTAAGTAATATTTGTTTCAAATCAGATTAATTAAGCTTTAAATCAGCTAATATTCCACGAATATTCTGTCAGAAAAGTATATTTTATTTTGGAAAGATTTGTTAACAGATAATAGCATTCTGATGATAATATCTAAACATGGCCGTGCAATCAGCGATGCTTACCAATTTCAAAACGAAAACTCTTTCCAGTAAATTTAAATGAGATTTGAAATGCAGCAAAGTACTTTGCTTATTGAAAATATTAAATTTAATCTGTTAGCTTGAAATTAAAACTAGAAAAAAAACTGTTCTTCTTTAAAAATTCTTTTTAAAACTTTTATTACAGCTTCATCAAATGTCATATGGAGAAAAGAATACATAAATCTTGGTGTTTTTATTCTTGTGCTGTTTGATTTTCATTGGTTAATCATTTTTCACGTGCATTTGACTTGTTAAACAAACGTTAACATAATTTATGGCGTTCCGAATTCAAGGAGAGGACGCAACCTTTCGAAGCTCCAAGAAATTATCGGATTCCAGTCCTAACTGAAAAAGCGTAAATATTTCTTTATGCATGAAAGTGCTAATAATTCTAGTTTTTATATGTGGGATACAGATGATAATGTATGTTTGTAAGTGTAAAAATAAATGCTAAAAAACTCTGGATTATAAATCTGACTGTTCTTTCCAATCATATATATATATATATATATATATATATATGTTTCATTAAATAATATAGACAGAAATATTAATACATGTTTCATTAAATAATATAGAAAGAAAATCACAATATTGATACATATTTTTTAATCCAATCTAAGCTTTCGGCTTACATAAGCCATTATCAAAGATGACAATTACAGTACAATATATTAAGCAATACACGGACAAGAATGTGATGATAGTCTATTTCTGTTTACATGGATGATTTCCAAGCAACGATAAACACGTGCAAAAATCGCACCGCAGCTCATGACGTCGCACATGACCACGCTAGATTGAATTCGAGAAGTATAAAGTATGGGAAGCCGTTGGTATAAACCAATAGCTTCTGTTACCAATTATAGACATAGCTCAGATTGGATTAATAAATATGTATCAATATTGTGATTTTCTTTCTTCGTTTAATGATAATGTTATTAAGATTATCAGACGTTATGAAAGGAATTTACATAAAATAAATAGACAACACTTGTCTATATTATTTAATGAAACATGTATGAATGAAAAAATGCTGCCTAAATACACACAATATATATATATATATATATATATATATATATATATATATATATATATGTACCGCCAAAGAAAAGCGATACCTAAGGTAAAAATGCATTTTAGAAATGAAAAGTCTTTCTTTGGGTTTTTATTTTGGTTTTAATTTCAAGCTAATAGATTAAATTTAATATTTCCGATAAGCAAAATACTTTTCTGCATTTCAAACTGAAATTGAATTGATTAGAATGAGTTTTTTTATTATCAGTAAAAACGCTAAAATCGTCCATATTGACAAAACTGTCATCACAACCTTTTCTTTTTATTAAAAATCTTTCAAATATAAAATAATCATTTATAATTTTTTTATTAACGTATATACTCGCGTAACGCGTATTGTGCGACCCCAAAATTTTGCACGTATAAAAATGATTTTATCATATATCTCGTGTATCATGCGAGTTCGTTTTTTGAGAAACCAAATTAAAATTGACTAACTTCTTTTTCAATATCTCTTTATCCTATCTTCTAGTTAAATAAGTTTTAAAAAAATAAGTATAAGAGAATGATAAAAAGTATCGTTAGTAATGCTATACTCGTTGCGTTATCGCGTACAGCAATAATCAATCGAACGAGAAACAGCTAAGCATCTTATAAGCTTAAACAATGGAAAAGATGCATATTCGCTATTTTTGTATTTTATCATACGATACTAATATGTAAATATTACGTGCATTATTATTGGATACAGTTAAGTAAAGCAACAGTTTTACGATGTTTATTTTAAATACAGCCGTATTAAATATATAGTTTGGTCAACGGTGTAGCCAGGACCAGCAGTACATACGCTAAATTTCTATATCGTGTCTGATGCGACGCCATTAAAATTAGCTTCAAAATTAAGTCTTCAAAAGTTTCATGATATGCGAGTATAAATGGTAATCTGATTTGAAACAAATATTACTTACCTTTTGTTTAAAATATCGCAGAAAAGCATGGGTATTTTTATAAGGTTTTAACATATTTTTTATAATTTTTATAAACATTTTTATATGATTTTTTAAATACCCAGTAATCTTTAAAAATGAAGAAAATATTCTAAGTAATCAAATATTTTATTGAATTTTTTAAGTACTCTGGCTTTATGGTCTAACTTATAAAAAAAGCTTGAAGAAAAGTTAAAAATCTATCAATAAATTTTGACTTTACTACAGTTACAGCACTTATTTTCTGATAATGGCGCGTTTGGAAATCCATATTTAAAAAAATCGCCACGCTTATACGCATATAAAATAAATTCAAAATGTTGGGGGTCGTTAAATTGTAGTGAGTTTTTCTATTTATGATTAGTAAAGAGAGCCTTAATTTAATAACAATATCACCTAAACGCTACAAATTAATTCAGAATTTTAAAAGATTTATAAGTTTATAGGTATTTTAATTAAGAAAATGAAAACAATTCTTATAAAAATTCGTTATTCATGAAAAATCTGTTTTTCTTAACACAATAGTGTCCCTAATATATTTTATACACAACTGCAATTAAAAGTTTTCTAATTAGAAAACTTTTAATTGCAGTTGTGTATAAATAATGTCTTATTTTTATTGTTTTTTTTTTTTTATTTAATGATTCAGAGCACATTTTCTGTAAACTGCAGTCCTATTTGACCAAAAAAGATTATGATTTAAATTCTCCGATAACAGGCCCCTATAAATAATATAAACATTAAGCGCTATAAAAAGGAATTTCTCTAAATTTTATAATTTAATTGATGTAAAAAAATTATAAAGATTTTCTGAAAATGAAACATTTAAAAAAATAATATGATTTATTTGTGAATAAGTCTTTAAAGTTTCATTAAAACCTGACAATTATTTGATTTTTTGCAAGAATCTCCAAATCCGTTTACTTAGCGGCCCACACCAAACGCTAAAATTTCCCATATTAATGTATTGTCACCCGCTGGCAAAAAAAAAAAAATAACCGAAATTTCAAAGATTCTCAAAAGGATAAAAAATAATTTAATAATAAATAAATCTCTTTAAGTTTTGATGTTAAAACTTTGTTTTTGTTAAGTTCGGGGCAATTTTTCATCATATAGATTCATTTATTAGCAAATCATTGGAAGTAACTATACTGATAAATCATCAGTTACCGCGTTCTATAGCCTTGGATGGTAAGTGGTCTACCGCAGAAAGAAATGGCAACCTCGTCAGTCATATATCGAAAGATGGTGCTCGGTAAAAATGGCAGCGGTAAAAATGGCAGGGTAAAAATGGCAACGGTAAAAATGGCAAAAGTGAATAAATAGGAAAAAATGGAAATTCGACAACAGAAAATTATGACCGTTCGAGAAGGATGGGTCTAAGCTCCCATCCCTCTAGTTTAAAAAAGGGTTAAGTCCCCCCGCCTCCTCAATATTTTAAAATAAATATTTTTAAATAGATATTTACTGTAGTGGGTGTGTGTGAGCTAGGCTCCTTCTCCTCTTGTCTTAAATAGGGGCTAAGTTCCCACTCCTAGTATTAAAAACATTTTTTTTAAATTTTCGATGTCGATTTTTAGAAGTTTTATGGGGGGGGCGCTAGGTTCCTATTACTAATTGCAGTAAAAGCACAAATCGTAGCGTGTTTAAGTGAATTTGATGAATTTTATAATTGACAGCTGACATTTGGATTAGATGTGTATATATGTTTCATTAACTTCTTAATACTTCAAAAATCGTTTAAAATTCTTTATTGCTTTCAAGCACGTAAGCAATATATATATATATATATATATATATATATATATATATATATATATATATATTAGTGTTGGGACGATTAATCGGAATCGGAAAAATCGCAAAGGCGAAGGTTAGGAATCCCATTCACAGATTTTGTATTGACTCTCAGAGTCTAATTTAATTATTTTATTGGTAAATTATAGTTTTAAACGAAGTAAATATTTTAGAGTTCACTTAGCCTATTCCCTCAGTAAACCTTTTGAATTTCTCTTCACACCTATTTGCTAAATGTCTATATGACGCCTCTCAGAGACTTCACACTTGAGTATTAAAAGATTGAAAACGCATCAGACAAGATTTTAAATTTTACTGGCACCAGTCTGACCCTATCGTTGTCTGATAGCCTCTGAAATAATTAAGGTTTTATTGTATTTTTTTTTGTTTTTTTTTTTCGGTTTTATCAAGTGGACCTATAATTGTTTTTTCCCCCAAGTTTTTCAGTGTGTTCAGAGGTAATCGCCTAAAAAATAAAATTTCATGGGAAGGGGAGCTTTAGCTGAATATTCTTTTTAATTTGACAAACTTCTCATGTTTTTCCATTATGTATTGTATCCAAGATTTTAATAAACTCATTGTGAGATATTCATCTATATTTTTTTTCCTTTTACCATTTTTTCTTATTTATCCATTTTTGCCATTTTTACCGTTGCCATTTTTACCGTTGCCATTTTTACCTATTTATCCACTTTTGCCATTTTTACCGTTGCCATTTTTACCCTGCCACTTTTACCTAAATTCATACATATATATATATATATTTACAGTTTTTAAGGGCATAACCTATCAGGATGGAGGCGATCATACACACATACACACACATATATGTGTGTGTGTGTATATATATATATATATATATATATATATATATGTATGTATATATGTATGTATATATGTATGTCTGTATGTATGCATGTATATAGGTATGTATATGTATATATGTATGTATATATATATATACACGTGTATATGCATATATATATACATATATACATATATATATATATATATATATATATATATATATATATATATATATATATATATATATATATATATATATATATATTATCTTACATGCCTATTAATGTGTGGAATCATATATGTCTATAAGTTTATATGTAAAATTTACTCATTTCTTCCACAATTTGATTTTATATAAAGTCATAAATCGAGTAAACAAACCAATTTAATCATTTGCCATTTGCTTATCGCTTTGTTGTCTCTCAGACTGAATCAGGTTTATTTCTGTTCTCTCATCAGCAATATCAACATATTAACTCTCTTCGGCCAACATCATAAATTTAAATTTTTATTACAAGCTGTCGGCCTTTGTTTGTCGAGTAATGGCCGGTTGAGACTTTGACAGAAGATTTCCACTTCCAGCGTTAACCACACTCTCAGAATGAGTGGCACACACTTCTTTTTTTCTTTTTTCTGTTTTCACTAAATAAAGCTGTTTTCCTTCTCGTATAAAAAGTTGGAACGTGAAAATCGGCAAATATTATAAAATGTTTGATATCAGCTAAATTGGAACTTTCATCTCCGCTTGAAATTTGATGTTTTGTGTGGGCGTACCGACTTTAAAGTCTCTCTTGACCTGTGTCTAATTACTCTGGTCAAGTAACTACGAAAAAAATTGTTGAAAGACGACGAGCGATAATAAAGTAGCAGACTGTGGTCCGCAAGGCTGAAATGACCTTCTTTTTCCTTTTTTGCATGAAGCTAAACAAGTAAACAGCAACTTTAAACAGCTCGTTGAAAAGCAGTAAAAAAATAGTAAATATGAGTCTCTGGCGTCGAAGAGAAAATCACAATAAAAAGCCCAAGAGCCACTCAAGGTAGAGCGTCACTGAAGGGATTTGTAGGGCGTGCATATTATAAGGATATGTAGGATAACAGATGACTAGAAGATAAGATTGTAGCGATCGGGGAAGTATCTTCTCGAGAGTTTGTTGCACAAATTACCGGTTCTTAGGAAGGGTAGAATGTCCTTTTTATTAACGGAATAGGATTAGAATGGGGGGCTGATTTGTCTTAGTGTATGTGGCATGGCGTCTCATAATTGTGAAGGTCTGAACTAAATTTCCATGGAAATAGCAAGTGAAGAACTGTAATATATGTAATATCAGTTCTCGTATATGGCAGTGAATGCTGAACAAATTCCTCACAGATGAAGCTGAAGCAGAAGAAATGCCGTTCTACAGAAGGCTGCTGAGAATACCATGGACCGAGCATGTGATCAACAAAGAATTTTTTAAAGATAATGGAAACAAAAGAGACAGTTACCATGCAGTGTTGATTTTATGTTCTCTCTCCAACTTATTCTATCTATCTATCTATCTATCTATCTATCTATCTCTCTATTTATTTATAATCTATCTATCTATCTATCTATCTATCTATCTATCTATCTATCTATGCCAGTCAGCGTATGCAATGCTAAACGACAACGATGTGATCTGTTATATACCGATGATGGGTATGTCCCAATCCTCATAAATACGTTATTGTAAGCGGGGATAATATGCTAAGTAGTGCACCACTAGCAGTGGTTTACCTTCTTCACGCCGCTGGCGAGTGTTGTATTTTGTTGATGTTATAAAGATTACCGTTTCATTTCCAACCTCCGTTTCGTTTATTCTTCATTCAGTAAGCCCTTTCTAGGTCACAACATGATCTAACCCATGAATTTTATGAACACAGTACACAGAACATTTGAACAACGAGGAAGTTTTAAGAAAAATAGGAAATACAAGGAAACTAATACTAACAAACAAAAGGAGACAACTGAAATTTATGAGTTGAATTATCAGAAATGTCGTTCTAAAAATGGATGCTGAGAAATATCATGGACCGAACATGTGAGCAACAACGAAGAAAAAAATGGATACAAATAGGACGCTTAATTATCATCAGAAAGAGACTTTTGAAATATTCTAGTGAAAGTAATGAATAAAGTCGTCTTGGAAAAGTTGGTATCCACAGGACAGATTGAAGGCAAGAGGAAAGCAATGCATAACGTACTCGAGTAAATGGCTGGTGGAACAATATTCTAAGTAATCAAATATTTTATTGAATTTTAAGTACTCTGGCTTTATTGTCTAACTTATAAAGAAGCTTTCAAATCGATTTAAAATCAAAGTTATCAATTTCCGTGAATTGCTAAACAAAATGCATTGAGTTGGTGTTAATTTTTATTTTTAATTTAGCATTAAAAATCCTAAGTAGATAAGAGAATTCAGAATTCATCTTTACTGAACTGACTTTTGAAAAGGTAGAAGATAGCAGTTGTGAAATACTTGCTGAAACGGTACAGGAAATGTGTGATAATTTCCCCCGCATCCAATGGATCGTCTGTAGGAGTTCCACTTGAGGTTTGGATTCAGTTTAAGTCCCAGTAGGAGCTCAAGGCACGGTGTCTCTCTGAGACAATTATCTGTTCATCACGATTGGTGACAGTTTTGGTTCCGTTCGGAACAGACAAATTGGAACTGCACAATCTAGAATTTGTTTTAAAGAATGAAAAGCGGAAAATATTTCAAGAAATTGATATTTAAACGGATCACCCAAACCTGAAGACTAGATCTAGTTGTTGTGAACAAAAAGAAAAACATGTCATATATGAAATTTTGCTGCCGAGGACACATGGGCCAGTGGATAAACATGTTGGTTAGATCCTTGAAGACATATGGCCCCTTGGATAAGGACGTTGGATGGATCCAGTGAGCTGTGAGTTCAATATCAGGCCAAAACAGTGGTCAACCAAAATCTTGGAGAGTCGAGTTAAAGGGAGACATCCGGAAGGGGCATGGCATGTGGAACTAGAACAATCTACCCCGTTGGACGAAATAAAGGGTTCGGTCCGAAATTACAATCACCTGAAGAAGACCGGAGCGTAAAGCGGCCGAAACGTTGTGAATATGGCAATAAAGATGAGGATAACAGTCCGAATAATGTAAATAATACAAGTAATCATACCTCATCTCAAAGATATAGACAGATCCTGAAGGCCTATAGGGTGGCGATGACACGTGCACACCGAAATCCGCCGATGTTAACGATTGTCTTTCGAGATAACGTGCTACAGGCAAACACTGCACTGCAATTGGACGGATCGCAAAACAAAGCGGAGATGGGAATAGAGAGGCAGATGGTCGTGACAACTGCAAATATTTTAGCTATGTCATCATAACATCTGCATCCACATCCAAGAAGAATGGTCGGCGACCGAGTGGAAGACGAAGGCGACGCTGGACTAATGACATCAGGGATTAGACAGGGACAACGCTGTTGGTGTGCACGGCTGTGGCAACAGAGGGCAGACAGTGGAAAACATTGGTACAATTGTCCCTTGTCATCATCCCTCAGTAATGAGGATGGCAAAAAGCAAGCGAGCAACTTCATTTCTTTTTAAGATAGTTTCGACAAGAGACTTCCGTAGTATTCTTTAGAGGAATATCGTATTAAGCAATATGAAAATGAATTAGCGCGATTTCGTAATAAAAGCAACAGACGTCAGAACAAGAAACCAAGAGTCATTGAGTAGTTGGAATGGTTTGTTTTTTTCGTTTTTTTTTTTTGTTTCATTTATTTATTTATCTTTTTCTTATTTTCTTTTTTTTTTTTTCCTTTTTTTTTCTTTTGGCTCAAACGCAAATCCGACTGAGAGGCACCCGCCCAAAATCGAAGGACTAAGAAATACAATAGTATCTGATAATCGGACGTGCAAGCATTTGCTGTTTTTTATTTATCTATTTATTTATTTATTTATTTTTTTGAAGCGAAGTACTGTCTCCATTTTTATTTTTCATCGTGCTCTGGCTTTATTCACACGAGCGTACGTAAAAAGTTTAACAAGCGTGAATCTAATGCAAGTCGATCGGGAGGTTATCGGGCCAATCAACAAAGATATTCGGGAGAAAATGAACAACCAAGTAAATGATCAGATGAAAAAAATATATCTTGGCAAGTGGCTGTTGTCAAGAAAAATATGGCATGAAATTTAAAGCTGATAAAACAGACTGAGTCATATCGCAGCAGCTTTACATTCTTATACGCAATTATAACGATAAATGCGCATATTGCACATAAACACATATACAGACACGTATGTATATATATATATATATATATATATATATATATATATATATATATATATATATATATATCGACTGAATATAAAACTTAGAGATTTTTCATTGAATGTGACGGCTAAAGAAAAATTTTATTCAGTTTTTCTAATGCCTTTTTGCTTTTATTTTCCTTTTATAGGGACTAACAGCATATATTATCAGTTTAAACGTTATTTTATTGGATACTCGTATCTGAGTAGACGCTCAGTTTATTTATTAAACACTAAACCTATATTTATTTATTTACGTCTACCCGTCCTGCATATGGCGATAAACTACATCCGCGTCCTGGGTAAGACGATTAATAACGTCCAACAGCAAGGCCTCTAATCAGGAGGTTTTGAGGAGCGTGGAACCACATCTTAATAGTTAAGTATTTGCCCAAGTCCACCCTATTTGCCCATAGTTAGGCAAATAGGGTGGACCTGGGCAAATACTTAACTATTACCAGCAATACATGTAAAAAAATTATAGATGGCAATACTTTTGAAAAAAAGATTTATCACCAGCAATACATTTTTGAAGGAAAAATATTACCAGAAACAGATTTTTGACGAAACAAAATATTACCAGCAATAAAAAATTCCGTCGGCATTAAATAACCCATTGAGGTTGATATGCCGTAAAACAAACCAAACCATTCACGTCTACCGGCCTGTATGTCCGAGAAATCTTATTAAAGAAAATTCTGAGCTCTCCGGCAGGATTTCTTCATAAGATTTCTCGAACTTCATATAGGCTTACGAGCATATCCCGTTTAAGTAAAGGCTCTTGTCTTGTTAAGCAACAAGGTGCCTGGTCAGTTGCTCGATGGATAACTACTTGGGAATACCAGTTGCTGTATGCTTAGATGCACGCGGTTCAATAGATAATGGCTCGAAATCGGTGAAATAACGAATTGCAAATCAGAGAGCCGAGTTCAAATTCCAGTCGAGTTCTCTACATTCACTTATATCAAGCGTAAATAGCTTTGGAAAAGGTATGAGTTCATCTCATCTCCACCACCGAGAGCTATGGGTTAATTTGTAGAACATGTATCAATAAATGATTATTACCCAAAACAATCTTACAATCTAAAAATATTTTCTGGCTTTTACACACACACACACACACACACACACACACACACACACACACACACACACATATATATATATATATATATATATATATATATATATATATATGTATGTATGTATGTGTGCATATATATATATATATATATGTATGTATGTATGTGTGCATATATATATATATATGTATGTATGTATGTATGTGTGCATATATATATATATATATATATATATATATATATATATATATATATATATATATATATATATGTATGTATGTATGTATGTGTGTGTGGGTGTATACAAATCAACCATTCGCCCTTGCATGGAGTATTGCTGCCATATATGGTCTGGGGGCACCTTCTGTTTACCTCGGAGTTCTTGACAAGATCCAGAGACGGATATGTAATATAATTGGCCATGATCTGGTATCTCGTCTGCAGTCACTCTCTCACAGTAGAAACTTTTAAATGTAGCCGTCTCTTCTACTTCAATAGCTTCATACCTCGCACCTCTCGCCTGTGGAACACCCTTCCCTATTACTGTTTCCCTGAGAGCTATAATCTCCAACTATTCAAATGTAATGTCAATCGACACCTCCAGTTACCTTGATCTATCCACTATCCCTCTCCTCATCCCTTCTTTCTATCTGCTCTCGCTCCAAATCTTCTGCAAACCCCTGCATCCTAGTGGCTTCACGCCTTGCTCGGGGCGTAATGCTTAATATATATATATATATATATATATATATATATATATATATATATAATACCTGGCCACTCGTATTCGAGGATTCCCGTCTATTAGGGCGGCTAGCCAATACCTATTGGAGACGCTCGCTCAGACACATTTGTATTTATTCAACACCCTCAGAGCCAACCTGTGGTTTATACTGCAACTATGCTAAGCAGACCTTAGTTACAGTTTCTGGAAGAAAGCCTGTTATCTAGCGTGATCAACAATCTGAACAAGGCCAACAAACTCAAACCCTAGGTCAGGATGGCTTGTGACTTCGTGCTGGCAAAGCTATCGACGGCCCTAAGGATTCCGTCTACATAATTTCACAATGCTTGGGTTAATCCGTTGTATGGTTTCCAGGCACTTTTCAACGGGACCGCACGCTAAAAGTTTAAAACAAGCTAAAAACTTCAAATATAAAATAACCTAAAGGCTCAGTATCATCAGAGCTTAAATATAATATATTATGATATTAAGATGGTAATAAAAAAACCGCTACTCAGAGTTTCATGTAACACAATCATAATATTTTGCCCGTCTGACAATTGCGTCGCCACATGAAACTCAGACTAGCGGATTTTGATTACCATCTTAATATTATTACATTAATGATATTACTATATATAATTCTATTTTGTTTCTTCAACTTTCTCTTCTTCAATATCGTGCGATCTTAATCTTTCAATTTTTATGTTTATTCCTATCGATTTTTCTCTTCTCTCAGTCGGTAACATCAATATTGTTCTACATATCTATCTCTACCTCAATATATATATATAAATATATATATATATGTTAGTGTGTGTGTGTGTGTGTGTGTGTGTGTGTGTGTGTGTTTGTGTGTGTGTGTTGTTTGGTTATCTATTGATTGTTACGTTATTTTGTTCCTGTGTTGCCAGTTATTTTTTCGTTCAATTCTTCATCTCAAAAGTGAACTCCAAAATTATCGCAAAGCTAACAGAATCCGCCATGATAACCAAGTGTCGAAACACTCTGACATTGAATATAAAAGCCCCCAAAATATTGTTATGGTAATTTACCCACGCACGCATGGACTTTCCCAGCTATAAATAGGAGCAGGTACTGCCTTTTGAAGAGGAATATTTTTCCAACTGTCAGCTCTGACAGTCGGGCCAAACATTCTTGCTGTAACACTCGCGTTGGTATATGTTTCTATTACTGTTTCTGTTAATATATTTGTCTAACTCATTTACTCACTTTGTGTCTTTATTTCTGGCCCTAACAAGGCCACAACAAATATACACTACTGATTTCCTTTAAACGTTTGCCGAGTGGATATATTATACAGGGTGATTGAAAAGTAACTCCCTATTTTAAGTATGATGGACTCTTTGTAAAAATTATAGTTATACGGGAGATTCCATTATATGTAAGACAGGGTGTTACTTTTCAATCACTCTTTATATGTATTACTCGTGATCGTGAGTTGAATTCCCGGATAAGAGAATGAAGCACTCATTTATCAGGCACTGGTATCATGGGGATAAAATGACAGTGTAATCAAGAGATATCTCAAACCATGCCAAACAATCGACACTTGATGATGGGCAGACGGTACTTGGCTGAAACTTTGTATCTATAAAACAACTTAACTGAGAACAATATACCTGTTTACTATTATTTTAATAGTGTAATTGACGTCTAACTGCCTAGGCAGTGGAAAGTCTAATTGAAAAAAATGTGCCTCTGATAGAAATCGAACCTGAGGTCTCGCTAACCTGAAGAAAACCACATTTAAGTTATGCTTGCTTTTAACCCCTCAACCCACAAGATACATCAGAGTAAAACCAAGCTCATTTGCTCTTAAATAAATAACTATACCAGATAACAAAAATCACATCACTTGAGGACTTTCAACAACGGCAACAACTAAAATGGATAGCACATGTAACTCGAAGAGAAAGCAATGGCATAGTCAAGAGGTTGATGTTCCACGCTATTTCAAACAAATGGTTAGGAAGGAAACCCGCATCACTTAAAAGAGCGATAACAGCTACTGGACACAAGAAACCTATTTTATTGAGAAATTGTTTTAAGTGAAATATTCTATAAATTTCAATTGAGAACAGCACTGGTTGCTCTGTCAATACATGCCGAAAGTGTCCTTATAAGGAAATGGATAATATTAGAATTACCATTGTATGTTTTATTGGGGCTTTTCGAAGTCTATATCTGTTAGCGAAACGCAAAAAGTGTATTTTTCCAGTAAAGAATGGAGATTGTTCTATCAGATTTTTTTATTACTACAAAAGTTATATTTGGTAATAAAAAATGATGTTTGATTTAAAACGTCCATTATTTTGTATATATATATATATTATATATATTGTATATATATATATATATATATATATATATATATATATATATATATATATATATATATATATATATATATATATATCGTGAACGATAAATGAGAGTCATCTTTGGATGGTGCCTTTTGTTTTACATGCATGCTAGCAGAAGCTATTGTGGAGAAAATCAGGTAAGGGAAAGACATATTTCATTTGTGCTTTCTTATGTGTGATACTAGCCCAGCCTTGCTGCGGGCGACACAGCCACACTGACAGATGAAATTTTCTGCTTCAGAGCTTGACGAAGCTGATCACGGTGTGTGTGTGTGTGTGTGTGTGTGTGTGTGTGTGTGTGTGTGTGTGTGTGTGTGTGTGTGTGTGCGCGTGCGAATTCGTCGCCCAATGATGTCAAAGCATGCACAACAAATATTTATGATTTTTACATTATTTACATTCCGACTATTTTCTTCATCTTTATTGTTATTATCATCACATCGTTTCGGCCATTGTGCCGCCCACCGGCCGTTTTCAGGTGTTTGTCCGCCTGTATAACATTCAGGATATTTCGAACTGGATACACTTCCCAAAATGTTGTGATAATAACAACAAAAAGGATGATAATAGTCCGAATATAAATAACGTAAATAATGGGTAATTTTTTTTTTTTGTCTTTAGAAATTCGGAGAGAAATGATTGTTTTCCCCACGGTCTCTTTGTTTGCCATTGCATTTAAACTCATTCAATTTTAAGCAGGTGAATATTACTGGCATCTTGTGAACATTATACAATGAAAATCTCAGATCGGAATTCAGGTAAGAACTGAAAATGCTATGCATTAAAATAGACCATTTTAATTGTCTCGAAATGTTTCTTTGTCTGATATCTGCCTCCGTGTGAGTCTATGTAAAGAAAGAGAGAGAGAGAGAGATATCGAAGAAAGTTAACTTACTTATAACATATGGATATCATAGATTTTAGAAGATTATTTGAAAAATACAAACGACATTTTGAGTGTCCTTGAAAATCTTAACCATATTCACATTACACAACTGTGTCAAATCTTAAGACATTTTGTTGAGCCAGTAAAAGTTTAATTAGGTGCTAACGAAATGTTTTGGTTTTTTTTCTGTGTAAGATCTTTCATTCAGTACACATCAATAAATCAAGTGGTTCACAAATTACGGAATGCAATAACTTGTAACTACTTGACATTTCTGTGTAAGCTCAATTTTTCGTTTCTCTTCCTGAGTTTTCGAATCTTATTGCAGGAGGAAATGATGTCTCATCTAAATTCTACAATACTGTTGTATAAGATTAGAGTTATCCAACTTGTACCTAAAACATTATTGCCTGCTATTCTTTACTTTGTCACGTACTTTATTGTTAGTGTTCTGTTGGTGTCGCACATTGATGTAGGCAACGAAGTCCTGGGTATGACTATAAACTACACCCGGCAAAAAAGCCTCTGTTTGATGAGCGTGGAACAAATACTTAACTTCTGTTGTTCGCAGGTTCAACATGACCTGGGATAGTAGCACTTGTTAGGGTCCCAGCTTTGGTTAAATAGTAACCTTCAAACAAAAAGACTATGAATGTATAAAAATACGTTTTTATAGTAAGAAAAAATAACAGCAATACATTTTTATATAAGAAAAGATCAACAATACATAGAGTAAAATGACTAGCAATGCATTTTATCTGTAGTTGAAAGTATATAATTGCGTTATATAGATATAAAATATATATATATTTAGCTGAAGTCAAAAAATTGTGTTCAAATTATTTAAATTTCAGTATTAAATAACGCATATGACGCTGAGCAAAATCAACCAACATGAACTCTATGATAACATTAATCTATAGAATATCCTGAGTATCATTTCCTCTGTATTCAGTTGTGAAAGCAGAGTAACATATATTTTTATTAGTTCAAACCTCTCACAAAAATTAAATTTTGGCATTAAATGACCCATAAGGAGTTGATATGCCGTTAAACAAATCAGTCAACCAACGTAGTCAATGGAAATTATAGTATTGAGTCATGGTGTCAACAAGACTCCTCACAACTCAAAAGCTTTTCGGAGAATCCTCGCGAAATGATAGACGTTTTCTAGAAGTCTACAATCTTGGTCTTAATTCTAACTCTCCCTAAACGTTTTTCTTCTTATCATTTATTTATTAATATTGTGTTTTAACTTTCTTTCTTGTAGGACGAATTGCTCCCAACCAAAAATCTCAATAAACAACAAAGTTTTTTTTTGTTTTGTTTTTTTTATTAGAAGATGCAAGCACATGAGGTGCCATGCAGTCAGGGAGAAAAAAAAAACACTGTAACTGTGGTCACTTAATAGACGGAAATCTACGCAAGATGCGAGAAGTACGCATGCGTATGATTTTTTTAAAAATCGTTGCAAGGCTACAGTGCCACCAGAAAGCAGTGGGGTGTTTAAAGGGAGTGAGAGTGAAAGAGAATGAGAAGATTGAAAAGTGGGAGGATTGAGGAAATTTAAAAAATGGTACAGAGTTCAAGAAAACAGAAGATAGCGATTGACATTGCATTTAAATTTTTGAAGATTGCAGTTATCAGGGAAGCAGGAATTCGGAAGAGAGTTCCACAAATGGGAAGTGAAAAAAACTGTTAAAGTATAAGTGGCGTTTGCATCTAGCTAGTTCAACAGTACAACGGTGAGACTTAATTGCCAATCGAGTAACACGCTTAAAGTCATGTAGTCGGGCACCAGGAAAAACGCACATCCGAGCAGTTTCCATGAAGTCACGTCACGTCACATCGGTCAGAAAGTAACTGGTGACGAGATGTCTGATCAGGATCGATTATATTAGAGACCTTTCTCTGGATGTTGTCATTGATGCACTGTAGGCGCACCAGATCAGTATATGGCAACAACATTTAATATACGAACGAATGCTGGAATTGTAAATGTGCAAGATGGATTCTGATGTGAAAAAAATTGTTACGACGCAGTTAACCAATCTGCCCCGCAGTTGACATAGCAATTGCCTCTATATATTCGCTCCACTTGATGTCAATGTAAAACATGAGGCGAAGATGGCGTAGAGTGTTGTTCTCTTGGAGTTCAACATTAGTCATACTGATGGCAGACAGAAAAGGTTCTCTGAGGTGATTAAATAAATGCAGTTTTTAACATTTATTATTGTTATTATTATAGAAGATCCGTACGCCAACAAAGCAATGACGAGGTACAAATATATGAAACCCAACATACCCATGATGATACTCAATCTGATAAGGGTATACCAGGAACATGCATCATAGCCAAATGTACACGATACAATCTTGCAGGTGAGACCCAGTTAGAAATACCTTCTGGTTCGGTAACCCATTCCGCTCATATGGTCTCCGATTGAGGGTGTTCCCAAGTATCCAAATATAGCTTTTACTTCACCTTGACTGCTTCATGCTTCAATTTAAAAAAAATGTCTCCCCTCCCCCCAACTACTCCCGCCCATGAGCAGAGATACACAGCATGTCAGCTCCTAGGAGACGAGTTGGTTAAGGCCAGGCAACTGACAAACGAATCTATGGTAATGAATGAACAAAATATTTACTGTAGGTTTAATTCCCCAAGATGAAATATTTACATGTTAACACAGCCAATCAATTAAGAACAATTATAATCATCATCATAATATCCATCATCATTAGTTGTAGTAGTAGTAGTGGCAGTAGTAGTAGTAGTAGTAGCTCATACATTGGTATGTTCACAATGAATGTATGATTATTTTTTTTACTACTTTGCTGCGTGTTTTTAATTTTTGTTTTTCTTTCGGTCATTTTGTTCAATTTACTTATGATGGAGTTTACCATCTCATTTTCTCTATTTTCTGTCTTCTTTTTCTTTTTCTTCTTCTTCACATTATTATTATTATTATTATTATTATTATTATTATTCATACGGTTATAATTGTAATTCAATATCATTGTGAACCATATCCTTTCACCGATTGTTGTGTACATTGTCTTGATTTCTGAAAATTACGATTCTGGACGAAATCCAGAAGAAACACGAAGATAAGATAAGTTTTATGGACGTCCAAGGAGACATTGCTTTTGTGAGCAAAGTTCGTTGGCCACTGCACAAACATCTGTTTGCATATTTTTGTATATACAAGCCCACATCGATACGTACGCGAGCGTGTCCTCACGCTTGCTCGCCCTTGTATATATTGTACGTAAGCACCTATTTTGGTTGGGCTTTATCAATATAGGTTTTTCGCTCGAAAAATAAGTACCAGACTCTGCCTTTCAACGTCCGCGCCGATTTTCCTTTTTCAACGTCTTGTATATACCGAGATCTTTTGAAAAATAAAACCTCGCGTGTTTTTGTTGAATTTCAAAGTTAAATTTAATATTTTCTTGTAAACAGAAATTCTTATCTATATTTCAATTGTTTTACATCCAAAAAAATACCTGCTTGCCTCGAAAATAAATATTTGTGAAACTCTGGCTTTTTCCTACGTTAGAACACCGATCATTAACGTCGGTGAGAAATACAGTTACCTTAGTGATGAAACAGGTATTCACAGCTTACCTGATTTTGCCACCAGGTTACACTATTGTGTAAGGTTAAAGGTAATCTTAATATTAGCCTCTTCCTTATGAGGAAACATTCTACATTCATTGACGGAGCAGTCAGTGCTACTCGTTTCGCTTTTCTTCATTCCCTGGCGATCGGACTGAGATCAAAGTGTAATATCTGTTCTCCTCATCTCTAATTGTAATGGTAATATTAGCCGTTTTCTTATAAGAAAACATTCGGCATTTATGGATAGATCAGCCAGTGCTTCTGGTTTCGCTTTTCTTCATTCACTGGCCATCGGACTGGGATCAAAGTGTAGTATCTGTTCTTCTCATCTCTAATTGTAAAGGTAATATTAGCCGTTTCCTTATAAGGAAACATTTAGCAATTATTGACCGAGCAGCCAGTACTACTTTCGGTTAAAATTTATAAAATCTTTGTATTAAAAAAAAAATGAAATATCTCAAGTCCACTAACTGTTATCATCTATCCAGTACTGATGGGAACCAAAAAATATCTTTGGAGAGAACAACTTTACATCTACGAAACGCTATTTCTTCCATATATTCATTACAAGTAGCTATGTATTGTTTCGAGACACACTACTTTTCATGGCTTAACAGCTGTGCAGGGACGCCCTGAACGTGTCTTGTCGCAGACATCGTTGTCAACACTGCTGAAATGAATCACCCTCTGCCTAACTGTGCTCACATCCATTGTTTATGTTCCCTAAACGTTCAGCAAGCATCGATGAATGTCGGGCCAATTTCTTTTTCACTGTAACACCTCTGCTCCGTACCCACTTTCTTGACAGACGTTATTTTGCCAGACTGCTATCTGTAAGAAGGATAAATATATATGGTTTATTGGCAAAAAGGTTCAGATTCTGTTACCATAACGCCTTTAACGTCGTGAACGAACCTAATAAAATAAGAAATATTATTTTCGGAGAGATTCTCGTATTTCAAAATGTTTTTAAAGGTCACCGAACACAGAAAAATATTAATAATTCACGGAATATTGATAAATCATGATCGGGAATGATTTACAAATGTTAATATACATAAAATATATATATTCATCACTCACATAACTTAGTATCATAAATTCGTTGTTATTGCAGATTCAAGGGCAGTTTTTAATGTGCACTTGAAGATTGCGTTATGAATGAAAGTCTAGAGTTGTGCTACCGGTGAGGAAATATGTATATTTATTCTTAATATAAATTATATAGCTCTGTTATTATACAACGAGCACTATTTTATTGGCACCAGAACTCAATGTGAAATATTACATATATATATATATATATATATATATATATATATATATATATATATATATATATATATATAACTGATATACAATGTTGCTTTTTCACAAAGCACTAGCTCACGGAGAAGTACGTCTTACACTTCATTTTTCGGATACAAGTTGATTGCACAGTCCGGTTCACCTTCGCAATACAGGAAAATACTTGTTGACAACACCAATGAACTACACCACGAAAATAATTTTTAAAAATAATTCTCAAGCCCCCCCACCCCTATATCAAAGTCACCCAACCAATCCTTAACCGAATTTATTACGAATATAGCAACCACATATTAAAGTGCATATAACATTTAATGACATTTTACATTTCTACTAATTTCTGGTCAGCTCCCTTATATTAAAACGCTTGTTTTGCCAAAAAAATTCCTTATCGACAAAGGAAAAGTTTTAAATTTTAAAACAGCCACAACAGAATATGTTCGCTCGTGCTTTTAAAAGTCACTATTACAAAGGAATGCAGATTTTATCGCAGTTACAATAGGTTTGCCTTTGTAATTTACCACTGAAGATGTTTGTAGAAAAGACTGAAAGCACTTGGGTAGGAAAAAACTACGGTGTCTTCTTTGATGAATAGCAATCGTCAGGCATGAATTAAAAATTGGATGTTGCAATCCGTCAATACTTGTAGACTACTGGCAAGTTATTGGGGCAGTCCATTTAGATATAGAATAAATAAATAGATTGGTAAAAAGGAATTGATTAAAAAAGTGAATTGATTAAATAATATATATATATATATATATATATATATATATATATATATATATATATATATATATATATATTGCAGAGGATGGTAACCTTATTATTTTGAACAACTTGTGATGGTTTATGTTCCATCAAATTCTCTTTACAAGGGAGGGTGAATGCACAATGTATTACGAAGCAAGCTTGTCATCATACTCTGTTGGCACCAATATCTGTCCCATGCAGATATTAGGAGGTTAATAGTCTCCGACTGTTCTCCACATATGCTGCAGGCTCGGCTGCCGTTAAGTTTCAGAACATTACATTGGCAGTAACTTGTTGGAAGGCAATAATTGTGTATACTTCAGTTTCACGTTTGAGATCCGACACTGCCAGTCACTGATGGATAAATATTTGATCTACATCAGGATCGCTGGATCTGATAGGTAATTTGAGCTACAGAGGGATTTTTTTCTCCGAATTCTCTCTAGTGTTTTTAAGGCCGTTTTTGTTTTGCTGCATTTTTATTTGGAGACGTTTTTCTGGACTTGGTTCTTTTAGATTATTATTTTCTATGATTACTGTTGTATATACATTTCCTTCCGGGTCCCAAACAGAGACCTAAGGTCAGAAATGGCTCTACGACATATTCCACTGATCATCTGAAAAAAAAATACTGAGACCTAACACATTTTACATAGATAAAAATCTTCGTAATATGTGAGCTGTAATTTTGAGTACATGGGCTACCAGGAATCCCTTCAATATGTCTATCGGAACTTTTCCTAATCAATCCGAGTGCTCCAACTACAACTGGAATTATTGATGTCCTTATGTGCCACATTTCCTTTTAGATGTCCACTCCAAGATCCTTGTATTTTGATAGTTTTTTGAAGATCTTCATAGATACATTACAATCAGTCAGTCATTTATGTGCCATACGTGATACACGCTTAGACGATCATGCATCTTTCGATACATGACTGACAAGGCAAATTTTTTTTTTCCCGCGCTAAGTTGCAATTTCTTTCTGTGGTAGACCAGTTGCCATCCAAGGCTAGAGAACCCGTTCTGTCCTGCTATTTACCCATAGCTGGGGGGAGAAGAAAAGGATTCATATCTTTTCCAAGGGTATTAGTACATAAGTGAATGCAACAGATTCATCTGGAATTCGAACTCGGTTTTTATAGAAGAGGAAAAAGGAAAATGGCTGAACGAAACAGTGTTTATATTGTCTTTGCATTGAGAATACTCTCATAAGTAGATAATCACTTGTAACACAGGTGAACAGGAATAATAATGACGTCATTATCCTGGTTTTTTTTATCATGCCAAGTGCTCCAATTATTAATGATATGACAGTAGTTTTAAGAGGGTCACTTTTTAATTATTTCAGTTTGAATATCCTTATATCTACTTTCTTTCTTTATATACTTTAACAGATATATTTTCTTTAATGGCACTGCCATGTATATGAGATGACATTATTTATTTATTTTTAATAACTATTTCGTGTATTTTTTAATCGAATTAAGTCTAAACAAGGGAGTAAAGCCACTAAGACACAAAGGGTTACTGGGATGGGAAGAATTAGAAACCAGAAACCTTACTAAGGAAAGAAAACTAAAGAAGAGTAATCAAAAAGACAGGAGATAGCGACGGACATTGCATTTAAATTTTTGAAGATTAAACTCGATTGGAAAGCATGGAGCCAGGAGAGAGTTCCACAGGCGAGAAGTGCCACAGAAGAAACTGTTAGCATAGAATTGACGGTTACATCTAACCAACATAACTATAAATAGAAGAAACCTTATCCCCAGTCAAGTACTGCGATTAAGTTCATAAAGTCTATGCACCATAACTAAGAGCGATATTTATTTGTAAATATTTACAAAAATTGGCACAAGGCCAAAATGGTGAATAGGGAAAAGGACGGTCACTAACTGTCTTAACATTACACTTAGCTAGCCACAAACACTGACCCAAACATACCACAATATTCCTAACACCAAAACAAAACATTCTTTCTTACCTTTCTTACTACATTCACCATAATACCTCATTGTCTCTATGAAAATCCTAACTAATCACCATATGTACAATTCATTGTCTTTGCGGGGAAGGGAATAAAAAAAATTATTAACTAGCCCCAACAAGTATTTACAATATGAAAACAAAACTATTTACAAGAAACCAAATAAAATAATGTAAGTAATAACTCCAACACAATCCTTAAATGTGGCAGAAACATCAGTTCACTGGACGAAATCAATACGGGACTTTAATAATATAAGACATTCATTCAGCCCATACACTCACTCAAACACACACTCATCTAAACACAACAACAAATACGAAAAATTACACCCGAAACGAAAGGCGCCCCATATCCACCAGAGAACTGACATCACTGACCACCTAACGTGGAAGGGAATGGGGAATTAAACTAAAGAAAAATAGGGACAGAAATAAAAGCGGCCAATGCGCATACATCCCCTAGCTAAGTTAACGAACAGCTCAACCGAACAATTACCATGAAAATATTTATAGAAAACACACAGAGAAGCAAATTTATGGCTGTGAGAAAGGGACTGAAGCCAAGACGTCAGACCAGGTCCAATAATATTGCTCATTCTTCCTTAGATTTTATCAAGGATCTCTTTATATATAGCAGGAGCACTCGACCATATGTGACAGTAAAATTCTAAGCATGGACGAATGGTAGACTTATAGATATGTAAGGTAGATTCTGGAGAGAAAAATTGTCTAGCACGACACAATAAACCGACGTTCTTAACAGCACACCTACTAATAGATTCAATATACTTCATGTCCGCCGAGAACGTTAGCACGAGAAGGCACAGCGAGGAACTCTTCTGAAGGTTAGCTATACTGTTGGAAGGCAGGTCGCTTAGATGATTAATGGAGAGTAGTTTAGTTTTGAAGGTGTTAAAATTAACAAACCATCCTCTACCTCAATTAACACCAGAGTGAAGTTCATTTTTAACATCAGCCTCCAATTTGACATTATCGGACTGATGTTAATTTTTATGAATAATAAATAATAATAGGGAAATTCATGGCCTTCTATGACTGGTTCCTATAATGGCCATACTATTTTTAAGCATGTAACACACTGTAATACCGATATATCTTCCAATGGATATACTCCCCTATAATAGTGTGTCGATCTTTGCATTTCTTATTCTTGTACAACTAGACATTAAGTAGTCAATAATGTCAACATGTTTTTCACATTATCTACTTATTGGGTGTGCACCATCTTAAAATGATTGCTTGATAATTCATAGTGAATAGGCTTGATATTATTATTACTCGCTTTTTCCCTGATGCCATGATTACATGGATTTAAGCGTGCTACTAGATTGGCATTTAGGTCCCTCTCTTTTATTGTTGAAATAGGTAAATGCAACTGCCACTTCTACTCCAATAGTTTCTTTTCTCACACTTCCCACCCGTGGAAATTCCGTCTGTTCACTTGTTTCCCTGATAACTACAATCTTCAAAAATTTAAAGGTAACGTCAATCGCTATCTTCTATCTTTTTGAATCCCGTTTATCTTTCCTCAATCCTCTCTGTACTCAGTGTTTTCTCTAACTTTCATCCCAGTAAACCCTGTATACTAGTGGCACTCCCGCCTTGCTTGGGGTGAAAAAAATAAATTATTGATTGTGAGAACAGCGCAACAACAAAATCTACGCAGGAGTACAAATATATAAAGTCTAATATACCCCTAATGAGACCCAGTCTGATAAGGATATGCCAGACACACGCATCACAGCCAAGTGTGTGCGATATGGTGACAAGTTTTAATAATAGAAGCACATAAGTTAGAAATAGCTTTAGTTTGGGTAACCCACTCTCCTCAGACGTTCTCCGAATGAGAGCGTTCCCAAATATTTAGATGTGACTCCTAAGTCAGTTTGGTTGGTTTTAAACTTCAAATCAAAAGTAAGAATAACCTCTTAACACCCAACTATGATACTCCCTGACTACCCTGGCTTATGAACTGAAATGCACAGTGCGTTAGCCCCGGAGGCTACAACCATTACTTGACCGATTTCTTTTTCCTTGACCTGCTCTGCTCGGCCTGGTCTTCTGGCCTAGATAAGATGACCGCAAGAATTTCCTAATCTTTTAAAGAGCCCCTCCTGATTTGTGACCGTATTATTAACTTTTGCTGGTCAAATTCAAGTCCTTTGCACACTTTCCAGTAAATTACTGCCTCCTCTCAGCCAATTGTTTCGTGCTTTGTCATTTTAACGGATTCGTTTATAATGTATTACTGTTCCTCTCTCTGTAAATCCAGAAACAAGACAGGCCTCAAAGACTCGAGTCACTCTTCATTGACTATACTGCCACCATCATGTTACATTTACCTGTGGCAAATCTCACAGGCTCCCGGTGTATGACGAGTTGTGAATACTACCACACTAGCCCTAAACTGCGACCGTTATGTTGCAACTGTTCACGATCTGTTATCTGATATAATACAACTGGTATTGTGTTTATCTCTCGAATTGGATATCCGATAGTCCTTTGGTAAACCTCGTAGCTGAAAACGAATACACATCAAAAGGTCATTCTGTTATTAACAAACAACTGATTATTATTGAAAATTACGTCACAATTTCATCTTTTTTTTTCTTTTTATTTGTTGCTTGGGAGAATGCTTGTCTTTACATAAAGAATTCTTTCCCCTCAGGCCCTTTACTATGAACGGTCTGTCTAACAATTGTAGCGTTTTCTTCTTTCGTTTCCGTTATTTCTTTTGAGTCAGTTTCCCCATTTTTAACTGAACTCTGCTCTTTCTAACCCTGGCTAAAGGTAGCTCTCTATCTATGACGGTTAAGAGACAAAACAAGCCTTGCTGGGTGACTGAATCGGTCTCACCAAGTGTCTGCGGGCATGGTCTTTTCTATTTATAAAGTCTTCTGACACTGGAATTGTCTCGTACGCCTTTTCTTCAAACAACGAAGATTTCAATTATTTCAAATCCGTGGACATAGTATAGTTAGTTCTAACTATAAAGGTCTGAACTTGTGAAGTAAAAAGTAGAGAATCAAAATATTTGTTATGGAAATAGCGATGTTGTGTCTGTTAGGAAAGAGATTGTAGAGTGGAAAATAAATCGTTCCTTATAAGACCGCGTAAATGATTTTAAATTCTATCAAGCCTGGAAAACGCGAATTGAAAATCTCCAGTCAAGTAGGACATCAATACTCCATTTTTGGTCTAATATGGCCCTTGAAAAAATAAAGCATTGCAGAAGGTACCCCCTAAAGCAAAAGAATGAACCGACCATTTAGCATTTTATTTACAGTGGTGTTCACCCTGTACAAACCTACTCGAGGTAGGTAAGAGGCTCTGCTTAATCGGATACGTCCGGAAGATAACGGTTAGCCCTAGACTTGAACAGTTTAAGATTGTAGTAATCGGAGAATCAGCCTCTTGGGTAGCGGTACGTGAGAAGCTGATTGAATGGAAATTACATCTCACCAGGAGGCATATGAAAATAATGAGGGTAGTTCGCTAGAATGTGCGTAGCATGGTGGGTCTTGGCAGTGAAGGTTAAAACCGGTTTGTTTGTTTGTTTGTTTGTTTAACGACATATCAATTCCTTATGGGTCATTTAATACCGACATTTAATTTTCTTGGGAGCTTTGGTATTTTTTTTTAATATTAAAATCTGTTGTTGGAATTTTTACTATAAAAATGGATTTTTATCCTTTCATAGTGTTTTGATCCCAGTCTGCGAAGTTTACTATTTGCCCATAGTTGGGATCTTAACAGGTGCTACCACTCTAGGTCAGGGTGGATCTGGGAAAAGCAACAGTTAAGAGGCGGTTCCGCGCTCCTCAAAACCCTCTGATCAGAAAACTTGCTGCTGGATGTAGTTTATCGTCATACCCAGAACGGGTTAAAACTAGTGGAACTAAGGAGTGTAATTTATCGGAATACTCATTATGGAAATAGCGATAGAGCAGTGAGTGGCTTGCAACGTCTTATCTGTGAGAAATGGGTTCCAAAAAAGAATCTAATTCGTCAATGGATTGTATATATTAGTTTTACTCGACGTCTGGGTGGAAGAGAGTTACACCTGACGTTCACTGTTTTTGCGGCTTGTTTGTTTGTATGAGAGACTTTCGTTTTGACCTCGAATCAGTGTGTCGTGCTTGTTCAATGTCTTCTCAATTGTAATCACATACGTTTTTCTACATAATATTAAGCGGGTAAAAATAACAAACATCGAGGAGAGAATAAGGGGGAAAAGAAAGAGTGAAGGAGTAACAGCAGCAATTACGATAATTAGAAAAGAATATGGAGGAAACCATGTGAATGGAAAAAATATACATATAAAACGATTGAGACGGGATGTGAACAAAAGGAAGATATGGAGAGAGGGGTTTGCTGGATAGGTATCAAGAAACACTGAAGTAAAGATTGAAAGGAAAGATAGGGATGGAAAAGCGTAAAAAAGTTCTATAAATTAAAATGTTTTATGTGAAGAAAGAGATAGTGCCCCATACTTTTGGCCTTGTGCCTCATGTAAAATACGTTTAGAAAATCATTTGAGTCACTCCGACGTGGTGTAATGGTTAGCAAACTTGTCTCGCTAGATCAGTTACGACTGAATAGCGAGTTCGATTCTCACTAGGTGCCCCATACTGTCGGCCTTGTGCCACATATAAGCTACGCTTAGTAAATCACCTATAGGGAAAGAGAGAGTGAGTGTATGTATGAATGCAAGATAAAAATAGGGAGAGGGGGTCAGTATAAAAACCTTTCGGCATCCTTTTTCAATTATCAAACTTATAAATGTTTGAATGACATTAACTGTTATGCCATAGTACCTATTCTATTGTAATGGACTCTCCCATAGATAATAAGTAGGAGTAGCAGTGGCAAGTCTGGCAGAATGGTGTTGAGCGCGTCAGTCGAGATTCGGACATTTGAAGTACCAACCATTACAACTAGATTGCTGCGCCATTGACTCTTATTTTCCAAGTTCCTAACGTTTTGTACGTCGGACCTAATTTAGGACGACTTATTAGAAATACAAGCCTCCACTGTGAAAATACTCCACAACATTAACCTATATCTTTTTAATGTCAGGTTTAATTGATCAATTCTATTCTATGAATTTTAATCATTTTACTTAAAGATCGCATTTTCTTAATTTCAAATGAAAATATGGATATTTTAAACATATTATTTTTAAGCAATTAACCCCAAGCAAGGCGAGAGTGCCACTAGCACGCAAGGGGTTACAGAGGATTGAGAACAAGAGTAAGGAAGTGTTTTTGTTGAAAGGATACGGAGAAGGACAGGGATCAAGATCAAAGTTTCAGATATCGATTGACATTACAGTTGAATATTTGGAGAGTATAGGTATCGAGGAAGCAAGCAAGGGGAAGGGAGTGCCACAGAGGGGAAGTGCGAGAGAAGAAGGTGTTTGAGTAGAAGAAACGGTTACATTTAACCGTTTTGACAGTGAAAGGGTGGGACCGAGATACAAGCCTAGTAGCTCGCTTAAATTCATGCAGTCTGGGAAGCAGCGAAAGTAGCTCGTCGGAACAGTTGCTGTAAAAATACTTGTAGAAGAGACAGAGGGAAGCCATGGCACGTCTGTGAGAAAGCAACTGTAAACTAGATCAGGACCTATCACATTGCATATTCGTCTCTGGATTTTGTCAAGGACCTCGAGACGTCCATCGGGGACACCAGGCCATATATGACAGCAATATTCCATGCAAGGACTTATGGTTGATTTATAGATTAAAACTTATGGTTGATTTATAGATTCAAAGAAACTTTCAATTTCCTCAGTTACAGTTTATAATGCTAATGGTAATTTTTTTTTCCCGAGCAGCCAGTACTGTTTTCTGTTAAAATTGATGAAATCTTTCTCTTAAAATTTTTTATAGGAAAACAGATTTCTCAAGTCGTACAGTTTTTATCGTTCTTTCCATTATTTATGGGGCTTTCTTTCCGAACCTTCTGTTTGAAGTGATGTGGAATGTTAACATCTTGCTTCTGTTATTATTTTCTCCTCGAGTTACATGTACTATTCATTTTAGTTGTTACTGCTGTTGGCAGTCCTCAAGTGATGTGATTTCTGTTATTTGGTATAGTTCGTTGTTTTAATTTATATATACTATTTAGTATAATTTAGATATATGGAAAAAAGGTGTCAGTTTTAATTGATGCTAAAGAAGAAAAGAAGACGAATAAGTTAAGGGATAATCGTAGTTATCAATGCTAGGTGTATTTCCACGGAACCAGTTTTTAATAATACTAATACTATACTACTACTACTACTAATAATAATAATAATATATAATAATAATAATTAATATAATAATAATAATAGGCATAACACTACAACTAATGTTACAATAATAATAATTACAGAACAATTAAAATTAACCGCCAATTAGAGACCGAAAACACAAAAAAGTACTTTCTGATTGATATGGCAGTTCCTGCAGACTGCAATGTATCTTTGAAGAAATTCAAAAATTTATCAAAATACAAGGACCTTGGAATCGAAATCTCAAAAATGTGGCACACGAGAATATCAACAATGGCAGTTGTAGTTGGAGCCCTCGAATTCATTGGAAAAGATTTCAATAGACTCATTGAAGGGATTCCTGATAGCCCATGCATTAAAAAATACAAAAATTGTTCTCACGAGTACAGCATACTCCTTACGAAGGGCTTTATCTATGTAAAATATGGGAAACTTCTTTTTTTTAAATTGCTCAGTGTAAAATGTTATGATGCCATTTCTGACCTTTATGTCTCTGGTCAAGACCCGGAAGGAAATGAGTACACACAAAAAGGAAATAAAATAATATTAATAATAATAATAATAATAATAATAATAATAATAATGATAATAATAATAATATTAATAATAATAATAATAATAATAATAATAATAATAATAATAATAATAATAATGATGATGATGATGATGATGATGATGATGATGATGATGATGTTAGATAAAAATTTTAAACCATTAATTCCCACCATAAAAGCAGGTATTAATTATAAAAATAAAAATCCGGTGTTGATTATGGATTTCTAAAAAAGAATCCAGTATTAATCCATTAATATCAGCCGTAAAATCTGGTGTTATTGACAAAAATTAAAATCAAAATACGATTTTAATTATATTGTATTGTATTAATTATTGCTTTTTACGCACAATTCATTAATGCCTACCTCAGAAAAATGGAAAGTTGACTATCAATGTGTTGAGATCTGCGAATAATTTAAACAATGCAGAAACAGCTGATACGCCTGATATGATATACTACTACTACTACTAATAATAATAATAATAATAATAATATGGTTGTCGTCATTGTCGTTGTGGATTTGGTAGTCGTCATGGTATAAATGGTCATAAATTTTGTGTGCATATTTCAGGGAAAAAGAACTCAACAAGGGATGATTTGAAGCATTGACCAAGAAAGATATATTGTACCGGCTAAGGAGAGGTCATTTTGCCAATGGAGCAATAAAATCAAGCAAACAAACAAAGATCTTTGCTTTGTCTTATCGCCATTAGCTTCCTCCTTTGTTCCCCGGCACATTAGCAACGACGTGGAATGTCCAACGACTTCCCGCCCTCCAACGTATCCATGCAGCGCCGTTGGCCAAGGGGCCGCCATGTTTGCATTTTCGGGCCTTCTTATCTGACAAGGCCCTTTTGTCTGTTGTCTGATAGGAACCAGAAAAAGTGGCGCCCTACAAAACGCCTGGTTTTCCGCTCGTATGATTTTAGTGCCTCTATTATACACATCACCCCGAACACGATCCCTTTGAAGAGACGAGCAAGTAACTACCATAATTCTCCCAGTTTTCACGCAAGGATCAGACGTTTGAGAATAATCAACCTTAACAGTAGAATTGCCAATATTCTTAACGATAGACTTGATTCAGTAATATTGAAACGAAGCAGACGACAATTATTCATGTTTGATTGGTACGAGCGTGCCGAAAAGTTTTTCGACCTTACCTTACATGGTGTTTGGTTAGAATTTTGGAAGTGTTTCGAGGCGACAACCTTTCAGCTGCAACAATATTCCTGTCGTTTTAATGAATGTTGATTTTTATCACAATTCCCAGTTCGTCGTCCTACGATCACTCGTATGAACGCTGATCGGAAATAAAGAAAAAATCTCCAGTGAGATTCGAAATCGAGTACTATATCCTCGAAGGCATGCCTTTCCGTGGCAGATGGCTCAGCGATTAGTCTACGAAGGCTAACACAGTGAAAGTTATTCAAACCTAACTATATAGCACTTTTTTTTTTTTAAATTATCACTTCGTTATTTTTTATATTCAATTTTTAGATACGATCTAACGATCATAGCAACTGAAATTAAAATGAAAGTCTTTTTTTTTATTATTGAGCTGATGAATCAGACCGCTTTTCCCAGCCATCGGGTAGTGATCAATGTGTAATAACTGTTCTTCACATTTTTACTTCGAACAGATCACGGAAAAGCTTTAAGGTATGCCTAGTCCCGGGTTTCCCAAGCCTGTGGCAGAACCTCCCTCAGTCAGAGGGCTGGTTGATACCAACGTCAACGTGACACTGATCGCGGGTCTGTGCAATTTTTGACCTTGATACACATATACATTTATGGGCAACCCACATTAAAAACAGCTACACGTCCCATCCCGTGGGTGGGGATGAGTAAACACCGGGATTATCAATATAATTTGACTTCTCGATGTATTGCAAGTATAGTTTTCGTCTGGCAACCTACAGAAACATTGCCAAGGGCAAGTTAGCTTGATGGGGCCCATCTCTGTCTAAGCTGGGATTTGAATTTAAAGTTTTCCTTCTCCTAGATTGGTTTCCACCTAAGACTATATAACCTAGTCTGTCCTGATATTTAACACATAACTGCGAGGAGCAGGGGCGGATTTATACCTTTCTATTCGGTATCTGTGCGAAAGTGAATGCAACAGACTAACGCGAAATTTGAACTGGCTCAGTGATTTTACTCTTCCGCGTCGATATACGTTAAACTACCCGCACATGCGACTGATTATTATCGATTATTATTATTATAGACACCCTTCAGCCATGTACACCCTGGTCATCTTCAGGTGTCCATTATTTGGGGCTGCTATGGGTTGTTTTATATATGCTGATTATCGTGTCGCTGTATTACTGTTTACTTTTACTTCTGCTGAACTACAGTTTATGAATTTGGCTTGCTGATCGTGGAAACAGTACTTGAATAACCTATTTACGCTATGTTCACTATGCCATTGTCCCAAATGTGTATTTTTGGAGCCTTTAATCCCAATATCAGATGGCTTCGATATTTGTCTTTCACATAAGTTTCGAAGAGTTTTTTCATAAATTTTCTATTTGATTTTTGATATGATGAATTGTGAATATAATGTCACGTATTCGAGTTTTTGGTAATTCCTATTTTGAAACAAGAAACGGTATCAAAGCGAGTAAAAAAAAACTATCAACACATGCAAGATAATCCAACACGAGCGTAAAATAATAATGGAAGATTTTCAAATAGTACTTAGCAGAAACGATGCGTTGATAAGGACGTCTATAACAATCGAAGATGAGAACACTAATTCGAATAGACCAACTCAGTCAAAATTGAAATACTTGTCAAAAATTAATAATTACGTAACAACGTCTCCTCGATAAATCTGAATAAACGAGATTCGTTAAAAATTCTTATCGTAACAGTTTTTCATTGATTAGTGGATTAGAATTATTAGGATTATTGATTTTACGACTACAACTCTTGTTACCTTATTGAATGTCATAAACAGTTTTTTCTCTATTTTATTTGAGTCTTTTTTCCGACATACCAAAATTAAACAAGTACAAAAATTTAAATATCTGGGAAGTGTTCTAACAGAGGATGAAAAGTGTGAAACTTTCGCTCTCCCAATCCGAAGACGCATTGGGATAGCGAAATATGCATTACAAAAGCTAAGCAAAGTATTAAGCGATAGAAAAACTTCGTTAGAAACAAAGAAAAGTGTGCAATATCACTCTGAAAGCTAAGCAATGTATTAAGAAAAAGGAAGATTTCCTTAGAAACAAAGAAAAGAGTGCTGAACTGTTAAGTGAAATCTGTCCTCCTATATAGCAGTGAATGTTGGACGATCTCCTCAAAGATGAAGAAGAGACTTGAACCAACAGAAATGTGGTTCTACTGAAGGATGCTGAGGATATTATAGACCGAATATATGAGCAACGACGAGGTTTTGGAGAAAATGGAAACAAATAAAAAACATATACTTAAACTCAGGAAGAGACAGTTGAAATTTCAGGCGCACATAATGAGGAAGGAAGGCTTGGAGAATCTGATACTCACGGAACGGATTGAGAGGAAGAGGGACAAAGGAAAAAAGCGCATAACATTCTTGATGAGCTTAAGTAAAATGATCGAGGAACAGGGCTTAGGAGAGCTAACGAAAAGACAGGAAATTGTGGAGAGCCATGATTGCCTACATCCTTTATGTTTCGCGTTCCTTCAGGATGTGAGGGGTCATGGTTTTCTACAATATTCTTCACTTAGCTTTTAGTAATGTTTGTCTTTTTTTATTATACCTCCTACTTTTTGTCCTTCCATTCAGTCGCATAAGCTTATCAGGTAGGTAATCCGCAGCCTCCTTTTATCGCTTCTGCCTTCGATATGTCCTTTGAGTGTCAAATTTTCCTAGCTTTCTTTCCTCATTATGCGTTCCAGAAACTCCAGTTATCTCTTTCTGGGTATAAATGTCTTTTTAGTATTCATTTTTTATTAAAACGTTCTCGTTACGTACACTCTCCGCCATTAGTATTCTCATCATCCTTCTGTAGAACCACGTTTCCGTTGACTCAACTCTTCCGTTCATCTGCGATTAAATTGTCGCCTTTATTTCCTTTTATTCGGGGATAAGTAAATATGTGTAGTTTATATTTGTATCTATAGGCATTTACTTGATAGCTAAGAGGCTACTACTACTTATAATAATAATAATAATAATAATAATAATAATCCTTAATAAGAAATCTGAACCACAAAAGAGAACACTGATGATACTGATGATGCTTTGAACCAGGAAGATTACGTTGACAAAATTTATGAGAAAAGGAAAGAACAATAACTTTGACATTCATGAAGGTAGTTCAGGACTACACAATGTAGATCAAGGAGACACCAATTTTGTCATACATAATTTGTATAACATATAACAGGAGGGCAAACAGAGAATCAGGTAAATTGAAAACGAAAATTCAAAATGGAAGACTGTTCTAACAGGTCAGAAAACAATCTGAAAGAATATCAGACGAAACAATATGGAATACTGAGGAAGGTACTGGAGTCTTAAAGAGGCTTTTTCTCGCTTAGTTTCCAATGAAATCCAGCAGTTGCTACTTGTTTAAAATGAATAATAATAATAATAATAATAATAATAATAATAATAATAATAATAATAATAATAATAATAATGTCTGCCATCTTAAATAAGGAAGCATGTGGATTCACTTCCGAAATATCTTTGCTGGAATATTAACTCTGGAATTTCACCGAAAGTTCAACTAGTGCATGGGGTCCGTTCACTAGGGCGTCTTATCCTCCTTATCTGCGTCCAGTGTCGGAAATATTTTTAATGCGAAAGGAAGAACAAACATTTTCATTTCACAAGGACGAGGATTAGGGTGGGGTTTCAAACTGCAAAGATTGGTGGAGAAAAAAAAAACAGTTTAAAATGGACCAGAGGAAAGGACGGAGAAGGCGATTTGAGGGGGGAAAGGGAGAAGACGAAAGAAAAAAAAAGAACAATGTAGATTTTGTCTTCTTTCGCAGTTTACTTTAGCGAAATAAAGTGTTTTCCGAAAGGATTCTACATTTTTATGTACTCTGAATGCTAACGATAAAATTATTTATGCTACAAATATTTATTTTTTTAAACATAATCCCCTTCTTTGTAAATGCACTTAAACTAAGCCTTCTCAAAATATCAGAGATCGAACATTATACAGTGAAAACTTCAGATCAGAATTCAGCTAACTGCTTCTGGTTGCGGACTTCTTGATTCACCCTCGGATTTGCAAATTATTTTTGGCTAAACTATCATAACTAAATAATATTGATCAAGCTTGTTGATAATCCAGAAAAACGATCAAATGTAAAACAAATACGAAGCCGATTACTATCTTGGGGGATTATTACCCCTTTTCAGGGAATGCAGTGGGTGTATTCTAAACCCTAATGATAAGTAGATAGCAAACTATAATCACCTCCCATTACTATTGTGAGTAATTCGCTTCTCAGAATGATCTCCAGATTTTCTGATTGGCGCAAGACCCAATTGAATATAAATTAGAAATACCCGTGAAAATTTAACGGGTTTCATATTTTCATTTTCTGTGGTATCGTAATGTTTAATGAAGATATAGGGATTTTCCAAACGTAGCTTGGATGTGGCACAAGGCCGAAAGTAAGGGGCACCCAGTGAGGATCGAACTCACTACTCATTCGCAATTGTTCTAGCGAGACAAGCTTGCTAACCATTACACCAGCTCGAGGTGCCCATGTTTAATGAAGAGATAAGCTGATTGAAAGTTCCACTACAAAATACTCGTTTATTGCACATAAATATGAATTAAGATAATTATTTTAAGGAAAAAAGTCATTATTTAAAGTAAGGAAAAAGATTGTAAAGGTCATTATTTAAAGTAAGGAAAAGAAAAAATTGCAAAAGGTCATTATTTAAAGTTAGGAAAAGATAGTAAAGTCATTATTTAAAGTAAGGAAAAAAAAATTGTAAGGTCATTATTTAGTACAAGGAAAAGATTTAAAGTCATTATTTAAGTTAGGGAAAAGATTGTAAAGTCATTATTTAAAGTAAAGGAAGGAAAATTATTGTAAGGAAAAAAGGTCATTATTTTAAAGTCATTATTTAAGGAAAAAGATTGTAAAGTCATTATTTAAAGTTAGGAAAAGATAGTAAAGGTCATTATTTTTAAAGTAAGGTTATTATTTAAAAAGGAAAAGATTGTTATTATTTAAAGTCATTAGGAAAAGATTGTAAGGTCATTATTTAAAGTAAGGAAAAAGATAAATAAAAGTCATTATTATTTAAAATTAGGAAAAAAAAGGTTATTATTTAAAGTAAGGAAAAGATTGTAAAGTCATTATTTAAAGTAAGGAAAAGATTGTAAGGTCATTATTTAAAGTAAGGAAAAGATTGTAAGGTCATTATTTAAAGTTAGGAAAAGATTGTAAGGTCATTATTTAAAGTAAGGAAAAAATTGTAAGGTCATTATTTAAAGTTAGGAAAAGATTGTAAGGTCATTATTTAAAAAAAGGAAAAATGTTATTATTTAAAGTTAGGAAAAAAGGTCATTATTTGTAAAGGTCATTATTTAAAGTAAGAAAAACATTGTAAGGTCATTGTTTCAAGTAAGGAAAATATTGTAAGGTCATTATTTAAAGTTAGGAAAAGATTGTAAGGTCATTATTTAAAGTAAGGAAAAGATTGTAAGGTCATTATTTAAAGTTAGGAAAAGATAGTAAGGTCATTATTTAAAGTAAGGAAAAGATTGTAAAGTCATTATTTCAAGTAAGAAAAACATTGTAAGGTCATTGTTTCAAGTAAGGAAAATATTGTAAGGTCATTATTTAAAGTTAGGAAAAATTTTAAGGTCATTATTTAAATTAAGGGAGAGATGGTAAGGTCATTATTTAAAGTAAGGAAAAGAGTGTAAAGTCATTATTTCAAGAAAAACGTTGCAAGGCCATTGTTTAAAGTAAGGAAAAGATTTTGAGGTCATTATTTAAATTAAGGAAAAGTTTGTAAATCCACATGCTTCTTTTTTCCATTTCGCTGAAACATACGTTAAACATATTAGAGCATTATTGCCTCCTATTTCTTTTCTTTTTTTTCTTTTTCTCACTGTAACTATACAGCGTCTCTGTTATGTCTTTTCTGTCTCTCTTTGCCATCAAAACACACCTTTAGGACACTGGACTAGCATTGTTTAATGAAGTGTTGCATAAGCATTGTTTAATGAAGTGTTGCTTCCACTTAATGATTGAGTACAACATACGGTGCATTTTTTTAATCTCTTGTAAAAGTCCCTGAGGTTATCTCATCATCGTCTTAAGGTTAAGCTTTTCTTTTTTTTTCTATGAACTTTACTTCTAACTCTAGGTTATATGACAATCACCATCCCTTACTTGAGTTTCCCTAGCTCAAAGAGCACAAGTATTGGAGAAATCGTAACAGTATTTCTACTCTTCATCAGTTCTTTTTAAGTGGAGTAGACACTCCTTGTGGTAAATGTTGAAATTGCCACAAATTTGCATGGTAGCTCATAGATGAACAGAGAGGATGTCATCAATCTTCACCGTTATTCTGTAAAAACATTGCAATACTATCACCTTGGGGACAATGAAAATGAAGTTCGTCTTTGGAAATTTAAAAATCATAGAAATACTGGAAATTTATTTTCGGTTGTGGAAATTGTATTGGAGCGTCTTTTAAAATTCTGAAAATGTTTTCTAGCAGTTTTTAACAACTGGAAATCATTTGGAATGCCTTTTAAAATTCTAGAACTAATTTAAAGTATTTAATATTTAATATTTAATATTTTTTTAGCTTCGTTTTGGAAGATGCCCAAATAAATTTGTATCCGTTCATTGTCTGTATATTACAAAATCTTTTATTTTATTTTTGTTTTTCAAAAATTCACAAAGCGATCTCTCATTTTGCTTCGCTTTCAAATTAACTTTGCTGTTTGCTAAAACGGCTATACAGACGAACAGATTTTTACTTCCTCGTTTTCGATGACTAGACATCATCTACTAGAACAGCATGCATCTGCTTGGAAGTCCTAAATATCTTAACCCTCTCTACACTCTTGAAGTGATTTCTGGTTTTGTAGTTATATTCTTAGTCGGCATACTACAGGGTGCGATGGATAAATTGTCGACAATTACGAAAAAATGAAAATAACACTGACATCTTATTTTAACAGATATATTTACTAAAATTACTCAAAAATATCTTGAAATCCTAAAAAGTAAACTTATTCAATAAAATCACCATTAGTTTCAACCACGGCCTCCAGACGACTTCGAAATCTCCTGCAACTCTTCTGGACGGTCTCCTTGTTTAAGTAAGTGAATTCTGTCATAAACTTTGCCTTCAGTTAATCTTTGGTGTTACAAGGAATTTTGTTGGTCACCCACACATCGTGATCAAGGGGTTACACTCTGGGGAGTTAGGTGCCCAGATGTAAGGTGTGATACGGTTAAGGAAATTGTCAAACAGCCATGACTATGTTCTCCTACCTATGTAGCATAGTGCAGAGTCCTGATGCCAGACATAGGGTCTTCCAGCAGCCATCCTCTTCACCCAGAGCAGCACTACCTCCTCAAGTCATTTGATGTAGGCTCCCGTGTTGAATCTGAGCCTCTGTGGGAATATGAATGGAGGCATAACGTCGCCATCACTACTGATCACTCCAAACACCTTCGTAATCGCCATTAGACTCATCCAGCTCTTTCCGAATCCTTTGCACTGTCCGCAGATTGACATCCAAAGACTCGGAAATGTTGGTATTGGAGCTTCCGGCGCGAATGCCAAGCAGTACAACATGTTGTTTCCAAATTTCTGGCGAATTGAATTGCGTCATGGTGCTATTTTTCTCACAGATGGTTCCCAACTGACCCTACTATACTGCAATCAACAAAATAAAAAACAAACAATGCGCATGCGCAAAATTAAAAATATAAATGGCGACAATTTACCCATCGCACTCTGTATTATCCTTACGTCTCCTTTTTACAAAAATGTTTATAATTTTCATAATTATTATTACTATTGTTGTTGCTGTTGTTATTAATAATAATAATGTTTTGGTTCATGTTAATAATTTTCAATCCCTGAAAAATGCTTTGATGGGAAAATCTTCTCTAATAAAATCAGTTTCAAAAGTTCGTTGAAAATTTTGTCACATCAAAACCAGCGAAATTTTACTCAGGAGATATCGAAGAGCTGCCTTTTTTTTTACAGTAATATTCACCCTTTACAAGACCCAGGGGCCACTCAAGGTAGAGGGTTACGATAAGGGGTAGTTAATATGGATAGGAGAGGAACTGTTCACTCTAGCCTTGAACAGGTTAAGATCGTTGTGATCGGAGAAACATCTTCTTGGAAGTCTGTTCCGCAGGGCAGTGGTTCGCGGGAAGAAACTACTTGAGTGGAACTTGCTTCTCGCCGATCGAATACAGAGGGAATGATGGTGGTTTGCTACAATTTAAGTGGCATAGCATGTCCTAACTATAAAGGTTAGACCTGACGGAAGCATTGAATATAGCTCGTCCGAGCACTTTTTATGAAAGTAGCGATAGAGCAGTGAGAGGTTTGCCACGGTCCGCCTGGGAGAGAGAGGTTGGTGGGTAGAAAATAATTCTTCTCCAACTCGGAGACGTCTTTTTAACTTTATCAATACTGGAAAGTGAGGACCGGGCAGCTCACTCACAAATATGACAACAGTAGCCCATTTTCGGCCTGATCTGGCTCTTATAAAGGTAGAGGATATTATGAGGAGTCAGGTTCGAGCGGATAAGTGGTAGTGAGTCATTGCAAAGAATGGTAAATATATAATTGAATAATATGTAATTGTACTTTATTTTGTTGAAGAATAAACTTGACAAACAAAAAGAAAAACTGTTTATGACTCAATGTGATACTTAAAATCACAGACTGGAAAACAGAAACGGTCGCCGACTTGGTAGTGAACGAGTGACTTTTGTTTGACTGAATATCAATCTGCCGGAAACCGGTCTTTGAGAGCACTTAGACCATTTGTCTGGGCATTAAATTGTTGCAATTGTGAAATCTATCAGTTTAAAGTCTCAACAAACAAAATTTAAAATAAATAACACAATTGTGGCCGTAGTTTTCAAACCAAGTCGCGACGCTGTCCATGAAGCCGAAAAAAAACAAACACGTGATTCTTCTTTCTTTTTCTTCTTTTTTTTTTTCGTTAAAGAAGTGGGAAAAGAAACGCCAAAACAAATCAAATACGATGTAAGCATATCCGTTAGGACACGCCCGGCCTTTTCCGTTCGGTAGGGGTTTGTACAATGGAACATCACAATTAATTCTCAACTCAGTGACCTTGGGAGGGAGACCTCAGAAGAAAAACACGAGCCGCCATCTTTTGCTGGTACAATTCTCGACGGTATGCCTCGACATTTTGTTGTTCTCTATCTTGAGCGATATGAGAGAACAACGTTTCTGTTTTAAACCAGCCCCAAAGTGGGATAAGCAGTAACTGAGAATGGTGATTCGTTCCCAACTATGATGGCAGTCTTCGTTTTATTTCATTTATTTGTTTATTTTGGTGAGTTTTGAATTTTCTAACAGATTAAATAATACAAAGGAAAACTATCTTACAACCCTTTCTTTTACTCCACCTCACTCTCTTTATCACCCTCTCTCTTCCCTGTTTCCACTCCACTCGTCTTCCCTTCACTCTGTATCTTTTCCCTCTCTCTCTATCCACCTCCCTTCATTTTCCTATCTCCTTTTCCTTTTCTCCTTCTCTCTTCCTTTCTGTCTCCCCTTCTCTCTCCACTCTCTTTCCATTCTCTCTCTCCTCTCTGTATTTCACCTCCATCTATACTCTATCTTTTTCCTCACTTTCTTTTATACGTCCCTTCGCTCCCCTCTCTTTAACCCCTCTATTCTCTCTCATCCATCACATTAAAATGCTATAAAGTATCACGAACAATATAACTGGGATAATGCAACAGCTCGAGTATACTCCGGGGTGAATCAATGACAAAATACAGCGGACTAAAACTCAGTGGACAAAATCCCAGCTTCTTATCCAAAAAGTGGACAAAATCCCAGCCTTTTATCCCAAAAGTGGACAAAATCCCAAACTCTTATCCTAAAAGTGGACAAAATCCCAAACTCTTATCCTAAAAGTGGACAAAATTACAGTTTCATAAATAAAAGTCTCATATATAAAAAGAAACAAATTTAACATTGAAAATCTAAATTTTCATGTCAAATTGAGACATTAATAATAATTTTCAATATATACCCTTATATGTACAAGAAAGATTTATTTCTGTCGGGTACTTCGCGGGTTTATGGGTCCGCTCCGTTTGCAACAGAAATTTCTAGTAAATCGAGCCAACCTCTAAAAATCGTTTTGTAACAATGCTACTATTACATATTCGATTTCATAATTAGAGAGTCCTAGTATCCCAGAAAATCCGACTGTGAAGAAAGCCTTAAGAAGGATGGTTATAAAGTCTATTCCAAAACGTAAATAAACTCTTGAGACAGTATTAGAATATGTATTAAGGGCATTAAGTTTTTATCCGCGATGAAATTTTTTGTAAGTATAAAGGTATATATTGAATATTATTGGGGAAATTACATGACAAAATGGAAAAAGTTTACTTGTGACGCATTTCATCGAACTAAATTTGTTATGTTGGTAAGACTACACATGCGCATGACAGTGCACCGAATTTTTTTTTTTCTAGCCAAATTGATTTAGAGTCTTTTTTCTTTTTCTTTCAATCACTTTTGTAAGCAGGTATTCCACACTGTGATATTAAAAGATCTGCTAGGAGTGATGAAATGTTGTAAAAGCCAAGGCGCAAATTTACTATTGATGACCTTGAGATTAAGGCACTGTCTAGAGACTTACGTCGTAGTGAATTATTTCCTCCTTTGATCAGAGTAGCATTTTTTATACCAAAATTGTGGTCAGTCTCGTTACGATGGGCTACCAACGCAATTGACGTATTATTTTGTAAAATGTCCCTTTTGTGTTCATGTAATCTTTTATGTGAATTCATTGAGGTTTCTCCTATGTATTTTTTGTGGCAATTATTACAGGCGATTGTATAAACTCCTTCAGGTTATTTTGTTTACTATTGACTAAATCTTTTTTTTTTTGGAGGGGGGGGGTGTAATAGTAACAAATTTTATGTTGAGTTTAGATATATTCTTTTCGATTGTAGATGTGATAGAATTAGTAGGCAGATAATATATTTTTTTGATTCATTGTGTTTCTCAGAAGAGGCCGTTTTTTGTTGGATATCGTTACTATTGTCTCAGTTTGGAATTAAAATTTGAATTAAAAGTTCCTTGAATGCAAAATTTGTTTATTTTTAGATATGAGACTTATTTATTAGACTGGGGTTTTGTCCACTTTTGGAATAAGAGGTTGGGATTTTGTCCAGTAGGTTTTTGTCCGCTGGGATTTTGTCCTGTTAGCTCCTGGCTAGGCTCTTTTATATCCGAGGTATAAGTTAGGCTAGAACGGTTTATAACCCTGTGTATGAAATGAACGGGAACATATATACAACCTCACTAGCCCAGAATATACTCATCCGATGTAACAAGATGTAAATCCTTCCATCCACAAATGTTATATCGGGGATACAATGGATCATGCAGTGTCACAGCTCCGCAGAGATTTCTTGTGTAAATTCTACAGTACTCAATTTTATTCCGATTCATTTTTTCGCATTAGTATGTCTTATTTCTCGATGTTTATTGAGTTGGGTTCAAATGATAAAAGAATGGTCATTTTTGGTGATTGTCACTGTTACTGTGTGTGCACAGTCTGCAGACTACAATTTAATTTTCTCATGACAATGTTTGTATACTCTAGAGCACTCTGTTTACTTTTACCTATCTTACATTCATTATCAGGATAGATAGAGATAATTGGTGAGTTTCGTAGAATAAGTGACGTAAGCAAAGAAGGTTGTGACGTAAGCAAGCTGTAACGTGTGTTTCTTTTTTTTTATATAGACATTCAAGGATGCGGGCTCCTAAGTAATAATTGTTTTTTTACTATTTGATAAAAACAGACCTATGACCTTTCAAGCAATACTCATACAACAAAAACAACCATCAATAAATAAACATAGTTATAACTTCCATTGATGAATTTGGTTTGCATCTTCTCTCCTGTCGTCGTAGTCCCGGCCGCTTTCCACGGCATGCAGCAATAAACGGCATCATCAGAAGAGGTTTGGATGCAGCTGGGTTCCCTTCCCAAATCGAACCCGTAGGCCTCGACCGCGGTGATGGAAAGCGGCCGGATGGCATTACCATTTTCCCTTTTAAAATGGGGGAAGTCGTTCATTTGTGATACGACATGTGCGGATATATTTTCGACCGATAATTTGATCAGGACCGCGGCTGAGCCGGGGTCCGTCGCCCGGGACGCAGAGATAAAAAAAAAAAATATAGTTAAATATTCTTCTCTTGCTGATAGATTTTTTTTTTTTTTTTACTCCGTTGGCAGTGGAGTCTTCTGGGACCCTCTTTCGATGGCGTTCCTTCGGAGGATTGGCGGGAGGGCGTCTCGATTAAGGGACGAGCCTCGCGAAACGGAATGGCTCATCTTGCAGCGCGTCTCACTGGCGATGGTTCGAGGTAATGCTTTCTCCATCATTGCGGCTGGCAGAGGATAGCAAAAAAAAAAAAAAAAAACATTTTGTTCATAGTTGCTTTGTTCAAACTTTTTTTCAATAAATAATTGTCATTTTCAATCTAAAAAAGTTATAACTTAAGAGTACACATCCTTAAAGGCAAGTACATCACACCTCGCTTACGTCACAACATTATTTGTCTACGTCAGAATACTTACTAGTTCTACGAAACCCAACTATTGTCATTGCGTACCCTGATGATGGCATAAGAAAGTCGAAATCTTGGGAAATATTTCTTGTACTTTTCTTACGAATTGAACTTCGGACTATTTCTAACTGAATTTTGTCTTAGAAGGATTATTCGTAATTTGGAAAAATTGATCAATGAAATTTATCAACAAAAAATGTCTGTTGTTTTAATGGAATTTGCCTTAAAGAACATTTGCGGGGCAAGTTTGGGCGGGGTCGAATACTAAAGCGTTAAGCATGGTGGAGAGAAAGAAAATGTGTTATGATCTGGAAGTTTCATCTCTGCTGGGGGTATTCGAGATCTCTACTTGATAAATGACATTGTAGATAGAAAGTATAAGTAGAACCAGATTTCAATTTAAAGTTAAATCAAATATAAATAAATAAATAAATAAAAACATGCAAAGTTGTATCTAAAAAGAAAAAATTATTTTTTTTAAATATATAAACACGGTCAGCACATTGTGGCCGTGTTCGTAGTTAATGAGAGTTAATTTAGTGTTGTCTTTTTTTATTTTTAGGGGCTTCCATAATTTTTAATATTTTTCTACATGCGGATGAGGTTATTATGCTTGTATTTTCTACTAGTATGTTTCGGATGGAGTCTGGTATATATATATATATATATATATATATATATATATATACTATAATTTGTTACATACGGACAAATAAGTAATCACTACAAAGATGCATATTTGTTTTGATGCATAAAGGTAAGCATCTCATCAGGGGAGGTACAAAGATGGTTATAAACAATTTTATTTAAAAATGCATTTAAAAATGCATTTTTAAATAATGTTATAAGCATCAAAACAAATATGCATCTTTATAGTGATAACTTGTTTGTTCGTATGTAATAAATAACTATTGCAATATATATATATATATATATATATATATATATATATATATATATATATATATAGAGAGAGAGAGTGAGAGGTGCGTGAGTGTGGAAGAATATCAGCAACCTAGATATCATTTTCATTAGCACATCTGAAATTGTTGGAAATTACTAAGCGATTAGCCGAAAGGTCCCAGAACGAGGAATTTATTTGGACAATTTGTTTGTACACTATATAATTTCTAAAGAAAGTCATGGGCTTTTTTATTTATTAATCCGACAGATGTTATTACATAAATGTTATTTTTAGTGGATACACATATTTCAGTAGACACTTCGTTTATTTATTAATCAGTACATTTGTTTATTTTCGTCTATCGGCCTGAATATTCTAGAAATGTTATAAGACAAAAAATGCGTTTTCCGGTAGAATTAGAGCCTGTGTTCCCCTGTGGTAAACAGTCATTAGGTCTGATTAATAAATAAAAAAATCCATCCCTTATTTTTTTTTTTTTTTTTGTTAGAAATTGCTTTGTTTACGTTAGTATACGAAACTGAGTAGATATGTCTATTTCGAGAGTCAGAGAAAAATCCGTGTTTAACAGCACGGTGTAGTAATGGATAGCGGTTCGGATTGCGGAATTGGAGAGCCGAGTTCGAATTCTAGTCGAATCCATTACATTCACTTACGTGTTAATACTCTTCGCAACGGTATGAATCCACTTCTTCTCCCCCCAGTTATATAGCAGGACAGACTGGGTTCTATAGCCTTGAATGGCACCTGGTCTACCGCAGAAATTATTGGCAACCTACTGCCTCGTCAGTCATGTATCGAAAGATACATGGTCGCCTAAGCGTGTAATACGCACGGCATATAACTGACTGACTGATTCAACTTCACATCATCATCTTTTTACTCCGTGGCCGTGAGGTATAAATCACGTGCCCTATGGCTGAAACCGGTTCGAGTCCTGCCGTAGAACGCATATTTTTCTCAAATACGATTTCTCGAATATTCGGGCCGAGAGACGAAAATAAATAAAATGTTTAACAAATAAACGGAGCGTCTATTCAAATACGAGTATCCACTAAAAATAACGCTTAAGTAAATTTTTCGCACACAAGAAAAACGCAGTAACTTGCCTCTCTCTCTCTCTCTCTCTCTCTCTCTCTCTATATATATATATATATATATATATATATATATATATATATATATATATATATATAAACTCGTGGGAGGTATTGGTCATTGTAAAAACTAACCTCGGCCTCCCGTTCGACATTAATGTGCTGAATTTGTCACTGACCTGAGAGACTGCCCACACGCCGATACATTTAATTTTTCCCACGGCCAGAGTTTGAGGAAAAGAGACAACAGAAAGTAAACATCAAGGAGAGAAGATCATAAGATAAGAAGATACGGCAACCAGTAAGTTTGTGAATGAGTATAAGCTTTGTCGACTGACGGCCAGTGTTTAGTCCGGACAGGGGGCGAAAGATAACAGATCATTCTTGTTCTTTATTAAGCTGTGTCTATTTTTGCCAAGGTACTGACTAAGGATCGAACTCACCCCGAATGATCTACAAGTTCAGCTTGCTAACCATTGACACGAGGCCCTGCAAAAATTATTTATTATTTCTTAGGACGAATTCCATCGTCTTTAAGTGAATAAAAACCAAATAATAGAGAAAAATAAAGTAGAAATTAGTCCGAATAAACCAGGAATGAAAGAAAGTCAAAGAAAGAAAGAAAAAGAAAAATTCTCGTGTATTAAAGCCTGACTTAGGAATTAGCATCTTCAGATTAAACTCGAACACATAAGCACACACCAGGGACGCCACCAAGGTGAAGGGACTGAGCTTCTGCCCCAAACAAAACCTTCTGTTAAAATTCTGAATCACTGACCCCTTGATTTAAATGCCCCACACTCAAAACAGTCTGGCCTTGCACCCAGAAATTCAATCCTGATGAGAAATTAAAAGAAACACATAGCAAAATGGTTTTATACTAACTCCGATTCATTTATGTATTCATGAATAATTATTTATTAATATTATACCAAATAAACACGACATTAAAATTTTAATCACATTATATATAGACAGAAAGAGAGAAAGCTACAGACAGACAAACAGACAAACAGACAGACGGAGACAATGACAACGAAAAGAAGCGATTTTCCTATATATATATATATATATATATATATATATATATATATATATATATAGGGACCACCACGACTGCTCGTTTCATACGTCTTCACGCAATCATCATTATTATATAATATACCTCTGCCATTTAATATGGTAGTGACCACTCTTTTATCTTGTATCCATCTATAGCAGACTGTTTATATTATCCTTATTTTATATATATATATATATATATATATATATATATATATATATATATATATAACGATATGAATTATATATATATATATAACGATATGAGTTTTATATATATATATATAACGATATAATTTATATATATATATATAACGATATGAATTTATATATATATATATATAACGATATGAATTTTTATATATATATATATATATATATATATATATAACGATATGAATTTATATATATATATATATATATATATATAAAACGATATGAATTTATATATATATATATATATATATGTGTGTGTGTGTGTGTGTGTGTGTGTAAGCAAATATATGGATATAGATCCGACAGTATGAAGAAAAATACAGAAAAACAAATAAAAATCTTAATATGCAATTATGCTGTATTAATGTTAATATAATGTCAACGTCGGACGTTTCCGTCTATTTTAGACCATCTTCAGGACATTTTCATTAAATATAATTAACATTAGAACATATAAAATTCAACATGAAAAGACGATAGACATAACATAACATAACATCGCACACGTGATCATATTTAAACGGAACGCTGATCTTATATAAAAATTTCAGTTATCTGTTTGGATTAGTTGTGCTCTTATGTCCATCGTCTAGTAAGAACAATTTCTTTTGTATTTCAATAACGCATGTATTATCAAGGATTCCTTTAATAAGTCTATCGGAACTTTTCCAATCAAACCGAGGGATCCAACCATATTTTTAAAATGTCAAATTCGGTCTCCTTGTATTTGATAGTTTTTGAAGATCTTCAAATATACCACTATTATTATTATTAGTAGTAGTAGTAGCACACTTGTAATAAATTTATTCAGTATCTGTCTATATTTCCTTATTTTTAACAAACACTGAAAAAAATAACATCGATTTTGTTGAAAACTTCACACATTAAGAAAAATTGCTTCAGGGGCCCATCTGGTATTAAAGTCCCTGAAGGTCAAGCATCATAAGTTTTGAAGTAGATCTACCACTGTCTACATTTTATATACCTTTTATGGAATATATATATATATATATATATATATATATATATATATATATATATATATATATATATATATATATATATATATATATATATATATATATATAAAATATATTATTGAACTTAATAAAAATTATCCAAATATTGGACAATTTTTATCTTTATTTTCGCCAGAATTTACAGCAAACATTCGAACATGAGAACGGCTCATGATCAGACGTAGTAGACATTCATTGTGTTATATTTAATAATATATGTTTAAATAGTGATCTGCTGCCCCAATACACTATATATAATGATGGTTTCCCCTAGTGGACGCAGGTTCGACTCCTGTCCGAGGGAGTTTTTTAGGAAACTGATTAAATCCGAAATATTTTTAATTTTATTTGTTAAAACGTTATTTTTAATGGATACTCATATTTGAGTAGATGTTCTGTTTTTCTTATTAAACAGTATATTTATTTATTTACAGAGCATATATGTATTTCGAGAATCGGAAAGAATATATGTTCAAAAGCATTAATCAGGCTTTGTTTAATCGTAGCCGAGAGGTCAAGACACGTCAAATCTAATGAAGGCTTCTCCTAGTGGACACAGGTTCGACTCCTGTCCAAGGGTGCATAAGATTTCTCAAATATTCTGGCCGGTAGATGGTATACTTCTACATATATATATATATATATATATATATAAGATTATGGTAATATTCACCAACTTATTCAAAGGAGACATTCCAGAAGAATTGCAGGAAATTTTGAGGTTGTCGTTGTATCCAATGGCGAGTTTTTTTTTTAATAAACTTACACTTTAGTATTTCAAGATAATTTTGTTTAATTTTGGTAAATATATAACTATTAAAACGCAATGTCAGTGTTATTTTCACTTCTGTGTAATTTAGATGATAATTTATACATCACATCATATATATATATATATATATATATATATATATATATATATATATATATATATATCTTCATGCGCGCCATTGTCCTTTGATTTGTAACGCACAAAACATGTCAGGCTATGTTTTTGTCCATTGCCTGTGTTGTATCTCATTTATCACTTTAAAAATAGTATATATCTTTATAAAATAAAAGACAACGATTTTTTTTTCGGAATGAGCGATTAAGAATCCCAAGTCCTGCATACAGCGTAGCATTGACCAATGTATACAATCTCACGTCAGCTTCATCAATAATACATGAAGCAAACGATATGGTCTATTGTTTATCAAATGATTGGTGACTTTATATATCGATTGGTCAGGGACGTATCAATATGTACGGAGATGATTTATCCCAGTTTATCGACCTCTGCCATAAATTTCTCCGACGCAAAGCTTCAGAGGAAATTTTAACATAAGTCACTTTTCTTCGGGCCACGGTTGACTTCTTTACAATGAACTGAGTAACACTAACGCGGGAGCATACATGTGCAGTACACATGTGTATATCTGAAAGAGTGTATTTCTGTATGCGCACATACAATATTTCATCATTACTCTGAGAACATATTGCAACATATATATATATATATATATATATATATATATATATATATATATATTAGTCATGTATTTGTATATGGGTGTGGCTGTTTTTGTGTGTTTGTATTTGGGGGACATAGGAAGCAACACTGTATGGTGATTATCAGTTTTCTTGGTCAAGCGATCTTCAAACCTTGTGTCATAATATTGTTTTAGGTAGCGGAATCGGAATTCCTTTTCGTGTCTGTATTTGGAAATCTATTCACTTGTTTAGAAGCTTATTTTGGCATATATATATGTGTGTGTGTGTGTGCGTGTGTGTGAGGAGGGAAATCTCTCTCTATATATATATGTGTGTGTGCGTGTGATATATATATATATATATATATATACTCGATGAAAGCTACAAAAGTGATGGCATTTCTATAATAATCTTTATATTTTTAAGAAGTGTGCTCTCAAAATGGCCCCTGTTCTCTCTAAACTGTATAAAAAATGCCTCGCTGTTTCTTGCTTTCCTCCCTGTTGGGGATCCTTATCTGTTGTTACAGTTTTTAAGAACTTGGGGATCCTTATCTGCTGTTACAGTTTTTAAGAACTCAGGTAAACCGTCCGGCCTTTCTAACTATTTGCTTTATACCTTCATTAAGAAACTACTTGTAGCCCGAATCAATACGGAATTGATTAAGCGCCTCACATCGCAAGGCCTTCTTTTAGACAAGCAATAGGGCTTTCATTTCTCTAGGTCAGTGGTTTTCAACCAGGGTTCCGCGGAACCCTAGCGTTCCGCCAGTAAAGCCCAGGGGTTCCGCAAGAAGTTACACAAGTACTATCATTGAACAGTAATTTTTAATTCTCCTGTGCAGATATGTGTTGAAGATGAACTTTGTGTGTATCTGTCAAAAACACGACCCAATATTAAAGATTTGTGCAAGAAACATCAGGCTCAAGTTTCTCATTGAATTTTTAATGAAAATAAACTTTAAACTGAAGTTTTTAAAATATGTGTAATAACCGTAGAAGCAAGATTAAAATTACATATGTACGTATACAATATTTTTACCGTTTGTCTTTGTATTTGTTTGTAAATAAATCTGAAGATGAGTATTTTTATTTTATTTTAATAATTGAAGCTGTTTTTGCATAAGACAATTTATTGCAGGGGTTCCTCCAACCACTGGAATGTTTCCTTGTGGTTCCGCTCCAGCAAAAAGGTTGAAAACCACTGCTCTAGGTCAACTGCCGATGTACTGATAATAAATGCGAATAGATAAGAATAGTTCCCCAGGGTCCCATCCTGAGTCCTACATTGTTTTTGTTTTAATTTTCATTAAAAACCTTCGCGATGGCATCAGCTCTCAACTTAATGTCTGTGTTGATGACACAACCATTTACTCCTGTCTCGGCAGTAAGTCAGATCAGTCCGATAAGATCAAACTGACGTCTGATGTCAAAAACGACCTTCAGTCTGTTGTTAACTGGAGCAAAGGATGGCTTGTTAACGTCTCCAAAACTAAACTAAACTACTCTCTATTAAACAGCTTAGAAACCCCTTTCTGATTTCCATCTGCTTGGCTGATGCAACATCCACAAGAGTGACTCATTGCACCTGCTCGAGTTAACACTCTCGACTGGCATGAGGTTGAAAGACTATATTGAATCTATTGTTAGGTCAGCTGCTAAGAAATTTTGTTCACTGTGTCGTGCAAGACAATTTTTCTCTCCAGAATCTAACCTACATATCTATAAGTCTACTATTCGTCCATGCTAATAAAATTGTGCCCACATATGGTCTGGTGCTCGTGTTATTTACCTTAAACTCCTTGACAAAATCCAAAGGAAAATCAGCTATATTATTGTTCCTGGTCTAACGTCACGGCTTCACTCACTTTCCCATCGCTGTAATGTTGCATTCATGTGCCTTTCCTATCAATACTTCCATGGTAATTATTCCGATGAGCTCTTCAGTATGGTACCTAGACTTTATAAATTTAAACACAGTACAAGATTGGCGAAGAGTTCTCATCAGTTTGCAGTAGAGATGACTAGATGTAACCGTAAGTTCTTTACTAACACTGCTTTTCTCGAACTTCTCGCTTGTGGTGAAAAAAAATATGCGCTCACCGAGACGTCAACTCTAATGGCGATTATTTCCCTAGGGGAACGCAGATTCTAATCTTTAATAAGATTTCTGAATCTCTCTATATTTCTGAGATGAGGTACTTTCTCACAGACGCGCCGTCGCCTCCCTTTGTCTGTTCTACAAATACTTTCATAGAAATTGCTCCGAGAAGCTGCATTCGCTGGTTCCCAGACGTCATGAGTTCAAGCGCCCTACGAGGCTGGCATCCCGCTCTCACCCTTTCACTGTCGAAACTCCTAAATGTAGCCGTCTCTTCTACTCCAATAGCTTCATGTCTCGCACCTCTCGCCTGTGAAACTTCCTTCCCTATTCCAGTTTCCCTGTGAGCTATAATCTCCAGCTATTCAAGTGTAATGTCAATCGACATCTCCAGTTGCCTTGATCTATCCACTACCCTCATCCTTTCTTCTATCCTCCTATCTGATCTTGCTCTAAATTTTCTGTAACCCCTTGCGTCCTTGTGGCTTCCCGCCTTGAATATATATATATATATAGGTTATATATATATATATATATATATATATATATATATATATATATATATATATATATATATATATATATATATATATATATATATATATATATATATATATATATATATATATATATATATATATATATATATATATATATATATATATATATATATATATATATATATATATATATATTATATATATATATATATATATATATATATATATATATATATATATATATATATATATATATATATATATATATATATATATATATATATATATATATATTTATATATATATATATTTATATATATATTATTTTATTTTTAAAAATAACTAAAATACTAAAGAACTTTGGATTATTTACCTAACGAGTTCTTTCCTATTTTTATATTTTTCACACACACACACACACACACACACACACACACACACACACACACACACACATATATATATATATATATATATATATATATATATATATAAACAAGGGGATGCAAAAGTAGGTATACGTTAAGTATTATACCAGAATTCATTTAATTGATTAAAATCATTTTAGTCTTTTTTTTTTTTAATAAATAATAATAATCAATGTTTTATTTTTCAAGGAAATAGTGGTGTATGGATGTTGTTAGTTTTTGATTTTGTCGACTGCACGATGTAGAAGGATCAGTTGGGCTCTTTCTGTTAGAAAAAGAGCACAATGACTCAATTCAATCCACCAGAAATTTGGAAACGGCATGCTGTACTGCTTGGCATTCGCGCCGGAATCTCCAATACGAACTTTTCTGAGTATTTGGGTGTCAATCTGAGGACAGTGCAGAGGATTCAGAAAGAGTTGGATGAGTTTAATGGCGATAACGAATGTGTTTTGAGTGATCACTAATGACGGAAACCTTATGCTTCCATTCATCTTCCCACAGGACCTCAAACTCAACACGGAACACTACATCAAGTGAGTTGAGTTCTGCTTTGTGTCAAGAGAATGACTGCTGGAAGCCCCTATATTTTGCTACAGGACGCTGCACCATACCACAAGCAGGAGAAGCCATGGCTGTCAGACAATCTCTGCGACCACATCACCTCTTACATCAGGCCACCTAACTCCCCAGATGGCAACCCATAGATTATTATGTGTGGGGCGCAGACGAACGAGAGACCAATATAACTCCTTGCAACATCAATTGCAGGCAAGGACTATGGCAACATTCACCAACTTAAACAAGGAGACCGTCTAGAAGAGTTGCAGGAGATTCCGAAGTCATCTAGAGGCCGTGGTTGATGCCAATGACGATTTTATTGGATACATTTACTCTTTGGTATTTCAAGATATTTTTGTAGGTACCTCCATGAAATCGCTAAAAAACCAGCATACCATGATTAAAACATCCTCCAGACGTAATGAAAACATAATTTATTGTCAAAATCTTCATGTTATTATTAAAAGGATGAATCAAAGTATTTTTGAATATTTGATTAAATCATTTACTCTTTTTTAGAACATTCGAAATTTTGATTAAAAAACTTGTTTTTCATGCGCCAGCGATCGTACTAACTTTTAGCATAGCAAATTTTAACCTATTTTTTGCGCTAACGAAGACATTAATTTTGAAATTCTTGCAAAAATCAAATAATTGTCAGATTTTAATAAAATTTTCAAGATTTATTTACAAATAAATGAAATTATTTTTTCCGATTTTTTTATTAAAAAATATTAGTAAAAATATTTTTTGTTGCGTGTGTTTTATCCATTTACTTAATTTTATGAAAACTTGTGAAATTCAAGGTAATAATTTTTATTAACTATATTAGTTGAAGACAGAATTCAAATCACCAGATATTTTTAGCAAAATTGGACCCGTCTTACCGAAAATCTGTTCTGAATCAAAAAATAAAAAAATGCAATAAAATTAAGACATTATTTAATTAGTGAAGCTTTTAATTTCTTTTATGAATAATATATATTAAAGACAATATTGTCTGAAGAAAAAAAAATTTAGTGTAAAATGGATTTTACAAAATTTGTTTTCATGTTTTACAATTTTAAGTTGAATTTATAAAGTTTTTATATTTTAAAAAATTTAGTTTCAATATGATAACTCAGAGGAAATATTGGTATCAATTAAAACTGTATTTACTAATCGTTCTTTGTAATTTTTAATACAATATCACAACTTCGGATATTTTAAAAAGAATTTGATTTTGTTTTTGTATGTGTGACATAGGTACAGAATTATCATTAAAAGGTTCGCGTATTTGAAGGGTTCCCTCCTCCTAACGGGAAAAATCCTCATATAAACTTCATCGTCTGCTCCACCATACTTAATTATGAATACATCATGTGGTCATTCGGCTGTCAATATATCGATTAACACGCCAGAAAAACAAGACCCCGTGATTGTATACAACATTTCATGCTATCAGTAAGTAATATTTGTTTCAAATCAGATTAATTTCACTTTAAATATGCTAATTTTCCCCAAATAACGTTTGAGAAATATATATTATTTATTACAAGATTTTTAAAACCGAAAATTAACTTTTGTTTACAAATGTGTCAAAAGGGCTGGTTTCATCGATTTTACTGAAAAGAAAGTCGATTCTGATCAATATAATTCCTGTTTGAAATACACCACAGAGTATTTTCCTTACTAGAAATAGTAAATTTTAGATTCTTTAGCTTTCAATTAAAATCTAAAATGAAATCATCAAGAATGCTTTTTTCACTTTTAAAAAATCATTTTAAACCTTACGCACGCCGAATTCGTGGAGGTACCTATATTGCTGTGTAATTTTGGTAAATATATCTGTTAAAATGAGTTGTCAGTGTAATTTTAACTTTAGCGTAATTCAGACAATTTATCCATCGCACCCTGTATACACATACTCATATATATATATATATATATATATATATATATATATATATATATATATATATATATATATATATATATATATATATATATATATATATATATGCATAAATGCATGTCTGTGTATATGGGTTTGGCTTTATGCGTGTGTGTTTGTGTCTTCATGAGATTCTTGGGCTAATCAGTTATCTTTTACGATTCAGTTCTCGTCTCATTGTACAATCTGCCCGGCCAGTCCCTAAACGCCATTTTCTTACTTTTCCCGCCAACAACCTGCCCTAACCACTCTGTCTTTCGCGCGCAAAATGATTAATGCCAGCAGCGCCCTCTGGCTAACATGGCTCTTGGCCACACATCGCAGTCATTCCGGCAGCCGTGTATCTTCCTTTTCTTTTTCCTTTTTTTTTCCTTTATTTTTTTTTTCTTGATGTCGTTGTGGATATCATTCGATGCCTTGTTGTTACTTTTTTATCTTTTAGTCATACGAAACAGTTGATGCCAATTAAGCGTTGGCACACGCCTTAGAAAAGAAAATTTCAAGCCATCTGCGTGTGGATAGTCGTGTATGTACTTGCTTGCGTATATATGGTGCAGAAATACTATATATATTGATATGCATATATATATGCATATACAATATATATATATATATATATATATATATATATATATATATATATATATATTGAAAGAGAGAGAGTATGGATGCAATATAACATATTTAAATATATATATAAAATAAATATTACAAATCTTTCTCTCTCTCTCTCTCTCTCTCTATATATATATATATATATATATATATATATATATATATATATATCGCATTACGCATTATTTTTAGTGGATACCCATATTTTAGTACATGCTCCGTTTATTTGAAACAGTCTATTGAAAATAATAGCAATATCTATTCAAATAAAAACATCCACAAAATATAAGCTTTAAATTGATAAAATCCTGATAATAAAGAAAAAAATACCTCATTCATATATATACATATATACCTCACTCACATATATATATATATATATATATATATATATATATATATATATATATTCAGAGATATATAGATAGATAGATACGTGCATTGTGCATGTAAATGTTTCATTTTATTTGTACCTGTATATGAGTATATATTCAACTGTATTTGTCTATATATATACATTTTTCACAGTGGCTCACAGAATGTATATGGATGTATTGAATATTTCTGTACATCTGCGGTTATAAAATCTTCTGATGAGCGGATAGATAGATGTATACATACACATAGATTTGTAATTGGGAAGGAATCAACTCTCAGCGTTGATACACTAGTCTTTATCGACATGTGTATGTGTTTTTGTGTGTACATAGAAATAAATGAGCATATCTTAGAATGTATATTTTTTCCTACGGAGCGCGCCATTTCTTCTTCTCTTTCTTCTCAGATTCTTTTCGCGGGAATTATCTATGATCAATTAACACCGCCCTCTTGGGAACTGCTGACTGCCAAACTTATTTGCATATAAACATATTCGCGAAGAGGCAAACAAGAAAAAGACATTATTTTTCCTCTGTAGCCAGAATCAAGCCCCAGGGAAATCTTCGCTTTGGTGACGCTTAGAAAATTAAGTCCATAATATTGGTATGGTATAGGAATAGCTTAGTTTCAGAGACATGCTCACAACTCCAAAATGTTATTGATGATGATGATGATGATGATGATATCTTCGTAATGGACGTAGCTTGCCGATTCCACACTTTTAATCCGACTTACCCTAAGAATAAAATCTTCGTGTTTTTATTATTGTATTTTTTTGTTTTTTTTTTATATTCCATCATGAGCGATTTCTTTTTCTTCTGTCTCTTTTATGATATGGCATTAATCGATCTTCCATTTTCTCTCCTTCTAGTTCTTTCTCTGTCTGTCTGTCTATCTGTCTCTATCTATCTATCTATCTATCTATCTATCTATCTATCTGTCAATCAGTTCATATCAACAGATCTGTAGAGGTCAGCCTGCTCGAATCTAGTTTCATTTTTCCATCTTCTAGTAAGTAATCTTCTGCTCTAATCTTGGCAAATCTATTTTTCTTTTTTACTTAAATGTTTCCATCTTTTCTTATATTTTTACTCTCCTCTTTCCTTTTCACTTTCAGTCTTGCTAATTATCTTTACGTTTATATTGCACACACACACACACACATACAAACACAAGCACACACACAAACATACACATATATATATATGATAAAGATATAGTTTAAAGGTATATATATACGCACACACAGAGACTACACGCACACACACATATGATAAAAATATAGTTTTAAGGTATAGTATATTTAGAGATAAAAGTGTTCAATATCGGAGATAGAGCGTATGTAAATATAAATATTGGACAATGAGATCAACACGAAAGGGTGACAGTCTGTTTCATGCTTGAACGCACTCTTCAAGCCATCTGTCTCTTCTCATCTGTTTCTCTCTATCTCTCACTATATATATATATATATATATATATATATATATATATATATATATATATATATATATATATATATACTTAATACTCGATTAGTGTGGTAAAACGTTCTTCTGTTTAGCCTTATAGTAATTGGAAATTGATTTTCCAGAATTACCGATTAATTAAAATTTTCGAAAATTTAAAAATGAAAAATGGGGATCTATTTTTTTTGTCAATTTTGTTTATATTTGATTCATGCGTTTTCGATTATCGTGTTTCTTTTAATGTACACATTATCCTCACTAATCGAGAGATTATATATATATATATATATATATATATATATATATATATATATAGGCTAATCTGAAGTGGAATCAAATACGGATTAAATCCGACAAAAATGACAAAATAAGTAACAAATAGGAAACATTTATAACTTAATAAATTTAACATGTTTCGCTTTTATTTAATCTTCATTAGAATTTTTTGGAAAATGCGTTTTGGAAGAGAATGTTCTTTGAATTCTTTGTTTTTGATTTTTATTGGTCAGACGGTTAGATCTCATAAAGGTGTTGTCTTTTTCAAGACCTAGATGATTTAATGGGCCTTATTTCAATAATAATTTATTGCCTCACCATTTTTTTTTCAGATATTTTCTGAATTATTCCTATTTCAACCTGTCAACACTTATGATTACGACCTGCGATATTCGCTTTGATACACTTTTCTTATCTCTGCTCATCTTTGTAATTTTCATTGATACGTTCTAATAGTCCCAATATGCGTTCAACATAAGGAGTTTCTCTGAGTGAACAACTATTCATCATGAGAGGGGAACGATCGAGGTCAGCTCGGTGATGTAGCGTTTCTAATTTAGTTTTGGAATGTTACAAGCCATTTTCCCCATTAAGTCGTTAAAGCTGTGTCGGGTGAGAGATCAGACTCCTATATTTTTGCCGGTTCACCCATACACTCATTATCTGAATAGCTGTTAGCTTGAGATTTGACTTTTCTTATACAAATCGTTAATATAAAGCCGAAATAACGTAGAACCGAGAATAGAGCCTTGGGGAATGCCTGCATTGCTTCAGAAGGCTGGCCATTAAAGACGGCCTTCATTTATCAAGGACTTGATAATTGAAAAAAATTCTTCCAGAGATTCCATAGCTGGAGAGCTTATGTAACAAACCCTAAGCCACACCTTGACAAAGGCCTTTGATACATCTAAGGAAATCGCCCTTGTGATGACTTACCTGATACTCTGCCTAATGACCGTTATGACATCAGCAGTGGACCTATTATATACTATTTGTCGTTCAGGTAGTTGTTCCTGTTGAGGCTGATGGGTCGATACTGTGACTGTAATGAACACTCATCCACATTCTTAAAAACAGGTCATACAAAATCCTTCCATAGACTTGAAAAAATGTCTCTTTCAAACAGCAACGAATTGTTTAATTGTGCCAGGCTTGGGGACAGCTCTGAGCTAATGTTCTTAAGAACAACCACCAGGTTTTTATACGTACTGGTAACCTTATTATAGTTGAGATATTATAAAGTTTGGACTCCATGAGAGGGGAGAGAAGTCTTGTGGTATAATGTGTAGTTTGGGGAAAAGTTCAATGAGCGTCGCTTTATTTGACGACGATGAAATAAAGTCAAGATCACTTATGATAGTAGGCACACACACACGCACGCACGCACGCACGCACGCGCGCGCGCACACACACATGAGCACCCCATACCGGGTGAAACAGCAAAATTGTCCAAATCGTGTAACAGCATGGGATAATTGTCCATCCCACAAAATGTTTAATATCTAAAAGCCACTAATTGATTTTTTCCACATTTTCAGATAAGACGTGTAGCCATCTTGACACGATTTTTTTAAGAATCACTAAAACCCTTTGAATTATTCAGATAGAAAGAGAAGAGGTTAAAATTTCTTGGGGTCAGCTTCACTATGTCTTCCCAACTGAGCAATGGCGAGACAAAAAAAGATCATTCAGGCCTTCAATAATGGTATCAACATTCATACTATGGCTTTGGTGATTTTGGTGTTCTTACGTTTTAGTGTTCTACCATTTTTGCTGTAGTTTCATTCCTGTCTATGTTCAGTTTTGTTGTAGGTATTATCCGTTTGGTATGAACTGTGGCAGTAGATAATTATTTTTTGCGTTTCCATTTTGAAATTACTTCCAATCTTTGGTTTAGTAATTCCTTTTGTTGAGTGTGGGAGATTACTGCCACCATTTCGTGTAGACAAAGTAGACATCTCTTTGATATGTTATTGCAGGCAGGTGAGGTTTTCATGATTTCCCAGCTTACTTTTGGTATGATGTCTCTGACTTTTAGTTGCCATATGTATGTGGATAGTGTGGTGCTGTTGGAGTATTTTATAATGACAGATCGTGGGTGTATTGTCTTTGCCTGAATGTTTCTTCTGTGGCGCCAATGTAGTACATTGTATTGTTGTTGGCGTTTACCTAAGCTTTGTATACTATGTTCGTTTGTAGGCAATTTCCTTGTAGTGGGCATGTAGCTTTGTCTCTGCAGTTACATGGGGATCTATTTTTTGTTGAGTCTTTTTATTATTTGTGTTATTTTTAGTACAGCTGTAGCTATCCTTTACGGTGTTTTTGTTAAATATTTTTGCTAAGGGGTTTGTTACGGGGAAGTGTTTTTTATTAGATTTAGAAATGTCCTGCCGATGTTTGTTCTGGCGGTTTTGTTGTATGGTGGGTTAAACCATAATGTTAAAAAATAGACCAGTTTGTATGATGATCGCAAGAGCGTGTAACCCAGAGTCACAAACTCATATCATATCCATACTATATATATATATATATATATATATATATATTGATTATTGATTAGGGGATAGTGAAATAAAATATATCTGAAACATCACAGTGAGGCATATATATGATCTGAAATATATGGAAGCAAAATATACGTGTTTATATGGTTATCAATCTAGTTTCTGAAATCATTATCCCTGTAGTCAACTCAGTCCTCCTTAGGTGTATTATATGTGTGGTATTGTACCTAACTCATTTAAATTTAGTAACTATAATCAGAGATACGCGGATAGCGTAAAAGTTGAGTGGAAAATGGAATTAGCCACCCGTGTTCAAATACATGGCTCGACTATTATGTTTACTTTTACAGTTATGCTTTTGGAAAAGGCATGTATTCATCTCTTCTTCCCCAGATATGGGTTAAATAGCAGAGTAGATTGAACTCTAGCCTTGGCTGGCGAACAGCCTAAGTGAAGAAAAACTCTGAAATCAAAACCGTGGAGAAAACAGCGGTAAGAGACTCCGCTGTATTTCCTAAAAAGTCATGGCAATTTAGGGATAATAAAGAAAAGGAATCACTACAACATAAAGGTCTCTTATGCTCAGAATCAGGAAGCGATAACGGAATTTAATTGGACACATAATGAGGAAGAAGTGCTAGGAAAATTTAATCCTTACAAGGCATATTGAGGGCAAGAGAGTTAGACGAAGGCGAAGGCAACGAGCACCCTACCAGACGAGCTTGTGTGAATGGATGCCGGGGGTGGTGGGCTTAGCAAACAGCGATAAACTGCTAATGGCCACACTGGATAGGAAGTTATGGAGAGCCATGATAACCCATGTCCTGAAGGGACATGGCGCATAAAAGGAGATGAAAAAAAAACAATAATAAGAAAAATAACAAAAACTATGGTCTCCTCCGTGTGAAACTCTAGTTAGTCAAGTAGTCACGTAAATGATTATTACTTTAATAAATACAATAGAAAACGAGAAGAAAGGACTAAACACCAATCGCAAGAAGACAGAATGCATGGTTGTCAGCAAAAGGGACAGCCCAACAAGCAAATTACTTGTAGGAGATGCCAAAATCAAACAAGTACAACAATTTAAATATCTTACAAGTGGTTTAACACAGGATGGAAAGTATTACACTGAAGTTCGAAGGCATATTGAAAAAGCGAAAGATGCCTTCCGAAAGCTAAGCAAAGTATGATGAAACAGGAAGATTTCGTTAGAAACAAAGTAAAGAGTACTGAAATGTTACATAAGATCAGTGCTCCTATATGGTAGTGAAAGTCTGAGAATCTCCTCACAGATGAAGAAGATAGTTGAAGCAACAGAAATGTGGTTCTAGAGAATGATGCTGAGAATACCTTGGACCAAATATGTGAGCAACGATAAAGTTTTAGAGAAATCGGAAGCAAAGGGACAGATATGAATAACATAAAGAAGTGGCAATTGGAGTTACTAAAGAACATAATAAGGAAAGAGGGCTTGGCAAATTTGATACTCACAGGACATATTGAAGATAAGAGGGGCAGATGAAAACAAGGCATAATTAACCTAGTGAGCTTGGATGGCAGAAGAGTGTTTAGGTTGTTTTTTTTTTACGACATATCAACCTCGATGAGTTATTTAATGCCAACAAGATTTTTATTGTTGGTAATATTTTGTTTCAAAAATGTATTGCTGGTAATAATTTTTACAAAGTATTTCTGGTATTAAAACCTATTTTTACAATTTCATAGTGTTTTGACCCCAGTTTGCGGGTTAACCATTTACCCATAGCTGGAACCCTAACAGGTGCTACCACCCAGTGTCAAGGTGGACCTGGGAACAGCAGCAGTTAAGAGGTGGTTCCACGCTTCTCAAAACCTCCTAATCAGAGGCCTTTCTGTTGGACGTAGTTTATCATCTTACCCAGGAGGCGGATGTAGTTTATCGTCATACCCAGGACGCGGATGTACTTTATCATCATACCCAGGACGGAGAGTGTTTAGGAGAAATAACAAAAAGGCAACAATTATTAAGAAATGAAAAGGACAGGAAGATGTGGCGAGCCATGTTGAAAGGACACGGCACATAGATGGAAAATAATTGTTCAGTGCTCAGGGAAGCCTCTACCTGTTATACGTTTCTCCAGACTAACCTCAGCTCAATAAATACTAATACATATACAGTGTCATATATATATATATATATATATATATATATATATATATATATATATATTAGGTTGGTGCAAAAATAATGACGTAAGAATGTCGTTTTTGACGTTAGAAAATACGTCAAAAACGACATTATTATCATTATTTTTTGCACCATATATATATATATATATATATATATATATATATATATATATATATATATATATATATATATATTTTGTTATATAGTTTTGATGGTTTTCTATTCTGTTTCATTACGAAAATTGTTATCTAAATTAAAAAAAATTTAAAATGTCTTTTGGAATCAATTCTGGAAGCCATTTTTTATGTCTTTATCTCGTTGATGATAGAAAATCTTTACCTTGCAATAGTTTGATTTCTCACCACGCCAAATCACTTTCACGACATAGTCACCAATGTAGCCCTGTAAGCGGTCCCGACTACCTCAGGTCCAAAAACACCCCGCCATCGACCGCTTCCCAGTGCAAACATCCACTGAGCCGGGGACTTAACTGAAGCCCCTGATGGGCGTGAGCCGGTGGAAGGAAGGAGGGGCATGTCCAACCCTTGGAAAATAAGAGTGGCCTCAGATTAAACTCACAATCTACACAAGTGGGCACGAAAAGACGACGGCACTCCGTTTACTTTGTCATAACTTTTAAACACGACTAAAAACACATAAGGACAATGTTTGTATCTGAGGATTACAAAGAGACGAAAAACGCGCGTATTTGCTCTTGTAGGAGGTAAAATGAACGGTATGTTTCGGCGGGGAGGTTATCATTTCGTAGAGAGTCAGGTGGGCCAGGTATGATAATGCAACGAGAGCAAAGAAAGTCCGGGGTCTAGAAAACGGGTTGAAAGCGGGTAGGCTAATAGATGTTTGGCTAACGGAGGATGGCTGAGTGTGAAAGGTCTGGTAGCTTGATAGTTATTGGTGAGTAAAGTTGAAGATGGTGACGACAGTGGTTGGCACTACGGGTATGCTTGTGTGTGCGTGAGAGAAAGTGTAGGTGTTGTCTGTCACACACACACACACACACACACACACTCATATATATATATATATATATATATATATATATATATATATATATATATATATATACAAAGAAATAATCACATAGAATCAATCAGTAATAATAATGGTATTATTGGCGACATCCATCGCTAGTAGTGTATAATGTATGCATTAAAATACTGTTAATCCATAGAATAATGTGATCCTCATTTATAAAACTGTTGTCTGTTGTTTCCAGTTTATATTTTTTTAAAATGCAAGTACTTTCGAATAATCCTTTATTCATCGTCAGGCATATTTTTTTCCTTTTAAAATCAAAAACTTGAAGACGAAATAATTGTTTGTCGACCGAAAGATTTTTTTTTTTTTGAGAATGTGCTATTATTGACGGTTGTGTACAATATCGGAACGTGCAAAGTCGCAACAGTTTTATAAATTTTCACAAAATTTTAAGGATTGAGAGTTTTATTTGAACATTATATTCTACTAGCGATGTGGAAATCAACGTATTCTATTTTACAAATGATTTTTCTAGTTAATTATTTCTTTGAACTAAATATATATATATATATATATATATATATATATACCTAATCCGTAGGTGGTGTGTGATTATGTGTGGAAACCTGAACAAAATAAAATATGAAAAAGTTAAATTCTTAAAACCATAATTGATGAGCGTATAATAATGGTTTTTACCAACGGAGCAATACTTAATGCTTTAAGGAAAAGACATCATCGCGTGGTCATCATGTGACGTCAGTGATTTCAGCAGATTATATATAGCGTATATATATATAGTTTGTTATATATATATAAATCTTCCATGTAAAACAAAACAGACTATCATTATTGTTTTGTCCGTGTATTGTTTAAAATATTGATAATAAATTGTCATCATTTAATAAAATAAAGTATAAAAATAAAGATAAAAATCTGTATCAATATAACAATTTTAGCGAATTTTAATGATAATATCATTACTTTATCAGAAGATATGAAAAGAATTAGAATAAAAAAAATAGGGAAAAAATTTTTCTATATTATTTAAAGGAAACAGGCATCAATGAAAAAATTTTATGGATAAATTGTCAAATATATAAATTTTATATATATATATATATATATATATATATTTATATATATATATATCCTTTTATTTAATCAAAATAGAGGGTTACCGAATGAACAATAAAAAGAGAAGTAAGAAAACTTATTAAAAAAGATAATTCTGACCCTAGATTTGAAGTGGTTAAGAGTGTAATGCAGACTGCAATGTCTCAGGATGGTCTTAAAAAACTGTTCTGGGGAAAAAGGAAATTCTTCCTAACTAATGGAATACGAAAGGGACGAGGACGAGTCAACCCTGTGTACGTAGCATGGCGGGTTCCTTGAAGGTTCGAACTGGTAGAACAAAAGAATGAAGAATTCGCCTGAACATTTGCCATGTCTTAAGCGATAGAATAAAATTGTTCTCAACGTTCGTCTGAGAGAAAAGTTATAGAGTGAAAATAATTAATCACCCATAAGGCCCGAAAATTTTGAACTCTGTCAACTCTGGAAAATGAGAAATGAACAGCTTCAGCACAGATATGACATCAATATGGAAACTCAGTGGCAGATGCCTCAGAGATCACGAGATATCTCCTCCAGGTCACTCGGACCTGACAGACGACTGTTTATGATGACATATCAGCACAATCGGAAGGAAAATAAAATAAAATAATAATAAAAAAATTTTCAAGAAGGCCTTTTGTCTTCTTTTCAATGACTTTAGTTTTATTATTTCAATTCTAATTTTTAGAGATATAAATCTTTTTAGATATTTATTGCATAAATATATGGCAGGGAAATTAGAATATTTATAAAATATATATATTTTAGTTGAAATTATTTTTACAAGACACTTCCAGCGAGAAAAACAAGATCTTGCTTCTGATCTACTGCAGCTATGGGTAAATAACCACGACACAAGACGAGTTGGCCGGATGGCAACCACATACATTGAACAACTATATAATGACACAGGATGCCACGTTAATGACCTTCCGACCTTGATGCAGGACCATGAAGGTTGGCCCTTAAAAAGTGTGAAAGTCCGATCTATCTTTGGATATCAAAAATAACATCCATAAAAGGGTCGGGCTGTCGAATACATAGGAACTTTTATGCTATGACCCATATAAATATTATCTATTGGCAGTAGTCTGTGTTATTAATATTATTATTAAATTATTATTATTGAATTATTATTAAATTAATCATATCATTAGGCTTTCTCCAAACAATTTTTGTTTCAGATGAAAAAATGAAAAAAACAGTTATTGGAATTTAGAAAATTTTGAAGTATTATTTTAAAAAAATCGTAAAATACGCCGCGATTGCTACTAGAATTCGGAAAGAAAAACAAATGAAACACTACGAGAAACTGTATTGTGATCCAAAATTGTTGAAAGTAAATAAAATAAAACATAATCTTGTCTTTTTGTGTGATTCTTAAAGATTTGAAATAAGAAATATCTCAAAATAAAGCAAAAGCAATAAAGTCACAAAACAACGAATCGTATTGCCTCTTCTAATATCTTTAGTGTGGATAGTAGACAGTTTGTCTCTATAAAGACGAATTGACCAACAAACTTGTTTATGTTAAATTTGACGTCTGCGAAAAGGCCGCTATCAAACAAAAAACAGCAATTAGTATTGTGGTATCAAGTATGAATGTTTATATTGTGTTTATTTTTCTGATAAATTTCTATTACCGAGAGAATTGTGACTAGCTGTTATTGGACGACATGGCCAGTTGTGTGTAAGAGAGAGAGATATATATATATATATATATATATATATATATATATATATATATATATATATATATATCAAGGATGGATCGTACGCAAGCTATTTAATGAAAGATCAGAAGTAATGGCAGCACCAAACACACAAAATTTATTTCTATCAACCAATTATGATCCCGGATTGATGAAAATTATACAAATGTTTGATTTTACTATTTGAGTCTCTTTTTTTAAACATTGATTTTCTCCTCACCCTCCTGCAAAGGGATAAAAGTTCATCAAATATAAATAGGTGGATTTTGAGATGAAACCAATGTTTATGTATAGACAAGTATATCTTGGCAGAAACCGTTGTTGGACCCAAGAAGGTTCGTCATTTTTCGGATAGATATATATACAAATATATGAAATATATATTTATATATATATAAACAAAATTTGAACATTAAAATCAACTAACTCAATCCTCTGAGTGTTCTAAAAAAAATCTTTTTTTTATATTTTATTTACATTTTTAACTTTCATCTCTGAGTTGATTTTGTCAAACTTTTATTTATAAACTTAGGAAACCTCAAAAGTTTATTTGCTTTCATATATATATATATTTTATATAATATATATATATATATCGTTTTTTCTTTCTTTCCTTTTTGTGTCTTTCTGTTTTTGTCTAGATAGGGTTAAAAAACTTTCAATATGGTGACAATATAAAAAGAATTTGCTGAAAATTTAAAAATCTTATATTTTTAATGAAACAGTCCTGAAAAATATATTGCCTAACTACAATAAAATATATTTATATATATATATATATATATATATATATATATAGCTATTATATTTATAAAATTATCATTGTTTTGGATTCATGCCGATAGTCCAGTATAAAGAAAAAAAGGAAATGGATAAAAAAGTCCACTTTAATTTAAAAACAAATTTTGAATGTTTTATCAAAACAGCAAAAAACAAATAAAAAATATAGAAAAAAACTCTCCTCGCTTTAATTGAAAGTGATGTTTCTTTAAATCCGATAAATACTCGTTTGTTAAACATTTAATGCAAACTCTGTAGACATTCTATTTAATGAACATTAGAAAAATTCGTTTTATCAACACGCAAATTCCCACTGTTAACCTAAAATACCAAATAAAATATACACTTAATTTTGTCCTTTTAATATTGCGAGAATGTTTGTAAAAAATGCAGTGTGTCTCTTGTGAATTATACTTAATTTTGAAACAGCAGTAATCGAACCTTTGAAGAACGCCAATGTATCTATACACTTAATGTTGGAGTCGATGTTTGTACTTTTTCTAGAATTCATAATGCTTTGTTCACCAAAAATAAAATACAGTTAATTTTGGTACATAATGATAAACGTCACTGTATCTATACACTTAATGTTAACAATAAAAGGGGACGTTAAATCGAATTTTACCCTTTATTTGAATAGGACTAAATTGTTTTGATAACGTCCCGCACGTATGCAGTCGTAAAAATAATTAAATCGCGCATTTAACCACTGAAGATCAGTTTTGGGAATGTATCAGGTGTCAAGGATTGTCCACCATCTTGATATTGACGTCAAGATGGCGGGAAACAAATGGCTAAGATTTTAAAAATTTAAAACACAGAAAGATGTCTGAAAAGAACGTTCGTTCTTTAAAAATAGATTTTCTTTGCAATTAAGCCACTAAAAAAGCCATACTACGACAGTTGAAATATAAGAAAACGACAAATCAAAAGAACGCTTAAAGGCAAATGTTCTTTCAAGATAAGTATTGACAATGCGATTTAATTTTTGAAATCAAAGTTTCCTTGAAAGCTCGAATTAATGTTGGTTGCACAAATAGAAGTTCGACAAATTCTGTTGTTCGGTTAAACAAGCTCATTAGCTTTTTTAAAATCATTAAACCCCATGAGGAAGGAAACCAATAAGACAGTATGCTTAAATTACTGAATATGAAAGAATAAGAAAAAAGAGAAACATTGGAGGGCTGAGAACAACAGTCGGTAATAAAATAGTTCGAGATAACAAATTGATATTAGACTTTTTTGAAGATTAATGACGCTGCAATCTAGTTGGAGCCAGTTGAAAGTTTAATGTGAGACATCGAGAAAAGAAACTCACTTAACATAAAACTTATGGTTACTCTAGCCATTTCTAATTATAAATGGATGAGACATTATTAACAATAGAATGCGTTTAAATTCATAATAACAAGATACCAAATAGAAAATTTATCAGAAAATTACCACGAAAATATTTATAGAAAAGACACAGAGAAGCTACGTTACGGCGGTAGAAAAGTGACTGAAGCCGAGATGCCAAGTCAAGATCAATGACATTGCAGATTCTTCTTTGTATTTTATCAAGCATCTCTAGATACATAACAGAAACACCAAATCAGATGTAGCAGCAATCTTCAATTCATGGACAAATGTGTAAAATAGATTCTGGAGAGAAAAAATGTCTACCACAACTCAGTGAACAAACTTTCCTAGCAGTAGCCCTAGCAATTGATTCCACTTCCTGTCATAGGAAAACTAGCCAGAGAAGGCGCAATAAAACACTGTCCTGGAGTTTAGCATCTGCCATGCTGAGTTTAAATTGGCACAAGGCCTTGAGTATAGAGTATCCAGTGAGACACCCATAAAGTTACTCTAATAAACATGCTTTCAAGTAATCAATATGAAAGAAAAAAAATTCAGAATCGATATCACTTGTAATAGTCAACCAAACTAGCTCGCTAACATTTGGTTCTCAACATCTCTATTAAATCTAGTTTCGGCCAGTTAAATTTTAAAATATTTCTATATAGAATGACCACATTTTTAAACCATCAGTATAAATGTAAAATGTGTTGGTAAATTCTCCTAAACTTTTTAACCTCAAACGTGGTCACATTTTTAGAAAAACTGAATATAATAAGTAACTCCTACAAACATGTTTGCAAGTAATCAATATTTAATGAAAACCAAATTGTTTTTAAACTCAAACTTACTGTAGTGGTCAACAGTACTAGCTCGGTGGTCATCACCCTGCACCAAGAAATTCTTAATAGAAAGCGGAAGGACATCAATCGCTGACTGGAGCTTCTCTGCTTGTGACAGTGGAGGCGGGGGTCATCGAGATTTCAGAGTATAATCTTTCTTGTTTTAAGTTTCATTGATCAACACCGGCGGATCAAATCTAAGTTATTAAACCAAAATATATTGATAACACTCATGTGTTTTTCAATATTCTGTTAATCTTTTATCTGAAAGCTTTGGTTCTGAACTTCTCTTTTTATTCTAGCTTTGGCCAATTAATTTAAAAACATCTTTATATCGAATGACCACATTTAAAGCTAGCATCATCAATATAAAATATGTTGGTAAATTCTGCTAATCTTTTAAACCTCGGACGATGTTACAGTTTTAAAAGATTGAAGATAAAAAGTAACTCCGATAGACATGTTTGTATGTCATCAATATTTAATGAAAAAGTTTTCAAGTTTTAATGCTTACTCATAAAATGGGAAGAAAGGACTATCAAATCACACAGGACTTGTGGTCGACAGCAAGATAAGTAGCTGATGTGAGGAATAAATGTGAGAGAGCTGAATCAACCAAGTACAAAAATTTAAATATCTGGCAAGTATTTTAACAGACGACTGAAAATGTGATACCGAAATCCGAAGCTAAATTGAAATAGCGAATGATGCCTTCCAAAAGCTAAAGAAAGTATTAAGAAACGGGAAATTTTCATAAAACGCAAAGAAAAGACGACTGAACTGTGATGATATCTCAATTCTATTATATGGCAGAGAATGTTAGACAGTTTCCTTACAGATGTAAGATAGACATGAAGCAACAAGAAGTTTTAAGAAAAATGGAAATAAACATGACGCTTATATCTAGAATCAGCTGAAATAATGAAGAAAGAGGAGTTAGCGAATTTGACACTCACAGTACATATTGTAGGCCAGAGGGGCAGACGAGTTACTTGCCTAACGAGCTTTTGTAATTAGATGACAGAACAGAGAGCAGAAAGGAGAGTAAACGACAAAGGAGAGTAATTCATGGAGAATCATGATCACCCACGTCCTGAATGGATAGCACATAAAAGAAATCTGACGATGATGTTAATAAATTCTTAAATATTAAATATTTCCAAATTTACTTATAACAAATTAATTATCGATAAATATTTGAGCTTTACTTTTATCTTTTTGAATTTTTTAATACTAAATCTCACTTAGTACAAGACCCGAGAGCCTTTCAAGATAGAGTATTACAGTCAAATTATTAATGCTGACTGGTGTGTGTGTAATATGAATGGAAGAGAAGGTGTTAAGGAAGGAAATAAAGTTTATGAAGATAAGGACTAAAGATGACAATTAGCCCTTGACTTGAAGGGGGTCAAAATTGAAGTGGGCGTTCTTTGTGGCCGGGGGGATGACGTTTGAGTGGAACTTTCTTCTCACATCTGGAACACAGACGATCAGATTTTTAAAAATCCTTATTTTTTTTAAAATAATCAATTTCTTTTTTTGAGCTGAAAAATAATCGTTATTCTACACTTTGCAATTTGAACTATAGAATCAATGCAAATGGTAATTTCTGACAACATCCTTAATCGAAATAGCAGAAATATAAATACGGTCTAGGAACTCGTTATTAACCCTTTGATCCCTGCGTTTCTGAACAATTTTAACCCTTCTGCCTGAGCTCCTGAGTCAAAATTCGCAAATAATTGGTATGTAATGTTTCATGGTAGATATAAAGATAATTACAAGTGTTTACCCACCGTACAACCGGTGACTGGGCATTACGTCATTTTACTCTACCACCGGTAAAGCGGTGGTCAGGGCTCAAAGGGTCATTTTTCTCTATCACCGGTAAAGCGGTGGTCAGGGCTCAAAGGGTCATTTTACTCTACCACCGGTAAAGCGGTGGTCAGGGCTCAAAGGGTCATTTTACTCTACCACCGGTAAAGCGGTGGTCAGGGCTCAAAGGGTCATTTTTCTCTACCACCGGTAAAGCGATGGTCAGGGCTCAAAGGGTCATTTTTCTCTACCACCGGTAAAGCGGTGGTCAGGGCTCAAAGGGTCATTTTACTCTACCACCGGTAAAGCGGTGGTCAGGGCTCAAAGGGTTAAGAAAGAAAAGACACTCAAAGAATTCCACCGCAAACGTAAAGATATTCATACTGTCCCAGAGTCCTACCACCTGGGTCCGGATAGTTCTATCGCCCAAGCACCTGAGTCAGGACACTCATACATATCACCTGAGTATAAACATTAGATTTAAGGTTCATAAAGTGGAATAAAACGTTCGTTAAAGCATATTTGTTTCTCTGGCAAGTGCTGGTTCAATCACTGGCTCTTGTAGTGTTGAAAAGCGACATACGCTGCTTCATTGGAAGGAAAAGGATAAGTGAGAAATAATAGTGAATAAGACTGGTGAGTATTAACAGATATGAAATATCCCCTAAACATAGAAAACGTAGTGAGAGCAATCTACCCCCCCCCCACACACACACACCGTAGACTGAATGGCGTGCTCGGTTCGAAATTCCCAGAAAGTTACCAAATATGAAAACAGTCACCCGAAGAAAGTCAGAGAATAGAACGGCCGGAATTTTGCGACAACCAAGGTTAGCATGCTGATCCGAATCTTCTTCTATGTGCCGTGTCCCTTGATGACGTTGGCGATCATGGCTCTCCACAAGTCTCTTTGTAGCTCTTGATAAATCTTATCAATTTATCTATCTTAAACCTCTGTTCCGCCATCCATTTACAGAAGCTCACTACGCAGGATATGTGTTGTTTTCCTCTGTCTCTTTTGCCTTCAATCTACCTTGTGTGTGTCAAATTTTCCAAGCCGACTTTCCTCATTATGTGCCCAAAAAATTTCAACTGTCTCTTTCTGATGTTAAGAATGTGTCATTTTTGTTTCCATTTTCTCTAAAACTACGTCGTTGCTCACATGTTCAGTTCATGGTATTATCAGCATCCTTCTGTAGAACCATATTTCTATTACTTCATATAGGAGAATAGATATTATATAGCAGTTCAGTACTCTTTTCTTTGTTTCTAAAAATGTTTTTCTATTCCTTAATACTTTGCTTAGCTTTTGGAAGGCATCTTTCTCTAGCCCAATACGCCTTCGGATTTCAGTGTTGCATTTTCCGTCCCCTGTTAAAACACTTCTTTTAAAATACTTTCTCTCACCTGTCCACTGATTCTTTTTTGTACAATTTAATTCTCAAATCATTTGCTTACCTAGATTGTACAGACACCTACAGGGAGCCAACTCCATATTAAAAAAATGTATCTTTTGTTTTTTAGAATTACTGTAAAAAAAATATTAAAATACTTCTCTTGCTACTTTCGACTTTATTTCTTTTTCAAGCAAATAGTTCTAAGAATTTTTTTTTCTAATCCGAGGTCAGAACAGGTGAACATATTTGGAATTCTTACCTTCCTACCTCCGTGATCCCGCCCCACCCTAAGTCTAACCCACCCACCCGCTCTTTTACACAGTTCTATCGCTTTAAACTAGACTCTTTATTACTTATGAAAGTCTAAGTTACTTGTGTTTTTAAGATAAGAACGTAGAAAGATGAGTATCATCAGCCCTGGTAATAACTTGTTTTCTTTTCATCTCTGACTGGATTTCATCATAGAACTTCCTTTGCTCGAGTCGGCCTTGTTCCCCATTTGCCCATGCATCTTCCACACTACGTTTAAAAGTAGCTGCTGGCTGCTATCAGTAGAGAAGTTAAGAAATATTCAGTCAGGTCAGTTCTAGGAAGGGTAACTATTTATGAGATACGTTTGACGTATTGTCCCAACAAATAAGACGTGTACTCCAAACATTCGGCAAACTTGAGACGCAAACTCACTTTCTTAAAGAATAACGAATGTTACAGAATACTGTTCTTTATTTCCAAACGGGGTGATTTCAAGAGATGTGGGAAATATCTGACGAGACATGAAACAGAATGTGACGTGGTGAAAAAACTTATCTTTTCTTTATTTCTTTTAATCAATTCACCCCAAACAAGGTGATAATGCAACTAAGACACAAGGGGATAGTGGGAGTGAAAGGAACCGGAAGCCCAATCCTAAACAGGTAACAAGGGATGAACCTCTACTCCTGTTCAAAAGATCGTGTACGTGGGTAAACCGGACGATAGGTGAAACTATCTATTCCTATTAATGCTAAAATAAAATAACGGAAAATTTATGACAAACAAAAAACAAACATGTTTTTGTTTTGGATCAAATACAATGTGCAGCAGAAATGCAGCCCACATACACCTCCCAGAAGAAAAAAAATCCCATCTAATAGTAAGACATCAGTGGCAATATTGTCTTCATCTAGCTAATGTCTTAACATAACGTGGGAGACTCCTTTGAGAGGCACATCTGAAAGGTACCTCTGTCGCACACATTTTGCTGAATATCAAAACTTTCGTCAAATTTAATCAAGAACTGATATATAAGCAATACATATAGTGTAACCCGGATATGAGAGACCCTGATATAAGAGAAACCCGGATATAAGAGAGATTTTCTCTGGTCCCAAATTAGAGCCCATACTTACCTAAACAAAATAGACCAAACCCGGATATAAGAGAAACCCGGATATAAGAGAAACTCGGATATAAGAGACTTCTTCTCCGGTCCCGACAACTCTCTTATATCCGGGTTACACTGTATAAATTTTGTTTTTTAGTCAGCTTTCAAAATAATTTCTTTGGTCCTTATTATCTGTATTTTATAAAATAAATGATTAAAATTATTACTTTAGTTTTAATATGTAAGCATATATAATTTAAAATTTTCTGTGAAAGCTTGCTTTAGTCAATCTGTTTAAATTCGTTAAAACCCTGAAGTAGCTACTAATCTATTTCGTACTTGTAAAACCCGAAACACCATTTTATACATTTTTCCGAACGACAGAAAGTTATTGATACTTGGTACGAGACTGAGTCTCAAGTGAAAGATATCTAGTGAGGATCGAACTCACAATTGTTTTCTGTCGAAATTTATAAGCTCTTTCTCTAAAAATAGTTTTGTCTGTAGCTGTTAACGCGCTTTCCAGTATTGATGGCACTTTTCTTCCTAGCCTTTTGTTTGAAATAGTGCGGAATGTCAATATCTTGATATGTTATTTTCTCTTCGAGTTATACTTGCTATCCATTTTAGATGTTGCTGCTGTTAGTAGACCTCAAGTGATGTGGTTTCTTTCATTTAATACAGTTCTTTGTGATTATGTAGCGCCAGTCCACAATGTTCAAAAAGGATGGTCTTTGCCAAGACACTCAGGTTTCACTCGCTCAAAGACATTTGTAACTATTGATCTTAGAAAACCGATATGCACAGCTGACAGTTAATATATATATATATATATATATATATATATATATATATATATATATATATATATATGTATGTATGTATGTATGTATGTATGTATGTGTGTGTGTGTTTCTGTATGTATTTAGGCAGCAATCCTTCTTTCATGCACGTTTCCTTGGATATGACAGACAAGGTGTTTTGATTTAGTTTTGTAATCTTTTTTTTTTTTTCTTCGGTGGATAAATTATATAAAACTGTCCAATTGTTCTTTTTTCCGAGCGCTTTCAGGTATACATATACTTAGCCATTTCAAATATATATATATATATATATATATATATATATATATATATATATATATATATATATGGATGTACATATATATTAACGTTAATTTTCAAGGTTGAAATATATTAACACTTAACAAAAATAGATTGTTGTATGTATGTATTTATATATTGTCTTCATTTTCAAAATACATTCAAGATATTGTGTCCATGTTCATAGTTGACATTATTGAGTCTGTTTTTTTATTAATAAGGCTTCCATTATTTTAGCCTTTTATTTTTACATGTAGACGATTGATGTCATATTTGTGTTATCAAAATATGTTACGAATAGGGTCCAGTAGGTCTCCATGAGTATTTAAATGAGACCTAACTGTGCTATGATCAGAAATATATATATATATATATATATATATATATATATATATATAATTGGCCACTTGTATTCGAGGATACCCGTCTACTAGGGTGACTAGCCAATGCCTATTGCAGACTCTCGATCAGGCACATTTGTGTTTGTTCAACACCCACAGAGCCAACCTGTGACTTATACTGCAACTATGCTAAGCAGACCTTAGTTACAGTTTCTGGGAGAGAGCGTGTTGTCTAGAATAATCAACGATCTGAACAACACCAGCACACTAAAGCTTTCGGTCATGCTGACTTTTGACTTGTGTTCTGTCTACCCAATTTCACTCACAAGGTTTGAGTCAACAATGGTATGGTTTTCAGGCACTTTCAAAAGATGACGCACACTGGGATCATCCCACCGATAACACAAAGACACACACACACACACATACATATATATATATATATATATATATATATATATATATATTAGGGAGACAGGCAAAATTACTGGATAGATATAAAATTTGAAAAGTAGTAAAATTCCTTATGGGGACAGAGCAAAAGAATAGTAAACCATGCAATTTAGTAGAAATATTTTTTTTGCATAGTTTATTCGTCTTACATAAAAAAAATTAACGGACAATGAAAATTGGAAAGGATAAGGGAGAAAATGTGAAGATACAGGCAAAAATGAAAGAAACCAGGAAGAAAGTGATAATCGATAATTTTAATTATCAACTCGCGTGGGATCTCTACTGTGCCAGCTCGTAACAATTATTACCCTTTTTTCGTTTTTTTTTCAATCGTTTCATCCCAAGCAAGGCGACAATGCCAAAATAAAGCAGGAAGTTTTGGGGAATGAAAATGAAAGAGGATGAGAAGACTGAAAATGGAAAGCATCGAGGAAAGGACAACAAAAAAGAACAGCGTTCAAGAAGACAGACGATGACGATTGACGTTGCATTTAAAGTTTTGAAGATTTTAGATATCAAGGTAGCATGAAATTGGGTAGAGAGTTCCACAGATGAGAAGGGCGAGAAAAAATTATTAGACTAGAAGGGGCATTTGCATCTAACTAGTTCAAAAGTAAAACGGTGAGAACCATTTGACAATCACTAGCACGCTTAAGTTCATCTAATCCAGACACCAGGAATTAAGCTCATCCGAGCAGTTGCCTTGAATTTCGAACCGATCCCGGCATATAATTTATACCTTTACATAAAACTTACATATTTACTTATATTTGTCATTGTAGTAAATCTAAGTAAATATATATAGTGGGCAAAAAAGGGACGTAGAATTTCATTGTTTTTCGTTTTAAATATATAGTGCATCATATGCAATATATATATATATAGGTTAATTTCCAAGCTCTTCTTTATAAATATATATATATATGTGTGTGTGTGTGTGTGTGTGTGTGTGTGTGTGTGTGTGTGTGTGTGTGTGAAAATATATAGAAAATAGGAAGGAACTGGTTAGGTAAATAATCCAAAAGTCCCTTAGTATTTTAGTTATTATTTTTTAAATATAGTGCTCGATACAAAAGTAGAGCATAAATAGATTCCAAAAAATTTCGCTTGAAGATGGAACAGAGCTTATATTAACTCAATTTAATTTAAATAATTATATTGAAGTTTTCGGCTCTTGTTTTGAAACATGAGACTTCTTATGTAACGTTTTGGAATCATATTTTTAAATAAATAATTAATTATATATATATATATATATATATATATATATATATATATATATATATATATATATATATTATAATTTCTGAACACTTTGTGAATGTTGACCCACTGGCGTGCAAAAGTTTCGGTCCAACTACATAAAAGGATCATACATATTTATTTTATTAAGGAGTTAAGATTATTTAGCAATAGGCTTTTATCAGTAGTCTCTATGGAGCTTGAGGATTCAAAAATTAGTTGTTGCATTTTCGTTGTTGCCGTGTAGCAGAAGATGCACCGCTTTCAGCAGTTTGAAGCTGAAAAATTCCATGCACAAATATTGGGCCAATGAAAGATCTGAGATGATAACGTCATGACAATATGCAAATGTCTACGTAAGAATTGTTCCATCTTATTAATATGAGTGTATGTTGACTTGGCAAGTCATTGTAGTTGACCATGAACTTGCTTTTCTTACACTAAAACCATGGCTAGATTTTCTACTAAAACAAAGATGAAGGTTGTGACTTTGAAGATGAAAATGACTCAACAAGAACCAGTTTGCTACTCCTGGAAGTGCTTTAAGTGCAAAGAATGCCACAAAAGTTAGACAATAAAGATGAAAGGAAGATTATGAGAATCTCGTTAGGTAGTCCAAAATCAAAAGCCAGACAAGTGAGGAGAGAATGCAATCTTGTCGGTGAGGTTGCAATTGATACAGTACGCAGAGTATTACGAAAAAAATAATTCGAATGGGTGTATAGCAATCAAAAAATCCATTATTAAACAAAAACCATCATAATAGAATAATGAATTGCTCAAAAGAACATCTAACATGGCAAACAGGAAAGTGGTAAAAAGTCATTTTAGTAATTAATGCAACATAGAGTTATATTCTAATGCAAGAGGATATTATGTATGAAGATCAGGAGGAGAAGGAACGCAAGCTGCACCAAAAAGACGGTAAAAATTTGATAAAGGAGGGTAGAAGAAAATTGGTAAAAGTTAATGGAAACTTAAACAGTGAAATTTATATTAGTTTCCTGTCTAATCCTCTGCTAGTTTACGAAGATGGAAAATTTTCAGCATGAAGGAACACATCCCGTGCAATAGAAAGCTTTCTTGTAAATGAAGATGTCCAACTTTTGAAAAATTGGTCAGGAAAAAGTCCTGATATCAATGTAATTGAACTGAAGAAACAATTGCTTCAACCAAAACCGCGCAATCTCCAAGCTCTTTGGGTTTACTGTCAAGAGGAATGAGAAAAAAATTCCCAGTGAGAAAATCTGGATTAGTTCAATTCAAAGCCAAATCAAATTGAGACAATTCACCAAGCCAAACGCTGAAACACTAATTACTGACTCCATACTATGACTTTTGCAAAGTAAAATTCGTTTTAAGTTAAGGAAATAGATGAAAGGTGAAATTTTCGTTGGTAGCCCAGTATTCTTGCATGGCCCTTTATCAGCATCACTGCGTTTAAGATGATTTATTAACTCCAGGACAGCATTAACGGATATCCAGTAAGTTGTTTTCTGGACCTCAAAGATCATAAAAAAAGCATAGTGTTAATCACCGTCGATTTGGGAGTAAAATTAACAAAAGTAATTCATTTATCAAGATTTCCCAAAGGTTTTACATGCCAGTGTATATATATATATGAAACGTTTATCCTACCCGACTTTGAAGAGAATATTGTATAAAATGTATGGATAACATAAAATAGATAATAAACGAAGCGTATCTGTTTATAATTTTACTCGGTATATTGTTACACATTTAACGAGAACGATGAGCTTGGCTCGTTTTAACAAGTAACTCAGTTCTGGGGACCGTTTCAGAAAGACACGTACGCCTATCATTTTCAGTCGACGATCTTTGCATTAAACTGGATTTTGATCCTACACACTACTGAAAAAATTCTTCACAACGCTAACTGGACGGGAAGATTAAAAAAAAAACTCTTTACTTTCTTTTTTTTTCTTTTCTCTTTTTTTTTATTTATTTAATACAGATTAATATTTTTCTGTTATGTAACATCCAAACTTTGTTTGGGAAATGGATTTAAAAAAAAAAAGAAATCATTGTAAAATTTTTCGAATTCATCTTGCAAACTATCGAAAAGAGATTTAGAATTAATTCCAAAGGGTGGGGCTGGTGCAAGGGTCACATACTCCCCCACCACGCCGAATCTATGATATGAACCCTTTTCTCTACTAAATCTCAATTTTCATAAGGTAGTATTTATATAAAACAAATATTTTATTGTGACCTAATTATGAACAATAATGGATCATATGCAATACAGGTGATCATATGCAATATAGAAAAATTGAAAATAAATACAATGTCACTAAATGCAAATTAGTGACATGTCAAAATAGATCATTCCATCTTAAATAACTCAACAATATTTTGCGGCAATTTTTAACATCAACTTGAGATTTTTCTTGTTAAAAGTTAAATAATTTAACACATTCGACATTATGGATAAAAAAAAAGTAGTGAATTTCATTTAATGTTTGTTTTTTTTAGGCATAGCATGAGCAAAACAAATTCACGGATTTGGACAAAAAAGTTCCCCCAGAATGACGTCAAAATCTGCAAAAAAAAAAGTTTCATCTTTTAATAGTCAGTTATGCTTAGTTTAATTTGTAATGCATATAAATGTAGGTAAAAAAAAAGCAAATGTTGATAAGATATCGAGTATCACAAAGCACTGACCGGGACCCATATCAGTCCCCCTCCTCTCGTGGTTTGGGGGTAGTATAACGTCAGCCCTGCCAATGGTTTCCCAAATGAGCTGATAATCAAAGTAATTTATCTCAGTCATTAAATTCTTTTGTGCTAACTCACTGATTTCAGTGATGTCATATTCCTCATCCAGTAATGTAAAATTTTTGCTCTCATTATAAAAAAAAAGGGCGAAATTCCGAGAGGACCTTTATAACAGCAAGGGCACGCCATACTACTTCCACGGAGTCGAATCACCTTCATTTCTTCCGTATTCCATATGTAAGGAAGAAATATCTACTAAGACATCTTTTCCTTAAGAACTGCTACTTTTTGGAACACACTTTCAAGTGAATGTTTCCCAGAACGCTTCTGTCTTAACATTTTCAAATCAAAGCACAATCGTTATCTGTCTTCTTCATGTTCTTCACTTAATAAAACCTCCTCTTTCCTTTATATCACACACCTCATTCATCATGACCTTAAAATAGTTACACTCTACGTTGAGTGGCTCTCAAACCACTAGAAATAGATATTTATTGCTCAAAGTTATCTTTAGCACAAGGTCAGATTTATGATTCATTTTGGGGTTCTCCGTGTATCTGATGTAAAACTCTAATTCGTCCAATGAACGCATGCATTCATAGTCACAGCGATCCATTCACCCTATGTAGCTAGTTCAGATTTTACAAGTACACCAATTTACTGACTGTTATAAAGATAGGTGATTTTGCCGAACCAGTCTTTTTCAGTATCAAGGGCCTATCTATCTTTACATTAAACGCAAGGTGGATGAAAGAGGCTGAGTTGAATAGAAAAACTGTGCAATTACTTCAATCACCAAGCATACTATGCTATAGCAGTGTACTGCTTTACACTATCAGGATGCGTTGAATGAAATTAAAGTTCGTTTTTTTTAATGTCAAATTAATGCTATAACATTTAAAACTTTTTTCTTAAAAATTACTAATATAATGTTATGAAATTTGCCTTCAAAACTAAAAACTGTACATGAAAATATAATCATAGGTCAACTGACAACCAGGTATCCCCCTCAATGGCGCACCACGATCTTTCTGCTTCTATATGTTCCCCAATATTTGACTTTATGTTAGGCAACACAGCACAGCTTAACATAAGCAAAAGAAAACAAATTTGGCAATTAGTGAATAAAAAAAACATCAGTCATACGCAAAATTGCAGAAGCAAAAAGGGTTTCAGTCCAACAAAGCTAGAAAGTGAGAATGCCATTTACGTGTTATATCACTTTCGCACTTGGGCGATCATGGCTCTCCACGTCTTCATCTCTTTTATTGCTCTAAGTAATATTTACCTTTGACTAGCTAATCCTAGGTATGACGATAAACTACGTCCGGCAGCAAGGCTTCTGATCGGGAGATTGTATGTTTCAAGAGCACGAAACTACCTCTTAAATGCTGTTGTTCCCCGGTCCACCCTGACCCGGGGTGGCAGCATCTGTTAGAGTCTCAACTGTGGGAAAATAGTGAACTCACAAAGAAAAAATAAAATACTATGAAAGTATAAAAATACATTTTTATAGTTGTTATATACCGTACCTATGAACACAATTGAGTATGTCCCAATCCGCATAAATCCGTTAGACACTATTGTAAGTGGGAGTGATATGCTATCTAAGTAGTTCACCACTAGAAGTGGTTTACCTACTTGACGCCGCTGGCGAGTATTGTATTTTGTTGATGTTATAAAGATTACCATTTCATTTCCAACCTCCGTTTTGGTTATTCCTCATTCAGTAGCTGTTTCTAGGTTACAGCAATAATAAAATAGCCGTAATAACTTTTTATCTAAAAAATTACCAACAATACATATTTATAGTAAAATTACCAACCATATATTTTAATGCAAAATGACCAACAATACATTTTATCTGTAGTTGAAAGTATACAACTGCGATCAAAGTATATTTAGTTGAAGTCATAAAATTGTATTCTAGATATTTAGATTTCGGCATTAAATAATCCATAGAGGTGTTGGTGTATTGCAAAACAAAATCAATCAACCAACATTTTACGAGATGCTCTGAAAGCTTGAATCTTCACCACTGACACCACTAGGAAAACACCATACATATACGTATATATAGATATATAAATATAGATAGATAGGGCGGGAAAGGGAGAAATAGTATTAGAATGTAGTATCAGTGCATTCAGTGAAAACGTTACACACACAAAAATTATATACAAGAATAAGAATTTCATTACAGATATATATATATATATATATATATATATATATATATATATATATATATATATATATATTTAAATTAAATTTAAAATATGTTTTTTTCCGCTTTCTTCCTTTCTTGATTTAAAAATATTTTTTTCCGCTTTCTTCCTTTCTTGATTTAATATATATATATATATATATATATATATATATATATATATATATATATATATATATATATCATTACAGACGACTGACATGTATGAACTGTCTGAAATAGATTGAGATAGATAGATAATGGATCTTTTATAGAAGAGGATTGATTGCCAAATACACAACAAATATATATAATATATATATATATATATATATATATATATATATATATATATATATATAGTGTAACCCGGATATAAGAGAAACCGGGGTATAAGAGATTTTCTCTGGTCCCAAATTAGAGCCCATACTTACCAAAACAAAAATAGACCAAACCCGGATATAAGAGAAACCCGGATATAAGATACTTCTTCTCCGGCCCGACAACTCTCTTATATCCGGATTACACTGTATATATATGCATGTTCCATTGTGAATGAATGTCGATACACATAAAAAGTAGGAGTAATTTATTCTGTAAAATCTTACCCTACTAACAGTCGAGAATACAGTCTACTGGAATATCAGTTAATCGTGAAGTTCACCTCAGTTCTGTTCAACTTCGGTATTTACCCGAAGCCTCCCCGCAAGATGAGATATGGCACAAGGCCGGTTTTTAACGTTGGGCATTCCGAATGCGTACGCTCGGGCAAAAATTCCCCGTATACCCCTACACGCGTTGTCGGGTTTGTCTACCTCCCCCAGACGAGACATTTTCCTTCAGCAGAGTCGTCTGAGTTTTTCTCTGCCCGGCGGCAGGCAGGTCGACCAGAAGATCTGTTCAACTTCCCCTCTCAGTAAGAGAGCGTGCTATTTATCTTTTTGGATCAGTCCATCTTGTGGGGGTTCTCCGGTACTCCACAACAATATATATAAAAAGATACAGAGAGGAGGAAAGAAAGAGGGTGCTAATAATTTAACGGAACAGCTGAAATGAGACACAAAACAATTTTTTAATGTTTTGTCTTTTGGTCAGATATAGGAAAGTTGGTTGTGTTGAGGACTTTTGGGCAGTCTCCGATATTGAACTCTGTGAATTAATTTCTTTCTATTTGTTGTTGCTGTTGTTGTTGTTCTCGGGTAATATCTAACTCAATAGTAATAAGAAAACCGTTGTTATGGTCACACCATAGCTACAATGACGACACAGAATTTTATAAATAAATTAACAAAACTTTATATATATCTATCTATAAAAGGCAGGATGTGTGTGTGTGTGTGTGTGTGTGTGTGTGTGTGTGTGTGTGTGTGTGTGTGTGTGTGTGTGTGTAACGAATGCACGGCCGCAATTTTCGTCGGATTTGCGCCAAAATTTACATGCACATGCTCCAAGTTAGCGGAGAAGGCCAAGACCGACTTTGCATTTCCCAACTTCCATCGATAGTGGAAATAATCGTTTTTTTATGCTGCTACGGCAGTTTTCATGTAGTTTGCAGCCATTTTGTACTGGCCAGAATGAGAGCCTATAGCTGGCTGCTACGAATAAGCAGGAAGATTCTATTGGCCAGCGTGCGAGACAACAACCGACTGACACGAATGTTAACTAGCATGCTAGCATGCAAAAAAATCAATAGCTGCATTCGTCACAAGTGGGAAAAATTGAAATCTGCATGGCACTTTACTCCAATTGGCTCATTCGCTTGCTTAAACTCAACGTTGATTCTGATTCCGCAGAACTGTGTTGGGTGTGAAAAAGTATTTATGTTAACATTCTTTTTTCATTCGGTTTTTCCAGTTACGAGTCTTTTTTAAAGCTGATCGTTTTTGTGTTCATTTTGTTAAGTTGTACGATTTTTTTGAATCAAGCACGGAAACGCCGGGCCATGCTGCTATATATATATATATATATATATATATATATATATATATATATATATATATGACAAATCTTATTAAAGGCAATGTCACAAAAAAAAGTTTGTATTAACCAAAAAGACAAACTACAAAGCTAATTCTTTTTCTGCAAGAGCTCATTAGGTAGGTAATGCGGTGTTTTTCTCTGTCTTTGCTTCCAATATGTCCTGTGTGTGTCAAGTTTTACAAACTCTCTTTCCTCATTATGTGCCCTAGAAATTAAAACTCTCTTGTTCTGATGCTAAGGATAAATGTCCTTTTTGTATCCATTTTCTCTAAAACTTCGTTATTTCTCACATCTTTAGCTCATTGTATTCTCAATATCGTTCGGTAGAAGCACATTTCTGTTGCTTCGTCTCTTCTTCATCTGTGAGGACATAGTCCAGCTTTCACTGTCATATAAAGGGACTGATACTACATAACAGTTCTCTACTTTTTCTTTGTTTCTAACGAAAATTTCCTGTTTCTTAATACTTTTCTTTTGGAAGGCATCTTTCGCTATCCCAACGTAACTTCGAATTTCAGTGTCTTATTTTCCGCCCTCTGTTAAAACAATTCCTAGTCATTTAAATTTTTGTACTTGTTGGATTTTTTTACATTATTCGGACTATTGTCCTCATCTTTGTCGCCATATTTATTACAACGTTTCGACCGTTGTACGCTCCGGCCTTCTTCAGGTAGTTGAAATGTCGAACTGAACCCTTTATTTCGCTTACTGGGGTAGACTGTTCTAGTTCCACGTGCCATGTTTAATGGATGTCAGTTATCAGTTATCTCCTGCTAATTTCCCCTATGAAAGTTCTCCACTGCCTTAACTGGGTATTGAACTCACACTCTTTGGGTCCTGTCACTGGATCTAACTAACGCCTTTATCCACTTTAGCGATGGGTTCTTGAGGACATCTGTGTATGAATTTCTGGGTATTATAAACATAATGTCTTCAGCAACCATTTTTTACCGGTGATCATATTGCAATTTTTGCTGTTATCATTTCATGTTTTTACCAGAGCTCATATTGCAATTTTCGTTGTTATTATCGCTTTTCTCTGGCACTACCATATTGTATTCATTTATGTGCTTGATCGGGTCAGAAGATTTTTGTGGCCTAGCATATGTGCTGATTCCTTAAGTTTACGAATTTTCCAATGATGTTCTTTGTCTATGATCTCAACCTGATCCCACAAAGGGCGGTGATCTCCTTTCTCTCTTCATATGTGGTCAGCCACGCCTGATTTTTTCCACTTCCCCTCGTGTTACAGCTTTCTGGTGTTCTTGAAGCCTTGCCTTAAGGGGACGGCCTGTCTCTCCTTTATATTTCTTTCCGCACCTCCTGAACCGACCCAGATGTTAGTCCTTCGTTTTGGCTTTCATTAATAAATCAATATTTCATCATTTTAAATGTTAATACGTTCTGTTTGACATTCTATAACTATCAGGAGGCATGTTGAAGTAATGGATAGCGGCTCGGATTGGGGAATCGGAGAGCCGAGTTCGAATTCCAGTTGAGTCCATTACATTCACTTACGTGGTAATACCTTGGGAAAAGTATCAATCATTCTCCCCACCACAGCTATGGGTAGATAGCAGCACAGACCGGTTATATATCCTTGGATGACAACTGGTCTACCGCAGAAAGAAAATGCAACCTACTGCGGGAAAAAATTCTGCCTCTTCAGTCATGTATCGAAAGATACATGATCGCCAAAGAGTGTATCACTCATAGCACATAACTAACTGATAACCTTCATCATTCTTTCTACCACTTATTTTGCTATCTTTTCTATTGTTTCTATTTTGACATTAATTGCATCAGTTATTAATGCCTTCCAGATATTTCTTTGGCTGTATGTTGTTTTCCATTCCCATACACACATATCTTATAACGATGCAGTATGATGCCATAATAACTATTGTACGTAATCTAAACGGGAGTATCAAAGAAGCCGTCAAATGGAGAAGCATCCATTTTGTAAGTGGGCGAACGAGAATGTTGAACAGGTGGATATATAAACGACCGTACCATAGAAAGAGTTGGGCATTCTCTCAGATACCCCAGAGAGGAGAAGGTGTAGGGTTATATACGGTTGAGAGTTCTACGGGAACCACAGAACGAATCGACTGAGATTAACTGACGAAATTATGAATAAAATTTAATGTTAAGTAACGAAAGCTTCAACCCGCTTGTTCTTCATTAAACCGATACACCCACTTTATTACAAGTTTTCTATTGGATTAATCACTAGAGAACCTTCAGTCCATTCCATTAATTTCGTGTTTTTGAAATAATTGAGATCAGCAAGTTGAGAAAAGTTCCTTGTTCAATAACGTATAATACTTCTCCATATTTATCTTGAGACCGTCATCGCTTTTGAAGGTGTCTATAATTTCACTGCATACAGTACTGACAAAAAAAATTATTTCACCTCCTCACTTCTTTGCAGTTTTCTTCTATATCATGTTGATTAGCAAATTTCTAAGAAGAACATAAAATGAACTTTCTGAATCTTTCATAAAATTTCTTGCAATCAGTTCGTCTTGCTTTCCAGAAACCTTTGATTAAATACACTTCTCACATACTTTCTCTCTCAAGCGTACACACGCCTAACACACATACTTAAAAATAATTAAACATACACCATCTCAAGCGTACTTACACATACTCTTACACATATAAGCACTCTTTTACATATATACACATACACAAGGAATGGAGAAAAGTGATATATCTGTTCATACCAGAAACAGAAAAAAAAATGAAAGTTTCGTATAAAAAAATAATTATTGTCGTCTCGGCTTATAAATTACTCCCGAAAAAAAAAAATTTAAAGTAAAATTTTAAAAAAAACTTATAATTTAAACGTATTAAAAACTGGCCACTGTCTAAATTACTATTACTACTAACTGGACGATAAGTTACTTACTAAGTTATAAGATACTGAAAGTATAGTTTATTCAAATGTCCAACCGCCCACACTTCTTTGTGCACATTCATAGGGAGCCAATGACAAATCATTGGTGTTAGCATAACCTATGATGCGAATAACATGCCTATCCCAAATGAGCTAGAGATCCCACCAGGATTTATTGTAAGTGGCTCTATCTAATATACGCAGATATCACTGTAATGATGGCGGACACAGAAAAAACAACTACAAAAACAAAGTAGCAAAGGAAAGCTGAAAGAAAGTGGTAACCATTAATTTTAAGAAGACAGAATATACGTATAATCGTCAGCAATAAAAAAAAAATGGCCAAGATGCGAGCTACGAATTTGGAAACGTCAAAATCAAGCAAGTACAGAAGTTTAAATATCTGACAAAGGTTTTAAAAGATGACAGAAGATGCCTTCCAAAAGCTAAGCAAATCATTAAGAAACAGTAAAATTTCTTGTGAAACAAAGAAAAGAGTGCTGAACCTTCCTATATAGCAGTAACTGCTAGAGAATTTCCTCACATAAGAAGAGGAGACTTGAGACAACAAGGATGAAAATCTACAAAAGGATGCTGAGAATAATATGGACATAATATTGTATGACAGTGAATGCTGGACAATTTCCTCACAGAAGAAATGGAGACCTCTGTCTACAAAAGAATCTGAGAATAACATGAACAGATCATGTGATCAACGAGGAAGTCTTAAGAAAAATGAAAATAAATAGGAGGCTTATATTTAGCATCAAAAAGAGACTACTGAAAGTTTTGGGACGCATAATGAGTTAGTGAGTTTGGAGAATTTGACATTCACAGGACACATATGCATAGGTGCAGAATTCAACATTGAGTAACATACTTAACTAGCTTGTGTAAACGGATGATACAACAAACATTGTTAAACGATGTAAATGGTAGGAAGTTGTGGAGAGCAATGATCGTCTTAATCCCGAAGGAACACTGGACATAAAATAAGATATGAGCCAAATATTGACGATCAAAATCCCGACGCTAGCGAATTGGTCTGTGAAACCAGATTGATAACTATTGTTCTACGAACAAGTCCTATGAAGTTGTAATTTATTAAGCTTCACTTATTTCTGACACAGGGATATGGGGCACCCTGTGAGGATCTAACTCCCTACCATATAGTGATGGCCCACCATACAAGCTCGTTATTATTACACCACACTGAGGCATCCAGTCTCTTATCTTTTTGGATTTATTCATGTTTGTGTAAATATCCGTGTGTGTAAGCGCGTGCGCGCGTGTGTGTGTGTGCGTGTGTGTGTGCGTGTGTGTGTGCGTGCGCGCAGACGCACGTATGTGTAGACAAGTATGTATATATTTGCGTAAGCATGTGTAAAAACTCCGTCGGAATGTTTTTGATCGTTAATGACTCAAGAACAAAAGTATTTCTCTCTCTTCTCCCCCCCCTCTCTCTTTCTCAAAATTTAATTCCCTTTCTCTCTTTCTTCCCCTTCTTTTCCTCTCTTCAACCTTATATTTATTTCCCCCATCCCCTCTCTCTCTCACGCTTTCTCTCATATAAACACAGTTTCTCACTCTCTCGCTTTTACACACAGTTTCTCTCTCTCTCTCTCTCTCTCTCTCTCTCTCTCTCTCTCTCTCTCTCTCTCACACCTTACCTTTTTTTCACTTACCTTTATTTTATTTACTTTTATTACTCATTTTGGTACGGTATTTCCTTGCCTGGGGCGTTCGTATTAAAAAGACGACTGACATCAGACATGAAACTAATGTCAAACGAAAAGATGGGGAGTTGTTTCTTGAAAAGATTTAATATTAGATTGACAATGAGTCGAGATGTCTGAGGAATTCGTCTGTATAAAATGATTGTTAAGAGATTTAAGATTCGAAAAAGGGGACAAATGACTTGAGACCATTATTGACATAGAGCAGAGAAAACTATCTCTAAGTTTATTTTTCATCGACATGCAAGGATTATTCGGGTTGTATGATTAGTGTCTACTGTCACTACTCCAATTAATCAGACATTAGTCACTTCTCGGGTGATTATACTAGGGTGGGAGGCTAGCTAATCCCTGTTGCAGGCGTCTGTTCTGGCACATTTATACTTCTTCATTACCCACAGAACAAACCTGTGGTTTATACTGCAACTTCTACTGTAAATCTCTTTTTCGGCTTCTTTCTTTTCTGTTATCCTTCTTTTCTTTTTATATGCCCTGTCCCATCAGGAGGTAGGCGATCATCACTCTCCACTTTCCCCTTTCTTTTCTAGCTCTCAATAAGTTTTGACCCATTTCTACTTCTCCCAGGGCCTGTTCTGTTATCCACATGCTTAAGTCCGCTAGGTATGTCATGCGTTGCTTTACCTTGTCTCTCTTTCCCTCTATTCGACCTGTGAGTACCAGATTCTCCAAGCCGTCCCTTCTCATTACATGTCCCAGAAGTTTCACCTGCCTCTTCCTGATGTTAAGTGTTGTAACCTAAGGAAGGTTACTGAATAGAATAATCAAAGAAAGGTGGGTAATGAACGATAATACATAGGTAACATATAAGATTCGCCAGCAGCGCGTAGAAGTAGTCAACTGCTAGAAGTGAGTCAAATGAAGTCCACAATGAATCTCCAACTGCAGACCAACATACAGTATTTACTACTGTACTCTACGCGCTGCTGGCGAATCTTAGTCCCATATCCCTGTGTCAGAATTAAGCTAAGCTTAGTAAATTACATCTTCATAGGACTTGTTTCGCAGACCAATTCGCCAGCGTCAGGAGTTTGATCGTCAATATTTGGCTCATATTTTATTTTATGTCCAGTGTTCCTTCGGGACTAAAGCGATCATGGCTAAAACAATAGACAAAGGCATAAAAGCAACCAAACTACCAGGTAACTAAGAGAACGTGAAAGTCGATTTAAGAAGTGTCGATTTTCTAAGCGTAGCATAGACGTGGCACAAGGCCGAAAATATGAGGCACCAACTGAGCAATCGAACTTACTACTCAGTTTTAATTGTTCTAGTAAGACAAACGTGCTAACCTATACACAAAGTCGATGTACCCAAATCGAGTTAAGAATTTTATGAAAAAAACCTGTATATTTCTTTTATCCGAATTACAATTTTGGCACAAGGCCGAAGAGGGTGAGCCTGGTCGTCACTGACTGGCCTAAAGCGAGCTCATCTAAATCGCGACTTATTCATTCTTTACAATTTACTCAATCTCCACAAGAATTAATTCATCAACATTCATCCGACCTATACCACAATCCGGCATATTCCAAAAAGTGCGACAAAACACCCATGACATAAAAATTTCACAATAGATATCAATATTTTTCCTTTTTTCCCATAAAATAGATAAAAATATATGGCATGAAATGATTGGATGATTCCAATAATGAAAATAAAATGCAATAAAACATTAGGTTAATTTCTGATTGTGTCAAAGATGTGACCTAGTGAGGATGAAACTCATTCAGTTATGTGCCTTGCGTGATACACTCTTAGGCGATCATATATCTTTCGACACATGACTGACGAGGCAGAATTTTTTTTCCCGCAATAGATTGCCATTTCTTTCTGCGGAAGACCAGTTGCCATCCAAGGCCATAGAGCCAGGTCTGTCTTGCTATTTACCCATAGCTGGAGGGAGAAAAAGAGCATTCATACCTTTCCCAAGGGTATTAACACGTAAGTGAATGCAATGGATTTGACTGGAATTCGAACTCGGCTCTCCGATTCCTCAATCCGAGACGTTATCCATTACTCCACCGTGCCAAGCTCGCTGACCATTACGCCACATCGAGGTGCCCAAGTTGAGCTAAGAATTCTATGAAAAAGATGAATTATCAATAATAATTTTTAGTAGGTTATGCAGACGTATAATTAATGAAACTTAGTTCTGGGCTAAAATTTGGTTCCACCTGAAAATAACGCGAAAAAAACAACTTAGAAGACAACAGTTGGAAGATGGGGTAACGTTTTGAGTTATTGTTTTATGCATTCAAATTATACATCCCTTAGATGCTCATGTTGGTCCAAGGTAAATACAGTGGGAATATCAGGTGCTTTAAGTTTGGATGTGCGTCTGGTGTAATGGATAATGGCTCAGAATTGGAAATTGGATAGCCGCGTTCCAATTCCCCAAGTCGGTTCGTTATTTTATTTACTCGCGAAAATACCATTTGGAAAGCTATGAATCCATCTCTTCTTCCCCCAGCTATTGGTTAATTAATAGTACTTGTATCAGTAAATCATTATTTTCATATTACTATAGATTAAATCCTCACTGTCACGAATAATTTAAGTCAATTTGATAAAATTGATAGTGGAGGGGTCCAGTTTTCTATGAAAATGTGATTTCTTAAATGTGAACTATATATATATATATATATATATATATATATATATATATATATATATATATATAAATTCATAATCTGAATCGATAGTGATATATGATACAAATTCCAGGTTACGAAATTAAAGCTATTTTTTTAATTTTAAGAAATGAATTGTTAAGAGTATATTTTCCTTTGGCTTTTGTAGGGTGATTAATTTGCAAGGTATTTGCATTGCAAACTGAACCCCCACTAAAATCTTATATATATATATATATATATATATATATATATATATATATATATATATTCAGGATCTATAGTCCTGGCAATGACGATAAACTACATCCGGCAGCAAGGCCATTGATCGGGAGATTAGAGGTTTTGAGGAGCGGGGAACCACCTCTTAACTGCTGTTGTTCCCAGGTCCACCCCTGACCCGCAGTGGCAGCACCTGTTGGGGTCCCTACTAAGAGCAAATATTGAGTCCACAAACAAATCACTATGAAAGTATAAAAACATATTTTATAGTAAAAAATAGCAACAATATATTTTTATATAAAAAATTAGCACCAATACATATTTATAGTAAAGTGACCAGTAATACATGTTTTAGTGGAATTACGAACAATACATTTTATAGCAAAATAACCACCAATACATTTTATCTGTAGTTGAAGGCATCCAATTACGTTCAAAATATTTAGTTGAAACCATTAGATTGTGTTCAAAATATTTAGATTTCGGTCCCTAAACTGAATCAACCAACCGATGAACACGAAAGAACACTTTTATGACATTAATCCATATAATATCCTTAAAGAGATCAGATTGTATTCCAAAATATAACTTCAGCAAAACTACAACATAAAACACACATATCACCGCCTTTGTCCACACAAACCCGTATATGCACAAAGCTGGATTTCATCTTGCATGTATTCAATTATGAAAGCAGAAAACATATAGCGTATTTTTATTACTTCAAAGCTTCCAAGAAATTAACTTTCATCATTAAATGACCCATGAAGGAGTTGATGTGCCTTTAAACAAACAAATCACTCAATCAATCATTTTCCTGATCTGGCAAAAAAAAATCGTTATTTCCTGTCGCACTGCCACTTCTCTAAGTTCTGGCACAAGACCATTTCTTTCAATCTCTTTTTTTATTTTTCGAGTTGTACAGTTTACAACTAAGATGCTTCAAGCTGAAGAACATGTTCTTGCAAGACATTTGCTCCTTTATATTCTGCAACGCTAACTGTTACCGACCTTGTCCCAAAACATTTTCAAAGAGACCAAAATTATTGGAATGACCCCACACTCGCTAGACATTAATCTCGTAGGAAACTTGTGATCCATCATTTACAAAAAAAAAAAAAAATGAAAATAAAACAACCTTTAAATAATGATTTTTGGAGAGCAGTATGGGAAATGGTAGCAAATAATTTGAAAACAATAGATAAGTGAAAAATCATTGGGTAAAAAATATGGTGATGGTTATTGAATGTCAATGAGTCTATGTAATAATAAGTAATACAATAATTTATCTGTACACAGACAATAAAGTGTTAATCAAATATATATTTTTGTGGCCTATATCTTTTGGATTTATTTATGAACAAAAACATATTTCAAAAGAATTAATGGATTTATTTTTAATCCAATGTTTTTATTACTTCAAGCATTATTATAGTGGATACACGAATTTGAAATGAACGCTCCATTTTTATTTTTATTTAAACAGTGTCTATGTCTATCCACCTGCACATTCCTTATTAAGATTTCTCGAATACACAGAACGACAGACGTAATACACGCTGTTTAAAGTTAAAATAAAAAGAGGACGTCTATTTCAAATATGAGTATCCACTATAATGACGTTTGAAGTAATAAAAATGTATGTTGCGTTTACTTTGTTTTCATAATAAATCTAACCCCTCCCAAAACAAGTTATCATGAATACTTTTAATGAGGATAGGCATTATAAGCTGAGACTTGTACTATATTTTGTTCATATAAGTATATCTTAAATGTTCTATGCCTGACGCTAGGAAGGCTGATTCACTGTGTCGAGCAAGACAATTTTTATCGCCAGAACCTATCTTACCCATTTATAAATCTACCATTCGTCTATACTTTGAATAGGCTGTCACATCCGGCCTGATGCTTCTGCTATGCATTTAAAGATTATTGATAAAATACAAAGAAGTATATTCAATGCTATTGGTCCTGATCTGGCATCTCAGCTTCAGTCCCTTTCCCACCGCCGTAACGTAGCTTCCCTGTGCCTTTTCTATAAATATTTTCATGGCAATTGTTCTAATGAATTTTTCTCTATGGTACCTAGACTTTATGAATTTAAGCTCAGTACTAGATTGGCGGAAAGATCTCACCATTTGAGAGTTGAAATGTCTGGATGTAACCGTAAGTTCTACGTTAACAATTTCTTCGCTCGCACTTATCGCTTATGGAATTCTCTTCCGGCTTACTACTTTCTATATCAATACATTGATCTTCAAAAATTTAAATGCAACGTCAGTCGTTGTCTTCTGTCTTCTTAATTCCTGTTCTTTTATTGTTTTTGATTTTTTTTTTAATCGAGTTCACTCTATGCAAGGCGTTAAAGCCAATGCGACACAAGGAGTTACTGGGTATGGAAGAGTTAGAAACAGAAACATCTCAGCTGGGATACTGTGTTTACACAACTCAACCAAGAACTCTGGATGAGTTAAAACAGAGAATTCAAGATGAAATTCACAGTATCCCAGCTGAGATGTTGCAGCAGTCAATGAGGAATCTCAACAGCAGATTTCAAGAATGCATTCGTACAGGAGGACGCCATCTACAGGACGTAATATTTAAAAAATGAAAATTCCATCATTGTTTCTTAAATGGCATGTTTTAAGGTTTCAATTACTATGAATAAAATATTTTTCTTCCATCACTCTTGGTTTTATTGAATTGTTAAAAAGTTCCCGTTTTTGGGGGTCACGCTATATATCGTGAAAGAATAAATATTTCAACCATGATACGAAGTTGAAAGATGTCAACAGAATTGTATGATCAGATTTTTAGAAAACAAAATTTAGTTTTACATGACGTCATTGAAAACACATTAGCAAACTGTCTCCTCAATATGAATTTGAGAACTAATGAATATCATATTCAGTCAATCATTTAATACACACTTATAATTCTACTAGAAAACCTATACAAAATAAAACAAGAGAGAAAAAAGAGTATAGTTTGCTGCCCTCACAGAAGAATTTGTAATAGCTCACTCCGAGTGAGTGTTAAACTTTTTACAAATTACAAATGATCACTCATGGAGCAATGAATGAGAGAATATCCTTATCGTAAAGTCAACGCTTCGTGAAATCTAATAATTTAATTTATTTAATTCTATATTTCTTAAACTAAAACTTGAGCAAATTTCGACAATCTACGTATAGAATATAAAAAAAGGCTATATTTTCAGTACTTCAAATAAATGCAAGCGTTACTGACTAAAAAGTTGCTATTAAATGATTTGTTTTACTCTTGTTAATTCATGGACGTCAAAGCAGACAACTTGTTTTACCGTGCATTAATCATCAGCAAATGTTCCGTATCTCATTATAGTTAAGTGAGTTCGATTCTCACCGAGTGCTTTCCGCGTGTGGCTATTTTCTTCTTTTTTTTTTTTTTTTTTGAAGGGTTTGGTGTAATACTATGCTTAGCCATTATCGAAACTCTTAAAATAGAAATCCTTTCTAAATCAAGGTAGATATGTGCTCTACTTAATCCCAGTTAATCCTGGTTGTCCTTTTGCTGCTGCTTATGAACCAACGCACCAGAGAGGGGCATTAATCCCAAACTGCAATTTGCAATTGCAAGGAGAGAATATAAACTACAACTTTAAATGTAATAATCGAATTAGCTGCCTGAATTCTTTCTTTGATGCCAATTACCGTTTCATTTTCTATGACAAAAAAATCACTTTGTCTATATTTGGAGAATCTAGTAAAATTATATTCTCGTTTGTTTGATTTTTTCCAATTGGAAAGTAAAGTGTAGCAAAATAGCAATTACATAGTAACATATTCTTAAACGTAAAATTACGAGAGTTTATAGATATGTATATTGACACACAGGTAAGCAGACATTAATACAGGAGATTTTACATACATTTATGCTTACTAGCAGCACACGTAAAAATTTCACAGCTTTTCCATTTGAATTTTCTGATTAATCACAATTAACTCAATGATTGAAGCTTCTTGCATGTTCTACAACTGTAAAATACATGTGGAAATTCTCCAATTGCATCATTAAATATTTGAGTTCAATAAGTTTAACAAAATATTACAATAAAAATCATAAGTATGATAGAATAAGGAAGATATATATATATATATATATATATATATATATATATATATATATATATATATATATATATATGATAATTCGTATTCATGCAGTAATCCTTCATTTATGCATGTTTGATTAAAAACGACAGACAAGTTACTACGATTAAGCTTTTTATTTAATTTTTCTTGTGTTGGAACAAGTGTTTACTTTTTGGGAGATATAAAGTGTTAGAAACTGTCCAAATATTCTATAACTCCGAGAGCTTTCGGCTATTCTTTTAGCCATTATCAAGGATGATTTCATTTTTTCCATTTAATTGCGTGTGTGCGTTGTGTGTATGTTTTTAGTGTTTTAGAGATGTTTCGTTTTCCGAAAACAGCACGTTATGGCCATGTTCGTAGTGTTGTTTTTTTTCTCCTTTTTTGTTATTAAAACTTCCATTATTTTTAATCTATTTTTACATGTGGATGAGATTATTATGTTTGTATTTTCTACTAGTATGTTTCGGATGAAGTCTGGTAGGTTTGTGTGTGTGTTTAAATGGGTTCTAATAGACCTGTGGTCAGATAAGTGTAACGTTAGGCGTCTGGATACGCATGTAGTTGTGTGACCGATGTAATTATGTATGAATTCGGCTTGATCAGGAACACAGTTCCTTAAGTGGCATTTGAACTCATAGATAATGTTCGTTCGTTGTAGTTCTGACTGCTGGTGTGTTGTTATTTTTGAGGATAAGATTAGTTGTTTGGCATTTTTTTTTGTAGTAGATAATTTGATTTTTTTATTCGGGTTAATTGGGGTAGTGTATTTCTTCATAATATTTCTAAATGAAGATTCATCTTGTTCGAACATCTGGTTGAACAGTAGTAGAGAAAAAATGACGTAATGCTCAACCACTGGTTGAACAATGGTAATGAAAAATGACGTAATGCCCAACCACCGGTTGAACAGTGGTAGAGAAAAATGACGTAATGCCCAGCCACCGTTTGTACGGTGGATAAACACTTGTAACTATCGTTATATCTACCGTGAAACATTACCTTGCAATTATTTGCGAATTTTGACTCGGGAGCTCAGGCAGAAGGGTTAAAATTGTTCAGAAACGCAGGGCTCAGAGGGTTAATATACATTCACTCATTCAGATTTTCTTGATAGCCATATCTAATCAGTTTAACATTCAAAACGTAAACAAAACAATTTCTAAAGAATTAATGGATTTTATTTTTTAATCCGACATATTTTCTTACTTTACTTTTTGAAGTAATAAATGTATGTGTGTGTGTGTCTGTGAGTGTGTGGTGAAGAAAAATTAAAGTGTAAGCTGTTGGTTTCTCAATTACTGTAATTTCGTTGTTTATCAAATGTTCCAATAACGTGGTTTTCTACCAAAGTATGACCTGTAACCATACATTTAAATAGCTTTGTTTGACACAAGGCCGCGCCTGTCGCGGTGATAGATCGAAACTACCAAAATAAATGTTCATAAAGGCAAAATTACAAATCATTGATTTAAGGTAGTTACTTGTTCATCCGTTATATATATATATATATATATATATATATATATATATATATATATATGCGCATATACATGCATGTAGGTATACATATATACATGGATATCTGTATGTAAGATACTCTTTATCATTATATACATACACACGCTATCAAAATAGGTAAAAATAACCGTATTGTTACTTTCCTTTTTATATTTTTTAAATTTTTTTTCTATCTTTTTTTCCATATTTTCTCTTGCTTTTTCTTTACCCTTTCTTTAGTATCTATGCTCTTTTTTATTGTCTGTATCCACATCACTCTTTTTGGGGCCCCTTGCTCAACTTAAGCAAGCCTAAGCTGTGACTGTCAATCACGCCCCTTGTTAGCATACCGCCCAGAATTGCTGTTCACTCGGACAGAGGCGGTTCGATATCCCAAATATGGGAAATACATAAAAAGATACACATCAACTGAGATATGTCTTCCTCTACCACCCAGCTATTTCATTGGCTAATCCTAATGATATGTTTCAACCAATCACATTCCTCAATCTTGATTATCAAGTGACAGTTTTCAATGCATTGGGTAGGATCTACGGACAATGGAGAAAGTTTTCTTTGAAGGAAAAATCAACGAATCACTCACTCTCTCTCTCTCTCTCACTCTGTGTGTGTCTGTGTCTGTGTATGTGTGTGTGTCTCTCTCTCCCTCTTACATTAATCGTTAAATTTCTTTCTATCATACTCAAATCCTGTGTGTATATATATATATATATATATATATATATATATACACACACACACATATATATATATGTATATATATATATATAAATTAATCCCCCCAAAGTTTTGCCAAATTCAACCGACAAGATCTGTCTGCTTAATTTTTTTATGTATCTTCCCAATTTTCAAAAATCATAATGGTAATGTTAATATTAGTCACGTCCTTATAAGGAAACATTTGGTATTCATTGGCCGAGCAGCCAGTACTGCTGTCGATTGAAATTTATAAAATCTTTCCCTTAAAACAATTTTCATCAGCAAAACAGGTTTCTCTAGTCCAGTAGCTGTTATCGCTCTTTCAATTATTGATGGCCTTTCCTTCCTAACCTTTTATTTGAAGTAGTATGGAACATCAGCCTTTTGATCGTGTCATTCTTTTCAGGGTCGAAATTGAAGATTAACCGTCCGATGTTCATGTTTTGCTCTGTATTTGTTCAAATACTTCCGAATGTCTCAGTCATTACCAAGAACTGGTTCTTGTCAGTGTGACATACAAAATCTTGTCCATTACATCCTGGCATTTTCTATGAGCGCTGAGATTGAAATGAGTCAAAAGTGACGTCATGTTTAAAACGGTTACACAAAAGTAGCCCCCGCAGTGGATAAAAAACGTATCAAATCCGTATTAATATTATTAGTTTGTACGCATATTAAATACTTTATACACACTTCAAGAATTTTGCAATATATGTCTGGCTAGATAGATAGATAGATAGATAGATAGATAGATAGATAGATAGAGATATATATATAATGAATGGGCTGGGATAGATAGATAGATAGATAGATAGATAGATAGATAGATAGATAGATAGATAGATAGATACTGATATTTAGGTGGCAACCTCCCATTCGCCAGTGCATTGAATATTGCTGCCACATCTGGTCTAGTGCTTTTGCTATATATCCCAAGATTTTCGGCAAAATCCAAAGACCGGTCATGACCTGGCATCTCGACTTCAGTCACTTTACCACAGCAGTGATGTGGCTTCCCTCTGTCCTTTCTATAAATATTTTCATGGCAAGTGTTCTAATGAGCTTTCCTCCTTGGTACCTTGATCCCGTGAATTTAAGCGTACTACTAGATTGGCAATTAGGTCTCATCGCTTTACTGTTGAAATATCTAGATGTAACCGTAAGTTCTATTCTAATAGTTTCTTTTCTCGCACTTCTCGCCTGCGGAACACTCTCCCGGTTCCTTCTTTCTTTGCCGCCTACGATCTTCAAAAATTTTAAATGAAGTATGGAGGCCCAGTATAATGAAATTTCTTGTCTGATATATCGTCAGCTACTTCAGTGTAAAGAAATATATTCAGGTAGTTTTTTTTTCTGTTTGAATTTCTTGGATGAGGAGTTATTATTTACAGTCGGATTAATATCCTCATCTTTGTTGTTATTATCACAATGTTATTATCACAACTTCAATCGCGATCTTCTGTCTTCCTGGATCCTGTTATTTTTATTGCCTCTCCTCACAAACGTTTTCTCATTTTCATTCCCAGTAAACCATTGTGTCTTAGTGATATTATAGCTTTGTTTGCTGCGAAATAAAAAAAATTATATCGCTCTCACAAGACATCTAACGTAGAATACTGAAATTTCCGTCATTTAGTCTTTGTATGTAGGCATATCTGTCCGGAATATGATCATCTGTCAAATAATCGAATAAATTCTTAATTGGTGGAGTTTCTTTGCAATACATGCAACAATATTATAATGTTATTACAATAATTATAACGAGTAGGTCCCATAAAATATTTCGCGTTTTTACAATTTGAACTTTCTGATTAAGCTTAATTCTTAACTTAATGATTGACTAATCCCCCTTGTGAGTTCCACAACTATAAAAATCCCTTTGGAAATTCTCCTATTACACGATTTAATATTTGAGCTTTACAACTTTGATCAAATATTGCAATAACAATCATGAGTCTAAATGCAAGTTATTATTTTTAAAAATGTAAGAGAGTATACATAAAAAGGTTTAAAATTGAAAAGTATTTTCATTTCACTGAAGCAGATGTTAAAAACATGAGAGTATTATCTCCTTCACTATCTTCTCTTTCTTTCTTTCGTTTACGATAAAATCCTTGTACTTATGTGTACAATAAAAAATATGTATGTGCCGGTGTGTGTGAGGGGTGTTATGTACTTACAGTTGAAACACTTGGAAATATACGTATTTAATACGAAAGATCTTTAGCTGAAAATCTTGTAAGATATTTGACCAGTTATGTGAATTTGATAAGTGTTTCCTTTCATGACTGCCATCTTGAATATCCAAAATTTCTTCTGCACAGCAACACGGAACAAACACCCTTCCCCCTCCCCTGTCAGATACGCTAGCCGAACATTTTTCCGCTTTGCAGTGTCTATCATTTGTGAGCCACAAGACTCAAGTTTGCAATCCTAGTATCAAATGCTGGTCGGCTAAAGATTTCAAATCTTTGCTGAAATAATAGGAAAGTTAAACAAAAACATGTTTAATAAACACCAAAACAGAATTTAAAATCAATAGCTTGCAAGACAAACACGCAAACCAATATCGCTTTGGTAAAAAGCTCTCTAGTTAAAAAGATCTTAAATAATTATTTGAAAAAATTACCATATGAATAACATATAAACTGAAAATAATTATTAAGTAACACATTGTCAAAAGCATGAAGGACCTCCATGTTTTTTCTCCTTCTTAAAATATTCGTACTCAAGTTAAAAGACATTTGGTCATAAATGTTAAATTGATTAATAATTTAAAATAGATATTGTTTTAATATGCATTTCACATTTGAATGAAATAACCACAAGGAAAATACTTTCTCTAAAATGTAACAATAAGAGTGGAGATCCTGATAAATAAAAACAAATATATATTTTTAATAACGATTCTATTGTCAGTTATTTTTGTCGTCAGCTTTTACTCATATCCTCATGGCGTCAATTTAAACTAGCGCCTTCTTTTTTATTTCTGTATACAGTGATTATTTTTCTTGATTTCAGGTGAAAACCTGGAAATCTTCCTTCATATTTCATTGAAATGTTCGCTTTCCTAAATTATAATTTATGCTTATATTTTAGATGTATAAAAGCAAAAACTCTCTTTCTCTCTCTCTCTCTCTCTCTCTCTCTATATATATATATATATATATATATATATATATATATATATATATATATATATATATACAGCTGTTATATTTAAGATATATGGATAGGACGTGTCAGTTTAAACAAGTCAGAGTGGATATCCTTTTATGATCCTAAATGATGAAGCCACCTGTGAATAAATAACAGTGTGTCTCCCCCGAAATAAATTCTTTCTTGATTGCCTCTTGCCTTCGTTGAAATCCATTGCAAATTTATCAGGTCAATGTAATACTCTGAAAACCATTTATCATGGTTCGTCGTGAGGGGCAACATTGCGTTTTTTTTTTTCAATTTTCATCAGGGATACAGAAGGGCAATGACTTCACTAAAGTCCAGGTTTTCTAATCCTAAGGTCAAAGTGTTATTTGCATTTATCAATCTCAGAAGACAATGTGTGTTCCAACTCTACAAATTACAATCTTTTAATTAAACTGTCTTGTTTTTGTACATGACGCACTGGAAAAGATATTCAAACCTAACTGAGCTGTTAGGGATTCTTCGGTGATAACATAAAAATAAAACTATAAATTTTTCGTATACGTTAGTAAATAAATGTCTAAAGACTTTTTAGAAAAAAATAAAAGAGGTAAAAATATCAAGAAATACAGGGTGTTCCAAAAAGTTTGACATCATTTCAAATGTGAATATCTGAGTCCCGGACAGACGAAATTAAATAGACTTTATGTTGAACAATAAAATATTTATATATAAAAATTCGAGCAAGATATTCACAGTGATGTAGATTTTATAACCGATTTCACAAATGTTCAATATGTGCACCACCTGTGACATGACACACGTCAAGTCGGTAGTCCAGCTCCTGCCAAAAACGCTGTACTATGTCTTGCGTAACATGTATTGTGTTCCAATTTTGATAAATACATTTTTATAGATAGATAGATAGATAGATAGATAGATAGATAGATAGATAGACCTAGTGAGCCAAACAAACCTACCCAGGTTTCACCTAAGCGGATCGTCAGGGAAAGCTGGCTAAAGAGGCAAAAGAGAAAAGCATATTTATAGGCGATAATCAAAATCATACCACGTGACCAAAGAAAAAGAAAAACAAGAAAAAAACACAAGAACACCGAGGTGGGGGTAAAGATTTATTCAAACGACTAAAAGGGGAGGGGATATTAACACGAACAATAAAGCTGTTTCTCTTTTGCCTCTTTAGCTAGTTTTCCCTGACGATCCGTTTAGGTGAAACCTAGGTAGGTTTATCTGGCTCATTAGGTCTGCTCTACGGTTGTATTGAGCTCTTTAGTTAGTTGTTTACTCGTGTCGGGGTTTTTCTTTGGGCTTCAAACCTGTATCTGTGCGATTTTTTTCGACAGACTTTCATGTTTCTAGCTCTTTTCTCTTTTTTTAAAAAAAAATTGTTTCCCTCGATTGATTTGATTATTGGCAAGTCAAAAATTCGAGGGTTTTTTTTTCGAAACTAGTATAGTTATATATATATATATATATATATATATATATATATATATATATATATATATATATATATATATATGATGTATTTATCAAAATACACTAGTTTACATATTCTGTAAAAAATGACGGTATGTTTTCTAAAGTCATTATTATTATTATTATTATTATTATTAATAATTACAACCAAATGTGTGCCAAATGGCTACAGTTTTTTTTAACTTTGCAGTTTAAACAAAAAAATCCTTCAAGTTGGGTAACCCATTAAGCTCAACTGATGCCCGATTTCCCAAGTATACCAAGTCGCCTTGGCTGCCTATTTATTTTAAACTTAAAAACAAGCGCCTCGACACCTACTATGTGAGTGCACGGTGTCTCAGCTCCTAGGGAAATGGGACAGGTTCAGAAAAAAGACAAGCAAATCTATAGTACAAAATGGGAGAGCTACTAGAGCCTCTACCTTAATTCACGAAGACAAAATGTGTACGTGTTAACTGCTCTAATCAGTTATGGTCAGCAGTGTTGAAAGCCCTGCCCTGTATAGCATCGGGGGGCAATTATTATTCTACTTTCGCAAGGTTTTTCCTTTTCAGTTGGAGATCCTGCATTAAAATCAGAGACCCTGAACATTTTTTTTAAGCTTGTCAATTGCTTTGACGCTGATATTATGGAGCAATGACGACATATTTTCTTGTCATTTTCTGAACGACGCTTATGTGTGGTTTGGTGATCTCAAGGACGCCGTCTGTCCGAATGCTGAAATCACACAACTCCTTGGATTGACCGTTTCCGACCACATTCTCTGGTTTGTGGCGGTACCATTTCTCGTCGATTGCAACTTCATACTTTCTACATAGGCACCAATGCAGATGAGAGCCTATTATATTATTACTATTACCATTTGTGCATGTTACGTTTCCTGCTTTGTATCCTTAGAGCCGGGTTCAAGTTATGGTCCGTAGGTCCTATAGGAGAATTGTCCTTTAATTGTTAGCACTTTTCTTAGTATATGGGATGTTTCTTGTAGAGCGATTTTCTTGATTTTACCTGGGGCACTGTTAGTAAAATTGTCCATTCCTTTTCTCACGAAGCCCAGAGCTCCGATTACTATTGGTACAATCCCAGTCTTCATTCCCCCACATCCTGTTAATCTCGATACTCAAATACTTGTATTTAGACAATTTCTCGATAATTTTCATAGGAGCATTTTATCATTATTATTATTAATATTATTATTATTATTATTATTATTATTCACATTTGAATCGTCATCAGATATATTCTTCAAATTATTATTGTAATGTATCTGTCTATATTTCTGAGATGAGGTAGTGTGAGTTCAATACCTGGTTAAGGCGGTGGAGAACTTGGAGAGAGGAATTAGCAGGAGATAACTGATAACTGACATCCATTAGACATGGCACGTGGAACTAGAACAGTCTATCGCAGCAAGCGAAATAAAGGGTTCACTTCGGCATTCTAACCACCTGAAGAAGGCCGGAGCGTACAATGACCGAAACGTTGTGATAAATATGGCAACAAAGATGGGGATGATAGTCCGAACAATGTAAATAGTGTAATATTGTATTCTCTTTTACCGAACCGCTCTGTGAACATCTCAGTTTCTTAAACATCTTCAGACAGTACACCTGATCATAACAAAGACACTAACACTTAACATCGCCAAGGTTAGACAGATAACTCTATGACGAAAATATATTGCATCAATTACAAACAACATTTGGCATTTTTGTATAGTTCATATTTATAGATCACAAAAGCTGGTCTCTGTTTTGGGTTTTTTAGTAATGAGATATTCCGTTGTTATGGTAACAGAAGTTATTAATCGACGCCAATAGGCAAAATTACCTCTTGTCACAACAACAGTAGAATATCTGTACTAAAATGTTGTTACTACATTGCATTTTATTTATTTTGTTTTATGTTAACTTTCTTTGGATAGTTTTATTTTTTCATTATTTAAACAGCAGCATCTTTTTTTTCTTTCAAGCGACAACAGATCTCATTCTCATGTAGAAAATAGAATATAATGCCGTTTTTGGTGGGGAGGAGGCAGTACGGATAAACTCGTTACTATTTCAATACATTTCATGTCCCCAACGACAATAATAGAAATATAAGTATATATGTTTATAAAAAAAAATGAATACAGAGGAACCTCGGTTCTCGAACGTCTCACATGTCAAACAAATCAGTTTTCGAACAGAAAATTCAAGATGAAAATACCTCGGTTATCGAACAACATAGACGAACCGAGTTAATACGAACGGAATAATTTCTGAGTCGATCGCCGTGTTGTATAAATTCGTGTCTTGTACCGTGCTTTTCCTTTCCAATTTTATTTTACTGTGACTTTGCCTCTACATTGATTGGAAAAAATTATTAGAAAACAATTATTGGAGACATTATTGGAAAAAGAGTTTCGGTTTACGAACAGCCTTCAGGACGGAATTAAATTCGTGAACTGAGGTTCTATTGTATTTGGCTATTTCATTGTTAACAAGAAGTAATGATAAAATCCAAATCCTGATTCAAATTCAGTCAGTTATGTGCCATGCGAGATACACGCTTAAGCGATCATGACTTTCGATACATGACTGACGAGGCAGATTTTTCCGCAGTAGATTGCCATTTCTTTCTGCGGTAGACCAGTTACCATCCAAGGCTATAGAACCCGGTCTGTCCTGCTATTTGCCCATAGCTGGAGGAGAAGAAGAGAATTCATACCTTTCCCAAGGGTATTAGCACGTAAGTGAATGTAATGGATTCGACTGGAATTCGAACTCGGCTCTCCGGTTCCTCAATCCGTGAAAAATACATTATTTTAACCCTAATGCGCAGCACACTTCCAAATATTAACCAATATGATAATCTATCATGGACACCTGATACAATTATGATCCCTCTAGCCAACTTTAATCTTCAAACATTTTAATGCAAGTTCAATCGCTATCTTCTGTGCACCTGATTACTCTTCTTCTGTATATATATATATATATATATATATAGAGAGAGAGAGAGAGAGAGAGAGAATGAAATTGTGGACATGGGAATCAAAACAGCATAGTAACTGTCTATATCTCTGAGATGAGGTATTATGCTTATTTACATTATTCCGATTGTTATCCTCGTCTTCTTTGCCATATTCACCACAACGTTTCGACCGTTGTACGTTCCGGTTGGAAATTCCAATCATCTGAAGAAGACCGGGCATACAACGGCCGAAACGTTGCGAATATGGCAATAAAGATGAGGATAACAGTCCAAATAATGTAAATAAGCATAGTACCTGTCTTTACTATTTTCTCATGTTCTATATATATAGGAAAGAGGAGGGAAGGAGGAAACCAGCCTTTTAGTACTTTTTGCTTTAGGTCATTTAATCATGATCTGGATTATTTTATTTTTTCTTTTGAATTATTTTTTCTATTTATATATTTCATTTAATTTCCCGTGTCATTAAGGAAACTGACATGTTACGGCTTGCGATACATCTGAAAGAGAAATAAAATGTTAAAATTTAATGCGTAACATCATGTTTGGCAAGTTCGAGTTAAAATTAAATGGCTAAGTTTGTGCAGTAAGTACCAAAATTGTACCAGTGAGGTGTACAAACACATTGAAACAAGGCGTACAGGGGTCCATTTTCATTTTTATTTTTATAAACTCGGTACCGAGTCCGCCAGAATATTCTTGGGTGTTGGAAGTTTGATAACACTTCTAATCTGGTATTTAGAAATTTATACGGCTCTGGATGTATAATTGCAACCACCCCATATGACACCCGTAGAGTGACGAGACGGATTGAGAAAGTAAACTAAACGAAAATTTTCTATAATTAACTTTGTATTGAGCACTTTATCTAAATTTTTGCATATTTACGTGCTTTAGGTTTAAGACGTAAAAATCTATTTTATATACCTGCTGACACATAAATAAATATTATCAAATATATATATATATATATATATATATATATATAAATTGGATGCCCAGCGGCAACAGTCTGTTTCATGCTTAGTTGCAATCTTCAGGCAATGTCAACTTTTATATTTACATACGCTCTATCCCAAATATCGAGAACTTTAATTCATAAATATAGCATACCATAAAACGATAGTTTTATCAGATATATTGGGTTGGTGCATAAATATCAGGCGTTTTTTAAACAATACTTATTATGAAAAAGAAACTTAATTCAAAAATAACATTTTTAAATGATTATTCAGGAGCGTGTGATTATCGATACGACTTTTTATAAACTGAGAATAAAATAATATTTTTATTTTTTTTAAAAAGTACAGAAAACAGCAATTTTAATTAAAAAATAACTTGCCTACAAAAACGCTTGATAACTAGCACCAACCCAACCCAATATATATATATATACTAATAATAAATATGTATTTTATTCTTTCTCGTTGTATTAAATGTTGCTGAACAAAATGTATATTTATTGGTAATCTGTTAATCTGTTATTATGCATCAGGCACTGATTTAGCACCACCAGCAACCACTGAATGATACTTTTCATATATATATATATATGTGTGTGTGTGTGTGTGTGTGCGTGCGTGTGAGTGTGTGTGATTAAAATATGGTTTTAAGGCATGCTATATTTATGAGTAAAAGTGCTCAATGTCAGTGATATAGTGTGTGCAAATATAAAGTGGATACTATTTCACTATTTCATATATGGACGTAATCTTCAAACCTGAATTCTCCGTTCCAGCAAGACATTTCAGTGTCAGCTGATATATATATATGTCGGACGCTCAACTTCTTGAGAGCACCTCTTTACGGCTGTTCGGTCTCACATTGACTGCTGATCTGAGATGGAACAAATACATTGAGTCAATTGCTTCGTCCACCGCAAGGAAAGTTGGCTCCCTGTGCCGCACCAGGAAATTTTTCTCCCCGGAATCGATCCTTCAAATTTACAAATCAACCATTCGCCCTTGCATGTAGTATTGCTGCCATATATGGTCTGGAGCCCCTTCTGTTTGCCTCATGGTTCTTGATAAGATCCAGAGACGGATATGCAATGTAATTGGCCCTGATCTGGCATCTCATCTGCAGTCGGTCTCTCACAGACGTGCTGTCGCCTCTCTCTGTCTTTTTTACAAATACTTTCATGGTAATTGCTCCGATGAGCTGGTTTCGCTGGTTTCCAGACTTCATGAATTCAAGCGTCCCATGAGGCTGGCATCCCGCTCTCACCCTTTCACTGGTGAAACTGTTAAATTTAGCCGCCTCTTCTACTCCAATAGCTTCAAGTCTCGCACCTCTCGCCTCTGGAACTCCTTTCCCTTTTCCTGTTTCTCTGATAGCTATAATCTCCATCTTTTCAAATGTAATGTCAATCGACATCTCCAGTTGCCTTGATCTATCCACTATCCTTCTCCTCATCCTTTCCTCTATCACTTCTATCTGCTCTCGCTCCAAATCCTCTGTAACCCCTTGAGTGCCAGTGGCTTCCTGCCTTGCTTGGGGTGAAATGCTTAAAAAAACAATGCATATATATATATATATATATATATATATATATATATATATATATATATAAAAGGTAATGAAAGTTTTGGTAATCCGTGTGGATAATTCCAAAGATGATGTAATCCAGAGAGCTCAATGTAACAACAGATCAAATATTAATTAAATAATTAAGAAAAAAACAACCTTAAAGTTCCATGGCTATAATTTATATCCTCAGAAAATATTTTTTTCCTGGTTCATCAGGTCACATTTCTAGTTATCTCGAGTAACTAGAGATGTGACCTGATTAACCATGAAAAATATTTTTTCTGGGGAAATAAATTATAGTCATGGAAGCTTAATGTCTCTTTTTTAAATATTTAATTAATTCATATATATATATATATATATGTGTGTGTGTGTGTGTGTGTGTGTGTGTGTTATTTATATATTATATATGCGCGGTACTTATTGAAAAGCGCTCAGTATCGGTGATAGAGCTAACAAATTTAGTTGCGTTGATATGAGTTTGTGACCCTGGGTTTCACGCCCTTTGCTTGAAACCCAGGGTCTGGCAAATCGCAAATGTCGTAAAACCCAGGGTCACAAACTGGCATCAACGTATCTATCTATCTATCTATCTATCTATCTATATATATATATATATATATATATATATATACTAGGTGTATTACAATTGCACTATCAACCTGGCGTACCAGATATACCCATGCAACATTTTTTTTAAGTTGAACAAAAGAAAATTATAATAATGCTAATTTGTAACCAACTTACCTTCCCCGCCACCATTTATTGTCGGGTAAAAAAAAAAACAAACAGAGGCATTACACGGGTGGCGATGAAAAATTAGTGAACAATGTTTCGTGTCTGAAGGAAGGCTCTGGGTTGGGACAGGAGTGTCACTCTATTCTTGCAAAGGTTCTGGCAGAATCAAAAATAGAAACTTACATATCACGTTGCAAAAACAATAACCCTGGCCACAGCAGAGTGTGTGTGTGGGGGTGCACCAATGCCACTCGATCAGGCCCTTCCCTTACTCGCCCGGCACGCAAAAGAAAGACAAAGTAAGTGAGATTTTAATCAACAAGTTTTATTTCTTCAGGACTTCTTTTGGTAAGGCTGAAAGTGTGGTGCCATCCGAAAAGACAAACAACAAAGACAAAGAACCAAGCAGAGGCATTGACGGCCATCCTTTGAATTAGTCTCCGAAGGGGTCACAATGTACTGACCTTCATTAATCTTACCTGAACAGGTGTTTGATGTGGGAAGAAAGCCGAGTGCAGTCGTCACAAGAAACACATGATTTGTTGACTGTCAGGAAAAAAAACGGGGGCGAGAAATGATGGCTTTCGGGTGGTGGAGATATTTTGAAAGGAAAAAATAAAATACCTTGGAACGGCGGGGAAAGGTTCTGCTTACTCCCGTTCAAGATATGAATAACATCACCATCTCTTTTTGCTAAAGACGCTGATGAATTTTACGTGATTTTTTTCTTGTTTATTAATTAACTAATCACTCGTCCACTTAAGATATAAACGGATGCCTGTGTTATCATTTTTAATAACCACATCCTGCAACTAAATCATTACACCTCTGTGGCAGGTTTCTAGATCAATTTCAACTGAGTAGTGAGTTCGATCCTTACTTGGTGCTCCATTCTTTCGGCCTTGTGCCACATTTAAACTAACGCTTAGAAAATCATTTTTCCCTGGTTTAAAAGTTGAAAATAATATTAAGATCAACCCCAGTGGAGCCATTCTCCCAGACAGTAGCTCTCCTTCAGAAAGGTCATTACCCGGCGCCTGAGGTGTACCAAAAGGAGAAGTTCCGAAGCGGGTTGAGCGATTTTTCCACAGTATTGTCGGTAAACCTGACACTGTATCACATTCGGTTGCGACGTTTGGCGATCTGAAAGATATCCCTATGCTTTGAGTTTGATCCTCACTGGGTGCCCTATATTTGTGGTCGTGTGGCAAAAGTAAGCTTAATTTAGTAAATGATAAGTAAAATTCAGTATCACAGAAAATATATCAAATACACATTTTGTTCTTTTTCTAGCAAAATTCTCTGATAACCACGTTGTGCAAATAGTTGATAAAATATGAAATTCTTCTTTTCTTCATTCTTTAAAAAAAAAAAAAAAAAGAAATTGTATTCCCTATTGGTGCTTCCAAACAGATTTTATCTATTTTTTTTAATTTAATATTTACATTTTGTTTTATTCACTCTTATTATCTTCGTACTTTTTCTTTCATCTCTCTGGTTTCTTTATCCTTTTCCGCCATTTTGTCTTTTTTTTTTCTTTAATTTTTTTTCTTTATTCTTTTCTGCCATGTTTTATTCCTCTCTGTATGAATACCAACCAAATAGGCGAAATAAAACAAATATAATCCAACCAAAAGTTTTTTTTTCAATAATGAATAAAACAAATAAATGAAATAAAAATAAAACTACATTTGATATGTATCGATAAAAATAGTATTTTTATATAAATTTCTACATTTATTTATTTACTTATTTATGCCGGCAAAATTTTAATATCTGTGCATGCAGTTATGTATACAATCGTCTGAAATTGTGTCACCGGACTCCCAGCAACCCTTCTTTAACACGATTTTATATCCAGGAACCAGCCTCCTTCCTTGTCGCTTAAACAAATTCAAAGAAATGATAATCAAAATAAATAAAATAAGAAATAACCCGGTAAAAAAAATGTATGAATAAAATTTTGATTGAAACCATTGAATCGTTAGGATGAACAAAAGTAGCGGCTTTTCCATTCTTCTCGTTGCCTCCCTCCGACGACGCCCTGCACATTCCCGTCTCGTGCTGTCTACAATTCACTAAAGTCAGCCGCAGTTTCGCTTCTTTCCAATGCTTGGTCATTAAAATAGACACGCAACACTCGGTCAAGCCAATACACAGTAAATCATTTTATGTAATTTCGTTAGTGGACCCTGAAATGGATGGGCAACGTAGCGACAATTGTTGATGTGATTTTGTCTGCTGGCTTTGAATTTAAAGATGTCGCTCTTCATTGGCGCCAAACAAACGAGCTGACAACGACAACGGCGCTTACTCGATTTTGTTTTTTGCAATTTATCAGTATCATCAACATTATCATCACTATAGCTAACAACATTAAAATTATAATTGATAATTGTCTTAACAGAAGTAGTGATGGTAGTTTTAGTTGTTGCTGTTTTTCCTATCATTATTTACGAGCAATAATAGTAGATTTTATACTTTGATTAGTTTGGACAAGTTAGTCAAAAAGCCATATTTATAAACTATCAAGTAAGGCCTAAATATACTATCATTTCCTTGGAACATGATGTAATGGAATAATCTGTCATCCCCATGAATGGCAACACTATAGGTAGTAACTACCTATAAGTATCAACAGACTACAAAGACTACCCGAAATCTTTTCGGCTAGACGATCGAACTCTCTGCCTCTGAGCAGAGAGGAATCCAGACAAGGCTCGTGGAGGTTGACCAACCCGATCCCGTTATGCGGGTTCTATGGGCATTTTTTTGGCCGGGCCTACGGATTCGGAGAACCCACGTTAAACCCGGCCTTGTGCCACATGCAACCCTCAGGGGGGGCTAAATATACTAGCCGAAATCTTTTCGGCTACACAGTCGAAGTCTCTGCCTTCGGGCGATTCTCCGCCGAAGGGCAGAGTCTCGGTCGGGGAGGTTGACTGACCCTGAACCCGTTTATACGGGTTCGAAAGGGAATATTTTTGGCCGAGCCTACGGGCTCGGAGATCCTACGTTAAACCCGCTTTTGTGTCACATGCAACCCACGTAGGTGGTGGCTAAATATACTTGCCGAAATCTTTTCGGTTAGACTGTTGAACTCTCTGACTCTGAGCAGAGAGGAACCCGGACGAGGCTCAGCCGAAGGGCAGAGTCTCTTTCGGGGAGGTTGACCAACCCGATCCCGTTATGCGGGTTCTACGGGCATTCTTTGGCCGAGCCTACGGGCTCTGAGAACCTAAGTTAAACCCGGCCTTGTGCCACATGCAACCCTCATGGCGGTGGGGGCTAAATACACTAGCCGAAATTTCGGGCAGAGAGGAACCCGGACGAGGCTATACCGAAGAGCAGAGTCTCGTTCGGGGAGGATGACAAACCCGATCCAGTTATGCCGGTTCTATGGGCATTTTTTGGCTTAGCCGTTAGGCTCAGGGGTTACACGTTAAATCCGGCCTTGTGCTACATACAACCCTCGTGGGTGGGCGGTTAAATATACTAGTCGAAATCTTTTTCGGCTATACAGTCGAACTCTCTGCCCGAAGAGAGGAACCTGGACGAGGATATGCCGAAGGGCAGAGTCTCGTCACAGAAAACAGCTACCCGACCCCGTTTTATATGGGGTCTACAGGAATTTTTGGCTAATCCTACGGGTTCGGATTCCCCACATTAAACCCGGCCTTGTGCCACATCTGATCGCGTGGGGAGGCTAGTAAATACACTAGCCGGGATCTGTTACTCAGCTCTTAGCTGTTGTCGAATTCTCTGCCTTCGGGCCGAGAGGAACCTGTACGAGGTTATGCCGAAGAGCAGAGTCTCGTCCGGGGAGGTAGACAGACCCGACCCGTTTATGCGGAGTTTACAGGGAATTTGTGGCAGAGCCTACACGCTCGGATTATCCCACATTAAATTCAGCCTTGTGCCACATCCTACCCCGTGGGGAGGTTGGTAAATATTACTAGTTTGGATCTGTTGAGTACGACTCAGACTTACACGAGAACTACCGACTTCCAATAGTAACACTCACTACTGGATTGATTTGCGATGACCTTGTGCATAACTGTTACCTTTAATCTTATTGTACTGGTCTGTTACAATAAACAATAAATACTTTATCCACCTTGTTTTTCAAGTATATATTCCTGTTAGCATGGAATATAACAGAACATTATTTTGCATTTCGTTGTATCACATATAAAATTACTCTAGAAACAATGCTCGCGTCCTCCATTTCATTAATTTGAAAACCAGTTTCACCGAATCGTTTTTCGGCGTGGACGTAATATAAAACTATACCAGAAGGGTGAATGGTAAACCAATAGAATCGTCTTTTTTGTGGTGGAAAAGTCCGAGGCTCTTATAAAGTATCTGGTCTGGTACTCCTGTTATATATCTCGAGATTTTTCTGACAAATTCTAAAGAACGGTCTGTAATATTATCTGGCCTGGAATCTCGATTTCAGCCACTTTCTCGCCGCTGTTACGTGTTTTCCCTCTGTCTTTTTGTTGTGGTGTCCTCCCTCTAAAGAATCTATGTTGGACTCTTACGCCTACTATAAGATTAATAGGAGAGAAGGCCTTGTAAAAATAGTCGAATGGATCTGTTCCAGCTGTGCTGGTCAAACTCTCTGCCTCCGGGCAGAGAGGATCCCCAGACGAGGCCATGTCGAACGGCAGAGTCTCGTCTCGGTAAACTGCTATCCGACCCCGTGTTATACTGGGACTATGGGGAATTGCCTCACATTAAACTCGGCCTTGTGCCACATCCTACTTCGTGAGGAGAGTGTTAAATATTAACAGTCGAATAGATTGAACGCTGGGTCAACCGACACACACTCACTAGTCGAGTAATACTCTTCTGTTGTACTTACTGTTTAATATAGGATATATCTGCAACGCTTGCTATTTCTTTAACCATTTACTTAGTCACAACACTTTTCTATAAACATTTTCACGGAAATTGTTCCAATGAGCTCTTTTTAGTATCTTGATCGCATGAATTTAAACGCACTACTGGATTGGCTATTAGGTATTACTGTTTTACTGTTGAAATAGGTAGATGTAACGGTAAGTTCTATTCGCCTGTTGGGGTCTCTCCCGGTTTCTTGCTTTCCTTGACATTTGAGATCTTCAAAAACTTAAGTACAACGTCAATCGCCATATTCTGTCTCCCTGAAACCTATTCTTTTATTCTCCTTTATCCTCACGAAAGTCTTCTCGTTCTCTTCCAGTCCCAGTAACCCTAAGTGTTTTAGTGACATTAGCGCCTAGCTCTGGGTGAAATGATTTTAGAAATTGGGCCCGTCAACGATTAATTCAGCAAACGCGCTCTCTTTCAGCATTGATTCCGTTCGGGCTACTGGCAACTTCAAAGGAAGTCTTCAATCGTCTACCCACTTGCACCAACAAAATTACACCCAAGATCACTGCTGAAAGTTCCACGGATTCCCCTCTCTTTCTATCTATGTCTCTCTGTACGTGGGTGTATGGAAATAAATCTCACCTCTTCTCTTCCTCTGGATGCAACCTCTCTCTCTCTCTCTCCATCTCTCTCTCTCTCTCTCTCTCTCTCTCTTTCTCTCTAAAGCATTCTGGTTAATTCACGTATGTTTTGAATTAACACTAGGATGGCGGAGGTGTCGTTTTCGACACCTTCAAATTTTCAACAAATTCCTATGGAATAACTAGTTTTGGTTCGATGCTGTGGCTTATGGACAATTATTGAATTTTAGCAAAGATGCTTAACAGACTTAATTCCTTAAAAAATATTCAGTGGAATAGCTGATATTTGAGGTTTTACCTTGAATGACCGAGGTGTCATTTTTGACACCTAGGCTATTTATAGGGTAAATACATTAAAAATTTCTCACAAGCAATAATAATTGTGTTTATGTCCCCTATCTATCTATTTATCTATCTACTCACACATAATTTATATATATATATATATATATATATATATATATATATATATATATATATATATATATATATATATATAATCACCTACTTTCAGTATGAGGTATACTAATATTTGTGAATATCTTTTCAGATTGTTATTCCTGATTTGAATATTGAATATATTAGAGATGGCTACTTCACGGCGTAATGTAAATAAAGATGTCAAAGGGGCTGGCCATCCTAGTGTTAAATTATTACGAACTGCTAAAGATTTTTGCCGAATTTTGTTAGGGGACTTGCGATTAATTTAACAGACCTCCAAATAAATATTAACTTCCATACATGTCTCGTTGTGGATATTATAATTCGCTGAAGAGTATAATTTATTATTGCACAAATACACTACGGCCAATCAAGGGATATTAAAGCAAACAAAAAAAAAACAGCAAAATTTTAAAAGAACACTTGATTATAAGCAGCAAAATGCTTTATTATCCCACCGATCATCGTAGATATCATGAGTGGGTTCATTCGGTACAGTCTCTTCCGAATGGCTGAAATTAAATCGGTGAAACAATTTAAGTCACTTCTGTTCATGTTATTTTCTTACTTGAGAGAAATATGAATACATCCAATAGCTTCATGTCTCGCCTGTGGAACTCCCTCCCCATTTCTTGTTTTCCTCATAGCTATAATCTCCAACTATTCAAATGTAACGCCAATCGACGTCTCCAGATGCCCTGATCTATCCCCTAACCTTCTCTTTATCCTTTCCTCTGTCACTCCTATTTGCTCTCGCTCCAACTCTCTGTAACCCTTTGCGTGATAGTGGCTTCCCGCTTTGCTTGGGGTTGAATGCTTAAAAAAAAACAACACCTTTCCACTGTGTATTACTGTCAGCCATCTTAGCTGTGCGACTTTGATTTGTTTGGGGACATATCGACCTTTTTCCACGTTATTTAATACTGAATTCTGTCGTTTTCATAAACAACCGATAGGGAGACATTGGTCTGTTTTGAACGGGAATCATCAAAAAGATAGACATAGGTCCGGTTTGCGCATGATTCAAATTATCTTTATTATTGACTAGCAGCATGGCCCGGCGTTGCCCGTGCTTGATTCAAAAATCGTACGACTCATACACCAATCGATATCACTTTGACTTAAAATATTTTTGTCCTTCCTTGCCTTTAAAGGAGTGCCCTTTACCGTGCTGATGTTGCTACATGCCTTCTTGTCTATCTCACACTGCGATTTTTTTCTAAGCTCTATCCTAAACATTAAATCTGTTACGAAAAAAGAACTAAACAAAATGAACACAAAACGATCAGCTTTAAAAAAGGACTCGTAACTGGAAAAACCAAATGAAAAAAGAATGTTAACAACATATACTTTTTCACACCCAACCCAGTTCTGCGGAATCAGAATCAATGTTGAGTTTAAGCAAGCGAATGAGCCATTTGGAGTAAAGTGCCATGCAGATTTAAATTTTTCCCACTTTTGACGAATGCAGCTATCGATTTTTTTTGCATGCTAGTTAACATTCGTGTCAGTCAGCTGTTGGCTCTCACGCTGGCCAATAGAATCTTCCTGCCTATTCGTGGCAGCGTAGCTATTTGCTCTCACTCTGGCCAGTACAAAATGGTCGCAAACTACATGAAAACTGTCGTAGAAGCATGAAAAAATCGATTATTTCCACTATCGATGGGAGTTGGGAAATGCAAAGTCTGTCTTGGCCTTCCTGCTAACTGTTACGGTTTTTTGGGTATATACTATATATAACTAGTGAGCGAGTCAGAATGACTTATTTCCCTTTATAGTCGACCAATAGAAGGTTGACCAATCAGAAGCCGCACAACACTGTATTCGTCGTGTATAAATGCGGCCATCTTTGTTTCTCCTATCGGAAGGACCAGAGGCAACTTGTCCGGCGAACATGACAGACTGAAGAACTACACTCTGCTGTGATATCCACTGCGAACCTAAAGTACGCTTTCCTACTGACTCCGAAATATTCACTGCCAACCTCTGGATTCTATACTCGAGGACGACCGTCATGAAAATGTCTAACACTAACTTGGAGCATGTGCATGTAAATTTTGGGGCAAATCAGTCGAAAATTGCGGCCGTAAATTCGTTACACACACACACACACACACACACACACACACCCACATCCTGCCTTTTATAGACAGAGATATCATCTCCGATTCTTTGATTTTTTCGGCCGGGTGATGGTGATCGTATCTCAGTTTCTACCAGCATCTTTCCTCAGCACATTGCACACTCCCAATGATGTTAGGTATTCCCAAAGCGTCCTGTGAGTGTATCAACCTGAACTGCTACTTGGTACATTTCTTCGAGTTGCCCTGACAAGTCTTGGTACCTCAGCTCTGCTCTACCTTCGCAATGTTCTTATGCCAAGGACAGAAACATTATTATTATTATTATTATTAATTATTATTATTATTATTATTATTACTACTGCTGCTGCTACTACTACTACTAATAATAATAATAATAATAATAATAATCCAGAGTCAACAGAAGAGCGCGATTTAAGAAGAGAAAAAGAAAAGAAAAAACACTCTGCTTGACAATGTTAAACAATATTTCAACAGAATATCAGACTTCAAATTATTTTTTTTAAATTTTCAAGTATAAAAATATATAAATCTAACGACTGTAATTTAGACAATCATCTTAAGGTGCATATTCTGAAAAAATATTCAGAATCTAGCGACCTTACGACCCTTAAAGCACATGAAGATATTCACGTATGCAAATTACTAACTTTCCTAAATGAACAGAACGACAGGAGTCAGAGTTCCATAAGATTTATACTAAGCTGTTAGTCAAATACTAAGCTGTTAGTCAACTAATCAACTAACGGAAAATCCCAATATGAACAAATCACTATCATATAAAGCACATTTCAGTTTCATGCCTTCACGCTGGCGGCGTTTCATTCGTTTTGACGCGTTCATTACAAGGACAGTCGTTTCATTCATACTGTATCAGTACTAAATCTTAGACAAGCAACGTTTCTACAAAGACATAATTTTTTGTAGATTTATATATTTTTATGCTTGAATTTTTTAATATAACTTCTCTGCTTACCCAAGCAATAGCAGCAAAAAAGTTTTCATTTTCAACCTTGAAAGAGACTAAACGACTATATTCACATATCGGGGGATAATAGCAAGAAGCTGTTATGGCTGTTTGGGGCAGAAATTAATTAAGACCATCAAACTAATACATCAAACTTATTCATTGTGGTGTTATATCTTGTGTTTATGTCTATATCATTTGAAAGAGGCATTTATGTTCATTATATATTATATATATATATATATATATATATATATATATATATATACTATGAAACATCGATGTCGGGATAAAATTGATATTTAAAAATTGAGTAATCTTTTCATACATATATATATATATATATATATATATATATATATATATACAAAAAAAAAATTATTAGTTCGCATGAGAAATTACATAAAAAACTAAATAAAAGCACCTTGTCTGTCGTATTCAATGAAATGTGCATATATATATATATATATATATATATATATATATATATATATATATACACGCGCACACACACATTTCATTGAATACGACAGACAAGGTGCCATTATTTCATTTTTTATACAATTTCTCATGCGATCTATATTTTTTTTCAGATGATAAATTATATAAAAACTGCCCGAATGTTCTTTTTATCCGAGCGCTTTTGCCTATACATTTAAACATTTTCAAGGATTAAATATTTTAACTGTTAAATAAGAAATAGTTTGTTTTATAAAATGTTTTCATTTTTTAAAACACGGTCAAGACATTGTGTCTATGTTCATAGTTGATATTATATATATATATATGTGTGTGTGTGAGGGTGTGTGTGTGTGTGTGTGTGTGTATATGTGTGTGTGTGTGCATGTGGGCGTGTGTTTGTATAATGTATAATAGTATCCTGAACAAAAGTGAGCCAAAATGGAAGATCTTTATCAAAGAATCGTTTCGCAGCAGAATGTGTGTTCTTTTTTGGTTTCTTCAGTTTGAAAAAAAAGACAAAACAATGTGTGGTAATATGTCTTAGTATCTTTGAGGACAAGTGGCTATCATAAATCAAATTGCTCCAGCTTATCACCTCCAGATTTAGGCTTGAAAAGCGTCTAACTTTGGATTGTTTTCTTTTATTTATATTTGTAATAGTCGTTTGGTATTGTAGGATTTTAGATTGGAGACTTTATTATTTTTTTATTGTACATACATGCATACATACATTCATACATGCATACTACTTATAAACACATACATTCGACGACCGTTCTCGATAATTCATTTCTGCTCCAAAGCGTAACCTAACATAAACGATGACACATATTACATGAAATGGATTAAATCCGACAAATATTTTCATAGATTTTCTGCTTATACGTCATTTTTATGGATAAAACTTATTTGAGTAAATGCTCTGTTTTCTATTAAACAGTATTATTACATTTGCCGGCCTGAATATTCGAGAAATTTCGCAAAAAATACGCATCCCCTGACAGAGAATCGAACCTGTCTGCCATACAGAAACCAACATTTGGCCTGACATGCTGTTCATCATTCAGCCACGAATGTGTTCTGGTTTAGTAAAGTTCAAATTACTGCTTATAAACACCTGTCATCTTTAGCAATGGATCGTATACATGAGTTCCGCTTGAGGTCCCGAGTGAAACTGAGACACAAAAGACAAAAGCCAGAAATCTCATTAAAAGTGTAACCCAAGGTCACATTTGTGATGTTGAAATAATACTCTTTTTCCAATATTCTATTACATTCAGTAACTCCTTGTGTCTTAGTGGCTTTATTGCCTTGCTTGGGTGAAATGCTTTTGCTTATTAAAAGCTACATTTGAAGATACCATGAACTGAACACGTGAGCAAAGACGAGATTTTGGAGAGAATCGAAACAAAAAAGAAACTTATACTTAACACCAGGAAGAGGCAGTTTAAATTTCTGTGGCACGTAATGAGGAAGGAGGGCTTGGAAAACCTGATACTCAAAGGATAGATTGTAAGAAAGAGGGACAGAAGAAAGCAGCGCGTAACATACTTGATAAGCTTGAGTAAATGGTAGAACAGTTTGTGAGAAATAACAAAAAGACAAAACTTATTAAGAGCTGCACGGGACAGGAAGATGCGGAGGGACATGATCGTCTACGTCCCAAAGGGAGACGGCAGATAAAAGAAGAAGTTGAACGCACATTACTAAAACGACGTTTCCCGTCCAGAACTGGTCATGTCCATTTTAAACAATCCTTAAACAGTTTGGACATAACCACTTCTGAATGTCATCTGGTATGTGTTGGGAGGTGTTAGGCGTATGAGTGTTTCAAGAATTTATTTACGAGTGAGCTAGTACATTTGTTTTTTGTGTGTTCATATGGGTAATATTCCTCATTTAATGTGCCACTCAGTCGACCCTGCTGCCATTGTTAAACACTTTGACGTTAGCAGGTTATTTCCCGTGTCGTCCTGTTTGGTCTGTTGGTAAACATTGATCAATAAAGTCTACCAAAAGCAATTAACAAGGCAAAAAAAGGTGTTAACAGCTCCACCACTGCCTTTGTCTCCCTCATTTGAGATTATCACGTTCTTTATTTAAATGGTGTTTTAGTTGTTGTTTTTAGATTAAGACAGGAGAGTAAAGCTGTCTCTTATCTTTTTACCTTGACCTTCATTTGTACACCCGTATATACCTATGCCAATATTTCTTAGGCATGTCACACTTTAGAACATTTTAAAATATTTAAGCTTAATTTCTATATAAACCTCGTGTGACCAACAACGAAACTGTGGGTCAGTTACGCTACAAACACTTAAACTGTCTTCATGTCCCAATTACAAACCTTCCATTCTGACAACATCGTAAGAGGAACCACGCGTTTGCCCAATTGCCGATGACAGTTTTATATAGGCTCCTCCACAGAAACGAGATACCTAAGATTTAAAATGAATTTTTAAAAATAAAAAAAAAATTCTTAAGGCTTTTATTTTAGGTTTAATTTCAAGCTAACAGATTAAATTTATTATTTCCAATAAGCAAAATACATTGCTGTATTTCAAAACTTATTTAAATTGACGGGAAGGAATTTTTAAATCGCTAAAGATTGCTGATGTTAACCTTCTTAGTCATCTATAAGCACAATGTAATTCTCTTTATTACGAAATTTTTCAAAAATAAACTATACTTTTCTGGAAATTATTTGAGGAATAATAGCTAATTTAAATTTCAATTAATCTGATTTAAAAAAAATACTACATACTTTCGGTTTAAAATATTTCAGAACTGCATTTTCTAACACAGAGGTCTGTGTTTTTATTAGGTGTTGGCATCTCTTTTGACAACTTGACAGCCAGAAGTTTATCTATTTTATTTCAACGGGAGTAATATAGGTAAAAATTATTGAGGAATAAAACATGAGCGCCCTTTTTATATAATTTTTAGCTACCCAGTAATCATAAAAAATGGACGTCCGTATTTACAAAAATCGGCACATTTATACACACATAAAAAAATTAATTCTTTTTAAAATATCGGGGAAGATGAATTGTAGTAAGCTTTTCTAATGGGGACAAGATAAAGCAAAAATTTAAAAGATTTAAATCTATATAAATTATTCCAATTAAAGTTAAAAAAAAGAATATAATTCTTGTAAAAATACATTCTTGATCGAATTTTTTTTTCTTAAAATAATAATGTCTATGATATATCTTATTCATAAAAATAATTAAAAGCTTTTCTAATTAAATAATGTTTTAATTTTATTGCATTTTTTATTTTACGATTAAGACCAGTTTTCGGTAACTGGGGGTTCTATTTTATAAAAAGAAATTGAGGTTTTAAATTCTCCAAGGAGTTCTGCTGTTAACTAATATAAACATTAAATGGTACAAAATTTAATTTCTCGAAATTTCATAAATTAAATAGGGGGGAGCATAACAGAAATGAAAAAGGAATATGTCTACCAAGATTTTCTAACAAAAACATTTCTGAAATAATTTATTTGTAAATAAGTCCTGAAAGTTTCATTAATATCAAATATTATTTGATTTGTCCGGTTCACACTCCTCCCCAATTGAACAGGTGTAGAGGTTTATCCCTTATTTCCTGTTTAGGATTGATTTTCCGGTCTTTCAAAAGTCTACTGTAATTCAAATGCGTTCGCCTAAACTCTGAAATTGTATTTACTATTTATTTTCATCAATAGTAGATAGGTTCACCTATTTTCTGATTCATACACATCCCAACCATTTTGAACAGGATTAAAGGTTTATCCGTTGTTTCCTGTTTAGAATTGGGTTTCAGGTTCCTTCAAGGCAATACAATGCCCATCGTTATATTCTTCACCCCCTCCCCACCAAGTTCTTGTTCTCTATTGTCCTCTCTGTGATTTTCTTTCAGTAACCTCTTGCATAACAGAAATGTTTAAAATACACAAATTGTAATTTTTTTAAATTACAATTATATAAATTAAGTTACCTCCCTTAGATAACATAATATCATTAACAATTAATTTTTAAATTGACTATAATGAAGAGCGTTCATACGTGTTCATAATTATAATGACTATTAATTGCATTAATTTTTGTCTTAGCAATTCACCGCTGAAGATGAGATTGAAAGTAGTTAGGAAAATAAAAGTAATGAAAAAAATACGTCGCCTTCCTTAATGAATTTAATATCAACATTAAGATAATGATTGAGAATTCGAGAGGATTAAAATAAAATAGACATATATCCAGATTATTCAACCAAACATGCTTGAATATATATATATATATATATATATATATATATATATATATATACACACACAAAATAAATGCTAATAGATGATGAGATTGATGCTGGGGCGTTGCAGGAAAAAGTGAAATGGTATGACATGACACTCGTAGCTCTCAACCCCCAAGAACATCACAGACGACATGAAGTTGGTGGGCATTATCGTGTCTACCTCCTTGGACGTCGCGCAACCCCACATGTTCTTCCACATCACTGGGTCACTTCCAGAAAGCTTGTGTTGTAGAATACCTACGAACGATAATGGGTGTGTCCCCATTCACATAAATATAGTAGTAAATACTGTATGTTGGTCTGCAATTGAAGATTCGTCTCCAGCTGTGCCAGTCAAACTCTCTGCCTTCGAGCAGAGAGAATCCCCAGACGACGCTATGTCGAAGGGCAAAGTCTCGCCTCTGGAAGCAGCTACCCGACCCCGTTTTATACGGGATCTACGGAGATTTTTTGGCCGAGACCACTGGCTTGGTTACCCCACATTAAATTCGGCTTTGTGCTACATCTAACCGGGTGGGGCGGTTGGTAGATATCCTGCAGTTGGAGATTCATTGTGGAATTCATTTGACTCACTTCTAACAGTAGACTACTTCTTCTACGCTCCGCTGGTGAATCTTATATGTGTTGTTCGTGTCCTAAGTATTATCGTTCATTAACAACCGTCGTGTGATTATTCTATTCAGTAACCTTACCTGGGTTACGATATCTTGCTATATCTATCTCTCCCCGAATCGCTGCATGGCGTTCCTTTTCATTTCCAGTGCTAGCTTGGAGGATGTCATGTTAATGCCCTCGATACATCTGAAAGAAAAATGAGAAGATTAAATTTTTGGTGTATACTGCGTAAAATAACGCAAGTTCTTCTCTCGTTAAAAAATTTGACTCGTGTGTGTGTGTGTGCGTGCGTGCGTGCGTGCGTGCGCACACGCGCGTTAACTATGTCCACAGGTAAAGCAACGGTTACCGGCGAGGTAAATGGAAACGGCGAACCGAGTTCAAATTCCTTTGACTAAATTCTCTCGTCTTTGGTGGCATTTAGTCTGGATTAATTTTTAAAAAAAAAACAACAGAGAAATCAGGCAATAAACAAATAGATTTTATTCAACTTCTTTCAAAAAATGTTTGCGATCATTTGTACTTTAATCGTCTACTTTAACCCTGCATAAGACAGATCACTGATCAAAATATCAGGTACCTGATAGATAGATAGATAGATAGATAGACAAACATGAACGAGCTGAGATTATGGCATTTTTATTATTGTATTGTTTGATTTTCATTGATTAAGCAAGCTTCACGTGCATTTGAGTTTATAAGCAGCGTTAGTATTATTTATTACGTTCTCAACTCAAGCAGAAATGATGCATCCTTTCGAACCTAAAAAAAATATAACGGGTTCCATGAGTAGCTCATAAACATAAATATTGCTTTATATATATTGGTTAGTTGGTTGACTTTGTTTAGTGACATATCAACACCTCTATGGGTTATTTAATGCTGAAATCTAAATATTTTCTACATAGTTTTCAGGGTAAACCTATGCTTGTAGATCATAAAATGTATTGTTGGTAATTTACTTTAAAACCGTATCTTTATATTTTGTTTTAGTGTTGCATTGATTGTCATTTTGCTATAAAAATGTATTGTTGCTCATTTTATTATAAAAAATATACTTGATTTTTGTTTGGGGTTCACTATTTTCCCATAGCTGGGACCCTAAAAAGTACTACCTCCCCTGATCAGGGCGAACCTGGCAACAACAGCAGTTCAGAGGTGGTTCCACGCCCCTCAAAACCTTCAGTCGCCCGACCAAAGGCCTTGCTGTCGGATGTAGTTTATCGTCTAACCCAGGACGCGCTTTGTGGTGATTTTCTAAATGTCGCTTAGACGTGACACAAGAGCGAATGCATGCAGCACCTGGTGAGGATCGAACTCATTTTTCAGCCATAATTGATCGAGCAAGACAAGTTTGCTAACAATTACGACACATCGAAGTGCCCAAAAGACGAGATTTATGTATGTAAATGTATCATAATTCTAGTTTGTCTTTATGGGAATCGGGTATATTCGTAAATGTGTGTATGTGTGTGTGTGTGCGCGCGGGTGTGTGTGTGTGTGTGTGTGTGTGTAATCTAGTAGACATCATTTATGTTTGTTGATAGATATATAGAAAAATAGATAAATAGATAGATACTGTTCTCACTGTCTTTGTCACGAAGTCATGTTAAGTCGCAGATTATAAAGAAAAGGAATCTGTGGAGATCTATGGTCACTTATACCCTAAAGGTACATGGCATCTCCAAGGAAAGGATATATTCTAATTACATGGTATGCCTTATGACATGCATTAAAGACAATTATATATATATATATATATATATATATATATATATATATATATATATATATATATATATATATATATATATACAGAGGAAACTAGGTTCTCGATAGCCTAACATGTCGAACAAATTGGTTTTCGAACAGAAAATTCGAGATCAAAATGCCTCGGTTATCGAACAAAATTTCGGTTCTCGAACAACATAGCCGAATCTAGTTAACACGAACGGAATAATTTCTAAGTCGACCGCCGTGTTGAATACATTCGTGTGCTGTGCTGTGCTTTTCTTTCCCAATTTTATAGTACTGTGACTTTTTTCCTTCATTGATTCCTATTGGAAAAAATAGTTTCGGTTAACGAACATTTCGAGTTACGAACGGCCTTCAGGAACGAATTAAATTCGTGACCCCAGGTTCCATATATATATATATATATATATATATATATATATATATATATATATATATATATATATATATATATATATATATATATATATATATATATATATATATATATATATATATATATGTATTTGCAGACAGAAACAAATAGGTTTTTATTCAACTTCTTTTAAATGCTGTTTGATCATTTGTACGCTAATGTCCTTCTTTAATCCTATATAACACAGTCGCTGATCAAAGTATCAGGATAGATAGATAGATAGATAGATAGATAGATAGATAGATAGATAGATAGATACTTATTTTCGCTAATACTTAGGTCACTGATCACACCTGTTTTCACGAAAATTCTTTTGTCCAATTTGCGGAGAAAGCAGTAAATTAATCCCCGTTAAAATGTATCTTTTCTGTAGTTGACAAAAAAGGCAAAGATTTCATTGGCAATCTATCGAATTCCCGTCACATTTCACGCTTTTAATTGCTTGTTTGTTTATTTGTTTTGTTAATATTGCTCGGATTTTAGTAATTTAATCCGCTCGTGTCAAATAGCCGTCCATGCAGAAGTGGGCGCACCTGGATGTCCAGTGCCGACTCGTTCGAGCCTCGAAGATGGGATTTCAATTTGGTCATCCGTTTAGGTGAAATAAAGGAGTGCGGTTAAAATGGATAAATCTAAGGGAATTTTAAGAAGATTTTATCAGCTTTACAAAAAATAAACGAAGGTCAGTGGAATGAAGACAAAAATTTAAGATACAAAGAAATATACGAAAAGGAAGGAAAAATGACAAAATGAAAATAAAAAAAAAATAATTCAGAGATACAGTAAAGAAAAACGCGCAAAAGAAAAAGAAATAAAAAAATTCCATAAGAAAGAAAATAGCAATTTTGTTTGAAGATCGAATGATTTAAGATTGAAAGAAAGAAAGAAAAAATGAAAGAAGAATAAAACCAACAGAAAGAGGCAATATTTGCGCCATTCTAAAAGTCCGTAACGTCTTACTGTTATTTACTAAGCTAAGCTAAGTTTGGCACAAGGCACAAATTTCGTGGTCTCTTGCTTACTGCACTAGAGTTTGGTTCATCAGACATGAAGATAGCGGAAATAGCAAATCGGGATGCAGCATCGGGATGAAGCTTGAAAGAAAGAAAGAAACAAACAAACAAAGAGCAATATTATTTAAAGAAAGAAAGAAAGAAAGAAAGAAAGAAAGAAAGAAAGAAAGAAAGAAAGAAAGAAAAGTTTAGAAAAAAAAGTGGGGAATGGAGTAAGACAGCAGGATATCATGTCAGGAAAAAAACAAACAAAGAGCAATTTTCTTTGAAGATAGATAGATAGATAGATAGATAGATAGATAGATAGATAGATAGATAGATAGATAGATGAATTGAGATCAGATACAGATAATCTTGCTTCAAGAAAAAAGAAAGAAAGAAAGAAAAAGAAAGAAAGAAAGAAAGAAAGAAAGAAAGAAAGAAAGAAAAGTTTATAGGAATAAACGTGGGAAATAAAGTAAGATAGCGGGCGGGTTAACAAAAAATATCATATCAGGGAAAGAAAGAAACAAACAAACAAAGTGCAATTTTATTTGAAGATAGATAGATAGATAGATAGATAGATAGATAGATAGAAAAAATAATTTTGCTTTAAGTAAAAAAAGGAAGAAAGAAGTTTATAGTAAAAAAACGTGGGAAATAAAGGAAGATAGCAGGTGAGTGCAAAGAAAGAAAGAAAGAAAGAAAGAAAGAAGGAAATGCTATCCTAGCTAAAGTTATGGAATCGCCACAATTAAGTTGTTCCCGTAGCTTTTTGACTTTGCACCAAAATAAACAAAAGCTATGACACTAAACAATGTCTGTTTGTTTAACAGGTGAACCTTGTGGCTTCATAAAATATACTGTGAATAAATTAGATTAAATTATCTAAATTACTGGCATGTTCTCTCAGGAAAAGTCTGGAGCATTCAAATTTGAGAAAAACTAATGGAATTCGCAACATGAAGGCAGAATGTTTAGCTATTAAAACAAACGTGGAACTGCCCAAGATGCGAACGACGAAACAAAGACATCAAAATCAAACAAGTACAAAAAAATTAAATATCGAGGAAGTGTTTTAAAAGAAGGCGGAAATGTGACACTGAAATCCGAAGTTGCATTGTCATAGCGAAAGATGTCTTCCAAAATTTAAGCAAAATATTGTCGTTCCTTCTATATGGCAGTGAATGCGGGGCAGCCTCATCAAAGATGAAGAAGAGACTTGAGGCAACAAAAGGATGGGCTTATTGCCACATCACATTAAAACACCGGTTCTCGTACGATCACCGAAGTTAAGTAACGTAGAAGCTGGTCAGTACTTAGATGGGTAATCGCTTGTGAATACCAGGTGCTGTAAGCTTGTGCAATGGTGTAATGGATAATGACACGGAATTGTTAATCGAAGAACCGAGTTTCAATCCCCGCTAGGTTCGTTATATTCACTTTAAGCGCAAATAATCTTGGGGATGGTATAAATCCACCTCCTTCCCCCAGCTATGGCTTAAATAGTAAAAATTGTATCAGTGAAAAAAACATTATTATCTAAAAAAAATATTGCGGACAAAATATTTATATTTCGGCATTAGATGACCCATAAAGTTTGATATGTTACTAAACGAAAACAACCAACCAATCAGAATGATGCTGAGGCTACCATGGGAACAACGACGAAGTTTTATGGAAAATAGAAACAAAAAAGACACTTATACTTAAAATCAGAAAGAGTTGAAATTTCTAGGGCACATAATGAGGAAAGAGGGCTTAGAAAATTTAAGACTTACAGGACATGTCTAAAACAAATGGTGCCACCGAAAGCAGCGAATAACCTATCTAACAAGGTTGTGTAAATTGTTGGCAGAACAGAGATTGGTAGAGAGGAACATTGCTAAGAGTTACAAGGGAAAGGAAGTTGGGATGAAGGGTCATGATCGCCCACGTTCTGAAATGACAAGGCACATAGAAGAAGAAGAAGAAGAAGAAGAAGAAGAAGAAGAAGAAGTTTTGTAACATGATTATTATTTGCTTAGTTGAAAAAAATAAGAATGTGGAGTGAATACACTTCAAATGCAGTGAATTTCGCCAGGAATTGTATTAAAAGAAGAAAAAGCTAATGAATGATTGGAATAAAAATGAAAAGAAATATAACGAAAGTCGTTATGAATCAATAGAAGTTGTTCCCTTCTATCAGCGGATCTTAATGAGAAATCGAAGAGCCGAGTTCGAATTCAGGTTGAGTTCGTTACATTTACTTACTTGTGAAATAGTAGGATTCTATAAAAAAAAAATAATTATTCGAAAAAAACTTGTTCGTGCAATATTTACTCGAAAAAAAAAAGAATTATTCTTGCAATTCTAAATAAGTTTCTACTTTAAATAAGCCACAAAAGGTTGCAAAAGGTTGATAAACCGTAAAAAAAAACAATCCCTCCTATTAAGCAATATAAATTAAAGGAAACGAAGGAAATATATATATATATATATTGCACACATTGCTTTACATACTATTGCTATTATGCACACTATCTATCTCTATCTATCTCTCCCCCTATATATATATATATATATATATATATATATATATATATATATATATATATATATCTGTTTAATATACACATATTTAACTTGCTTTTCTTAACATCTCTCTCATATTTCTCTCTCTCTCTCTCTCTCTCTCTCTCTCTCTCTCTCTCTCTTATCTGTTATTTCATTTCTTTCTTTTCTGTCTGTATCTCTTTGGTATAAACACAAGTTTTCTTTCCTCTTTCCCTGTTATTTATCGAGAACACACACACACACACACACACACCTACAGAAGCATCTATATACACACCAAAATGCAAATGCCCCATCATTTCCGCTTCTAAACGCATATAATGGTGGCAAGGAAAAAGAAACAGGTTCATTCAGGTGTATATATTCGCTACAAAGCCGAGCTTAAATCACTTTTGTGACAATTTTTACGTCAACGTCACTTCAACGAAATTTTACTGTAATGGAAATAAATAAAGTAAATATTTTAAAGCAAGAAGACTACTATTGACGCGACCCTTTTAAATCACATCAAGCTAGTAAACGGCTTGCATAATGGTTACACTTTTGACAGACAAAAGACGCACAGAGGGAACTCTCCTGTATGATTCATTTTCTGGACAGAGAGTCTCACTTGTAATGCTTGAGTTACGGACTATCAAAATTATCTCATTTGTCCGGTTTGAGATCTGAGCCAGCGGTGACTGCTCACTCGTTGTATTGACAGCTTGAAGGAACTCATTTGAGCATTTTTAGTTCTGGACTATCAAAATTAACTCATAATGGCGTGACATCTGAATATTCAGTTGCAAGAATATGTATATGTGTATGTAAATCTGTTTGTCAAATACAATCAAACGGAAGAATTTTATTTTTTATATTCATTTTTAATCTTCCGTAGAATAAAAAAAAAAAACAAGCAGTTGCAAAGTGAAAAAATAAATAAATAAAATTATTTTTAAAAATGTACACGGTCGAAAATGGCGTCAAACTTTACATTTTTTCGATTTTTCAAACACATCTGCATTTTGTATCAAGTTTTTCATCAACAACGAAGAACTGAAAACAGTTTTAAAATCGTACTGTAAAAATACAAGTCAATTTTTCACGAACAAATACTGTTATTTCATTGGTTCAAATTATTTCAAGACAATCATTAACTGAGGTCATCCAATTTTTAATACCAAGGTATTTATATTAAAAAATATTAATCTGGCCTTATATGCCTTTTCTTAATTAAATATATTTAATACTAAAGAGGTTCTCTTTAAGGACGCATTATTATTATTATTATTATTATTATTATTGACAAACAATAAACTAAAGCGAAGAAAGAAAATTAAAAAGCTAATAATAATTATTCTTAGTTTTAATTAAATTAATTTTTGCATTGAAATGCTATTGTTTGCAGATTTTTATTTTCAAAGATTTACTATTCTTGAAATATCAATGTATGGTCGTCTAGGAAAATAAAAGATAACATTATCACTTGATTATTTTTCCTCTTTACTACAGTGTAACAAAAGTCTTTTTCTCATTCAGTTCCCTAAACTTGTGGTCTTATACCGTAAAAAAATCTATTCTTTGCGTGCTTCGCTATAGTGTAAAGATTAACAAGTTAATCTCGCAGACCAATTCAAATAAAGGTTAGAAATAAAACACACGTCAATACTAGAAAGAGCGATAACAGCAAGTGGACTTGAGAAACCTGTTTTCCTGAAAAATTATTTTCAGACGAAGACTTTATAAATTTCAACTGATGATAGTAGCAGCCGGTTGAGCAATGAATGCCGAGTGTTTCCTTATAAGGAAACGGCTATTACTACCATTAACATTAATGAATTCGAACATCGCATACTAAACGCAAAAACTTCATCTTAAAGATTTCGAATGTTACTTAGAGGGTGCTATTCTACTTTCTGCATTAAATCAACGTGATCGTGAATATGTTTCATATCTTCAGTACGTCGGCGATCACAGCCCTCCACAATCTCCCATTACTTGTAATTCTTAACAAGAATTATCTTTTCTCTATCGCTCCTACATCCTGTTTTGTCATCCATTTACACAAACTTATTAAGTAGGTTTCTCCCCGTTTCCTTGTGTTCCTATTGCCTTCAATATGTCCTTTTGAGTGTCAAATTCTCCAAGCTTTCTTTCTTCATTATGTGTGTTAATGTTTCCTCATTATAATGGCAATTTTCAAGGCCGACAGATCATGCTTACTTGGAAAACTCCCATAACACAATCTAATTGTCATTCTTGGCCAATTTTGATTTCCGTATTAAGATATGTGTAATCGTCAATAAACCAAAATGATGGAAAGTTAGTCCCGACACGAAAAAAAGAAAAAAGAAAACTTGAAAACGTAGGTTAAATAATTTAAATGCGTTCTTTGAAGTTATTTTTTCTTTTTTGAAAGATAAAAGCCAAAGATTCATCTGTAAAAAAAGAAAAGAAATAAAATTTTATGTATTTAAGAAACTGATTTTGAAAACTTTAAAACCACGAAGTAAAAAAAGTAAAAAAAAAAAAAACTACCACCCGGTTCGATCAGTGAATTTAATTGTAGTCCAGAAAAAGACAAATTAAAACTATTTAAAAATCTCTTTAAAATCAAATATCAGTCCCCGACATTTGTTTCGAAGATAAATAGTAATTTTAAGGGTTACTGAACATAATTTTGTAAAAATATGACGAAAAAAATATATTACAGGGTATGGTCAACACGTTTGAAGGGCGGTAGTTCTCAAACGACCCTACACCTATTTTTTTAAAAAGTTGCGCTATAAATCAAATCAAATATGAAAGACTAAAACTATAAAATAAAATAAAGATTATTTCATTAAATGTAAATTTTAGAAATACTCACGACTACATTTTATTCTTTCATGTTAATTACATTAATGTTTGGTATTATGTAGCAAAAATATAGGATATTTTTTAAAAATTATGACAAAACATCGTTTAAATGAAAAAAGAAAAGAACTATTTACTTTTATCCTTTGAAGTCTTCAAGGAAATAAACAGTAAAATAGCACCAAAAACCCTATGGAAATGTAGAAAAGCAAAAAAAGATTACTGTAAACAGCACAAACTTCGGAGCCAATTAAAGACATCATTCAGAATTTTATTTCTCACTTTCATTTTTAATCTTCCGTAGAATAAAAAAAAATTACCCAGTTGCAAAATAAAATTCTTTAAAAAGAAAAATGTTCACGGTTGAAAATGACACCAAACTTAACATTTTTCGATTCTTCAAACATATCTACATTTTTTTTTTTTTAGGCTTTTCATCAACTAAAACATGAAAAACGTTTTTAGATCGTACTGTAAGAATATAAGTCAATTTTCCACAAGCAAATACACATGAGAGATATTTTCTTCTGAAAATCAAAAGTATACAGTATATTTTATTTCGTGACAAATTATTTTAAGCCAGTTATTAACAGGTAATATATGACTTGTACACAAGGTAAAAAATTATCGGATTTCAGAATGAACACTGTGACACTTATCTTCTCGGAAAGGTTAGTAGGCCTGACCGTGAAATGCATTATCTGATATATTTATATAATGAATGTTGTAGCCCGTTTTTATGGTAATAGTACCGTAATACAGACTTCTAATGTAAATAAATACGCTACCCTTCCAGGCTGATCCCTACAGGATATATCTTTTACTTGATCCCAAAGATCTAACACTTTGTTCTATTTTACAATTTTAAACAAAACTCATTAACTTACCCCCAATTCTGCATATTCCTTTACTGAGATTGATTGACAGATTAACCCTTAAAAAAAAGTGAGAATTCGGTAGTTAACATTTCTGTTAAAGAAAAACGGAGAAACAGTGCTAATATTGCCTTGTTTCTTTTTTTCTGTTACATTTTTTGTGACTTTTTTTATCTCTGACATTTTCCTGTGACTTTTTTTTACCTATGGCTGTTTTCCGTGACGTTTTTGTACCTGTAACATTTTCCCGTAACTTTTTTGCCTGTGATTTTTTTTTTACCTAGATTCTTTTATTGAAATTAGATATCAACAGCTCTCCACAAAAATAATTTATGAATTTTACTGAATTCTTTTCTTAAAATTTGGGACCATATTTTCAAAGCGTTCGCGATCGATATTCATTTTTTTAAATTATATAACACTTTTAGTGATTTGTCTTTATAAAAGGTTTTAAAAAATCACTTACACAGATTAACCACAAATTAAGTAAATGTAGGGTCTTCTTCTTTTATGTGCCTTGTCCTTTCAAGGCGTAGGTGGTCATGGCGCTCCACATCTTCCTGTCCCTTGTAGCTCTTAATAAGTTTTGCCTTTTTGTTATTTCTCCCAAAACCCTGTTCTGTCATCCATTTTCTCAAGCCCATCAAGTATGTTACGAGCTGATTTCCTCTGTTCCGCTTTCCCTCCGTCCTATGAGTATCAGATTTTCCAAGCCCTCTTTCCTCATTACGTAGCCCAGAAATTTCAACTGCTTCTTCCTGATGTTAAGTATAAGTTTCCTTTTTGTTTCGATTCACTCCAAAACTTCGTTCTTGTTCACATGTTGAGTCCTCAGCATCTTTCTGTAGAAGCACATTTCTCTTGCTTTAAGTCTCTTCTTCATCTTTGAGGAGATTGTCCAGCATCCGCTGCCGTACAGGCGGACAGATATCACACAACAGCAACTATCAAATAAAGGGTATGATGACCTGAAAACAGCATTTTATATACAGTTCATTTATTAATGAATAAATGTTGAAAATTTTACTAAAATCGAATAATTCCTTGATTTTTTTGGTAACCTTTTCAAGACAGGGTTTATCTTTTTTTTCGGGTAACAAAAGTGCGCACAATCTTTTTGCAGTACCAAATAGTGCAAATGAGTATATGGGGTTAACGCGAATTTTTTAACTTCACCTCTGACATCTTTCTTTCACTAAATAGACATCCGGTGCCTCTGCACCTGTTCAGAAGAACTGCGCCATCAAAATGTCATGCCCTGTCTCATCTTCAGCAGATGAAACAAAGTAAGATATTTTAGATGAAAAAAAAATTAGACCAACCTGTGGCAAATATTTTAAGTGTTCAGTGTAAAGAGAAGAGAGTTGAATTTATAAAGGCGTGGTAGCAGCCTGTGACAAAAGAAAAAAAGCTGAAAAAATTCAAAATTTTATCAAACAAAAAAAATTGAAATGATAATTTACTGTTAGTTTAGACATGGCTGGAAATGTTTATAGTAATACAGCGAACAGATATTTCCATGTAATATATTTAAAAGAGAGACTAAAGCTGTTTCTGATGTTAGTTGCGTTATTATGAATTATTGATTAATATTTCTTCGTCTGGTCTCTGCTTTTTTATATACTTTTTTAGGCCACAGTGTAAAAGTCGAAAAAGCCGAGCAGCGATGTAATGCCTGACCATGATAGATAGATAGATAGATAGATAGATAGATAGATAGATAGATAGATAGACTGTAGAGTAATTGTGAATGTTGGCCTCGCAAAGGGATTTCATCCACATATGCATACATTTTGTATAACAGTATTTGTACTTAGAATATACTACGCACTCACACACACACACAAAAACACACACACACATATATATATATATGTATACATACATATATATATATATATATATATATATATATATATATATATATATATATATATATATATATATATATATGCGTGTGTATATATATATATATATATATATATATATATATATATATATATATATATATATATATATATATATGGATTAAAATAACAGTAGTTTATATTTTTTAACCGTTTTGTATCTGGTTTTAAGATTTTGACCAGGGGTGTACTTGTGTGTGCGTGTGTTGGAAGGTCTTTGCGAGAGAGAGAGAGAGAGAGAGAGAGAGAGAGAAATTACAGGTATGTCTACAAAGCTTAGCTTAGTCTGGCAAAAGGGCTGCGGCCATGATGTACCCGATGAAAAGGGTTAAAATCGAACTAGAACATCTACATTTATATATAGGATGCGATGATTAAATTGTCATCTAAATTACGCAGTATCTCATTTTAACAGATGTATTTACCAATATTACCAAAAATATCTTGAAATACTAAAGACTAAATTTATTCAATAAAATCGCCATTGGCTTCAACCACGGCTACCAGACGACTTCGGAATCTCCTTCATGTCTTCTGGACGGTCTCCTTTTTAAGTTGGTGGATGCTGCCATAGTCCCTGCCTTCAGTTCATCTTTTGTGTTACAAGGAGTTGTGTTGATCTCTCGCTCAACTGCGCCCACGCATAATAATCAAAGGGGGTTGTTATCTGGGGAGTTAAGTAGCCAGATGTAAGGAGTGATGTGGTTGCAGAAATTGTCTGACAGCTATGACTAGGTTCTCTTCTTTGTGTGGCATGGTACAGAATCCTGTTGCCAGACATAGGGTCTACCAGCAGCCACCCTTTTGTCCCAGGGCAGCACTACCTCCTCAAGTCACTTGATGTAGGCCTCCGTGTTGTGTCTGAGGACCTCACCAGCAAATTCTTATCAGAGTGACTTTTCCGAACTGCCGTCCTTTCGTAATTACCATTAGTTGCATCCAAATCTTTCCTCAGATTGACACTCAAACACTCTAAAATGTTCGTATTGGAGATTCCGGAGCGAATGCCAAGCAGTACAGCATGACGTCTCCAAATTTCTGGCTAAGGGAATTGCGTCATGGTGCTCTTTTTTCTCACAGACGGTGCCCAAATGACGCTATCATACTGTGCAGTCGATAAAATAAAAAACAAACAACGCGCATGCGTGAAATTAAAAAAAATGTCGAAATTGTCGACAATTTATATATATATATATATATATATATATATATATATATATATATATATATATATATATATATATATATATATATATTATGCATTATATAATGTTGTTAATAGCACAATTCATATGAAAAGCTTCATCGCAACCTTGACATCACCGCCTCAATATTCAGAAGTAAACTCCAAAGAATGTTTTTCAGTGCAAGTAAAGCGACAAAATACTTTACCGACATCTGAAGATGAAATACGAGGTTTGTCTTATATACAACAATAGGTATTTTTTTTTTGTTTTAAATGAAATATTGTATCTTGAGATGTTATCCGATATAAGAAATATATTTTACACCTTTGATTATGACCATTTTCTTTGATAGCTGGCTAGATAGATAGCTTAAATTTATTTGATAAATAGAAGACGCACCGATGTATAAGCTTTCTGAAAACAGGCTAGATTTATATTTGTATGAATTTTACTGAACAAAAATTCAATACGATACTTTAAGAAATTGTATATTTTTTTATAAATAAAAAAAAGAGCTCAATTTACTATTGTCACAAATAATACATTCAAAGAAACTGAAGGCATGATTTTTTGTCTTCCTGTTATAATTCAGGATGATTTATGGTCACGGGCTATATAATGCTTGTTCCTCCATTCTTTCATTTATGTTCAAGTCATCTGAAGATCGCGTGGAACACAGTTTATGACTAGGACCATATTTTCATAATATTTAATACTGTTAAGCGCATTTTTCTCTGTCTAGACAATCTAGGATTCGAGCACTTTATTTTACCTTTAGGCTTTTTTCAGTATTGTCTTTTTTGTTTGAGACTGTATCTGGATAAAGAGCTTCATGTCTTGGCAAATTGTCCGTTGGTTACATCAACGGTTTTGATTTTACACACACACACACACACACACACACACACACACATATATATATATATATATATATATATATATATATATATATATATATATATATATATATATATATATTGTCATCTACTGTTTAGTGTGGCTAGACGTCCGATTTAGTATCAGTTAGAGATTCTACCCCTAGGTTATCGTCGCACGGCAGAGAAGAAAAGGAAATTTTAACGTTTTTCTATGCAAAATACGTCAGAGGCTCGGAGAGCTCAATTCAATTCGATTAAAGAGCAATGCGTTAATAGCGGTATGAGCCACTGTTTTTAAAATCACCCTTTTCTCTCGAGAGGTCAACTGATTTCCGGAAGCATATATATTGTCATCCACAGACTGTTTCGCTGTATCATATATATATATATATATATATATATATATATATATATATATATATATATATATATATATATATATATATATATATGAATAAGGTATATTTAGTCAGAAAGTAATCATCCAAACAAGTTTGATTAAAAAGAATCGACAAGGTTTCTTTGTTTCATGTTTATTATATTTCGGATATGATGTTGAACATTTTGCTCAAAATTGTGGATAAACTGACTTCATATTTTATTATTTTTATTCAAATATTTTCGACTTCCGCACTTATCATCAAAAACCGATGGGATGTCTGTGTGGTAGTTAGAATTTTTTTTGTCTGCATCCTGGTTTTCTTTGGAAAGCTGGACTTTTTGAAATGATCTAGCGTGGCATCATATGTAACGGCTTTTGATAATAAAAAAGAATGCGATTTATTTATTACATTTTATTTTACTTATTAATTTATTTATGTATTTTTTATTGTTTTTATACTGCTATTATAATTGTATAATATGCACTTCATGATAAAGGGGAATTTTGAGAAGGCGATCCCAATTTTTGACATCTTTTGAAAGTGCCTGAAAAAAAGTGCCACGAATTGATCCAATCTTTGTAGACAGAATATCCGTTGATCAGTGTGCTATAAAGTCATCGTGACCTAAGGTTTGAACGCACTGGCGTTGTTGATCATGACAGAATTTGAGCTATGGATGTTTTACAAATGCAAATGTACCTGAACAATGTTCAACTGGGATTGGCTAGCCATCGTAAAAGTCCTCGAAAAACAAAAGTGATTTCTTGATGTTATCAGAGGGGATACCAATCTCTACAGTACAATTCGAAAATGTCTTTAAATCATGCTACGGTTTCACTCAAGTCTTGTGAATGGAATTGAACAGACGGAACTTTTCGAAAATCTGTCGATGGCTGTTCTATCACGAAGTTACAAGTCATCGTGATCGAGCTTTTCAGCGCACTGGCGTTTTTCAAACAGCTCATCGTGACATATAGTTAAGGTATAAACCACAGGTGGGTAATATAGTTGTTAAACAAACACAAATCCCTTTGATTATTTAGCTGCCCACGTAGACGTGCTTGCTTGGAAATCGACAGTAGCCAACTTTCTCTCTCTCTCTCTCTCTCTCTCTCTCTCTCTCTTTCTATATATATATATATATATATATATATATATATATGTGTGTGTGTGTGTGAAAATATATAGAAAATAGGAAAGACCTCGTTAGGTAAATAATCCAAAGTTCTTTAGTATTTTAGTTTTTTAAAAATAGTGCTCGATACAAAAGTAGAGCATAAACATAATTATTTATTTAAAACTAAATAATATTTTAAATAAAAATATATATATATATATATAGAGAGAGAGAGAGAGAGAGAGCCTCTTTCTTCTCTCTCTCTCTCTCTCTAATATATATATATATATATATATATATATATATATATATATATATTGATTTTCTTTTCTCTCTCTATACATATAAAGAGAGAGTAAAAGAAAGAAAGAGAGAGAAAAACTCACTCTCATCGTTCTGATAAGAACTACCGAATTCTTTGGCAAGATCCTGGCCATCATTGAAAACGATCCCTCCAAGTTAATCAGGTCTATAGTCAATAACACAGGAGTGTCTGAGTTTCTTATCAGGCAAGTAGTGCCTGAAGACATTCGGTATTTCACATACTAGATGAGAAAGGGACAATTTTTATCTCAACCCATGAAAGACAAGAAGAAAGACCGCGCTACGAAATTCTTTTTAACAAACCCAAACATCCCCTCCAACTGAACCTGCTTTGGTTTTTCTCAGTCGAAAAAAATTTTCTACCAGGATAAGATGGTGACCACACAAAACAACCGTTGGCTTATTGTGTCCCCAAAAGCTGAACGGAGAGTGATGAAAAACAAATATCCAGTCAACATCATGGTGTTTAGAGTGATCACTAGTGATGGCGAAGCTATGACTTCATTCATCTTCAAACAAGGCCTCAGACTCAACTCGGAGTCCTACATCAAGTGACTTGAGGAGATACGTCTGCTCTGGTCAAGAGGATGGCTGCTGGAAGGCCGTATGTTTGGCAACAGGACTCTGCACTATGCCACACAAGCAGGAGAACCCAGTCTTGACTATCAGACAAATTTCTGCGACTACATCACCCCTTACATATGGCCACCTATCTTCCCAGATTGCACCCCCCTTGATTATTATGTGTGGGTACCATTTGAGCGAGAGACCAACAAAACTCTTTGTAACACCAAAGATGAACTGAAGACAAGGATTATGCCAACTTAAAAAGGAGACCGCCCAGAAGATTTGCAGAAGATTCTAAGGTCGCCTGAAGGCCGTGGTTGAAGCCAACTACGATTTTATTGAATAATTTTACTCTTTAGTATTTCAAGATATTTTTTACGCAATGTTGATAATTATATCTCTTTCGATGTCATTTTTATTTTCATTATTGCGTAATTTAGACGACAATCTATCCATCGCTCTCTCTCTCTCTCTCTCTCTATCTATCTATCTATCTATCTATCTATCTATCTATATATATATATATATATATATATATATATATATATATTATCGGTATCACCCCAAGCAAGGCAGTACAGCTAGTAACACACGAGAAATTACAGGGTGACGGGTAATACTACTTGTATATATATATATATATATATATATATATATATATATATATATATATATATATATATATATACAAGCAGTATTACCTGTCTTCGATGGGGTCTTTCGTTACTGGGAATTTTTGCCATCACTTGGAGCAGTTTAATTTTAAAGTCAACTGGGGGTTTGAATAGGCCTGGGTACCCTACTTCTGTAATTTATCCCAAGAATCTTCTTCTCATAACAGGAAGAAGCCGGCTCAATCCGCCCAGGGTGAATGCCGCATCAGTACAGTACAGTACAGTAACAATTTGAATAGGGTGTGGTCCTGAAATGGTAACTGTATAATAATAAATTATATTATTGTAATAATTTAAACTATTTATTTTTTATTAAAGTTTTTTTATGAAAGATCCAAGAACAGATAGTAAATAGTAAAAATGTTACTGAGAGTTATAATTGACAGGAAATAGTGGAGAGCCATTGTCGACAACAATTTGGACTCAAAAACGGGACTGGAAAATTATCTATCTAACAAAAAAAAATTTCATCAAAATCGGATGAAAACTGTAGAAATGCATAAACAACATCCGATCACACACACACATACATACACACATATTTTGAGAATTATATATATATATATATATATATATATATATATATATATATATATATATATATATATATATATATATATAATGAAAACAGATAACTTTAAGGGTCCATTGGTTATAATTTATTTCCCCAGGAATTTTTTTTCCCTGGTTCATCAGAAGAACACTTCAAGGGTGAAAAAATGAATTTAAATTTACGTATATTTTTATACACTTTTGAGGGGTAGTTGATATATATATATATATATATATATATATATATATATATATATATATATATATATATATATATATATATATAATGGTCGAAAAATAAAACTCTAATATTACGACGGCAATTTTGATCTGTGTATAACTTGTACATGCTCGTAAGTTGTTCATGTTCTGATAAAACATTCAATGTTTTCGGTCTTGTTATGACATAGATTACAATGCAGTCTGTGTTTAACCGTAAACAGCCAATCTGAAGGTCCCTGGTCTTGAAACTTATGAATATATGGAAGAATCTCCTCTTTTAGTTCATTATTGTTTACTACGTTTATTTTTCACAAGAGACCGGGCGTTTTCAAACAAACTCCTCAGTTTCCTCCTATCCACATATTGTTTTTCGGTTTCCGACCTATGTTGAAACCGTACCCGATTAATCTTCTACCTACCCATCATATTGGGTCTGTAATTTACAAATTCAGATGTCAGTGCGATGCTGACTATTTTGCGAGAACGAGTCAAAGGACGGATCAGCCAACACGGACAAGCCAATATTCCTAAGGAAAATGTGAGCAATTTATGCAGGTGTTTTAATGCATCATGTTCAGAGATAGCTGAACATTCATTAAAAACCAGAAGTTTGCCCAGTCTTACAGTACTGCGTGGGACTAACACCGATTATCACTTGAAATGTTTGTAATCAGTATACATAAAGCCCTGCCAGCCGTCTCTTTGTAAGCAAGAGTGGTTGGGGAATTTAAAAGTAACGACCCATTAATATTGTATTTTTTTATCTTTTGTTATTTCCATATAACATTAATCTGAGATGATATATATATATATATATATATATATATATATATATATATAAGTCGCTGTGCTCATTTTCTTTTTCTTTTTTTTTTTTTTTTTGTTCTCGATTTTTTCTCTGATGAGAAAGAACCGATAAACCAGTTTAGGTCTCTCTTTTTTAAGTGTTTATTCCGGTATTTTTGTTACACTTCTTTTTCATAAGAGTTGCTTTTGTTCTAAATCCTCAGTTTAATTCCTTTTGAATTGAAATGCGTCATTCAAACGAGCCAATTACTCACTCTACTGATACGCATTAACAATCTGTCGATTCATAATAAAGAATATCTTTTGGATCTCAACAAAAAAGACCTTCTTTCATGCTCCGTCTTTCTCCATGATGTGGGAGATCATTGCTCTCCACAACTTTCTTTCCTTTCTAGATCTAAGCAATCCGTTTACTATCCTTCCCAGTTTCCGCTCTACCATCCAGACTCAAGACAACGGAAATGTTGTTCTACAGAAGGATGCTGAGAATATCATGGACGGAACATGTAAACACGAGAAAGTTTCAAGCAAAATGGGAACTACGAGGAAACTTACAATTACAATCAGAAAGAGGCAGTTGACATTTCTAGAACACGGGATAAGAAATGAGGGCTTAACAAACTTAGTGAAGTCAGGATCAGAAGAAGGACACCTAGCTAAAGATTTTGTATGAATGGATGACAGAGTGGAGACATAGAACGTTGGTGAAAAGGGAAACGTTTCTTAGAGTTACAACGGTCAGTATGTTGTGGAGTGCCGTGATCACCCACGTCATGAATGCCAGTGGCTTATAAAAGCAGGAAAACCTCTTTTAATTGACTTTTTTTTTCTGTGTGGAATGTAATAAAAATACAAGTGTATAAATATTGACTGAAGGTTGTTTTAATAAGAAATTCTTTTTTTCTCAGCATTTGAACGTATGGTAAATGACATATTTCAGGTGACTGATTTCACGAGTTATAAATAAATAAATAAACTTCAAAGGCATTTCTTAGACTATTTTAACGTTATGAAAAGAAAATATCGCTAATAAGCTTTGCGGTTATCGTAAAGGTTATAGACGGGGAAAACAGAATCGGAGAGCCGAGTTCAAATTGCGGTGACGTCTATTGTGTTCCCTTTTGCACAAATACCCTTAAGAAAACATGAATCCGTTAGTTCTTTCCTTCATCTCCAGCTCTAGACTAAGTTCTCTCTCCTTGGATGGCAAACCGTGAAGAAAGCCATAACTTTCTCGAAACTCGGTAAGTCACAGATAATAAAGAAAAAGAAATGTATGGAGGACCATGATGAGCTATATCCTGAAGTGAAATGGCATTAAAAAATTTTTTGCATATAACATATATATATGTGTATGTATGTGTATTTGTGTGTGATTTTCACGGGAGGGCTTTATAGTCTCAAATTTCAAGAAAAAAAACTTATATGGCATTTATAAGAAGATCCAGTAAAGTGAAAACAAACAATAAAAGAACGGTGACAACCTCTTGACTTTATGAATACTTTCAACCGGGTAGAAATGCCAACAGTCCTTAGCTCAGCTAGTATTTCTCTTCCCAAACATCGCTGACCGTCGGCCTAACAATAGGGGTGGACAATAAAGCAGGTTATGACAAGTTAAAACCTTCTTCCTTTTTTAGCCAAACACCTGGAAGCCGAAGCAGGAGCGATGACCATTTTCCCGTGTCAGGAGTTTTGACAAGGGGGAAAAGAAAGATCTGTTAACAATCTATCTATCTCTATCGATCATGTCGTAGATAAGTAACTCTATGAATGATTAGGATCAAGCAAGTTGAATGACTGCGTCAGTGCAGAGGTAGAAGTCTTCTGAATGAAAAGCGTCTCTTTAATCGACACACATTGGCAGTCACTTAAAGTATTAAAGTGTATATATATATATATATATATATATAGAGAGAGAGAGAGAGAAATACAAATAGACAAAGAAAGAAAAACGCAAAATGAATTCAAATATATTCTTAAAGCTCAGATTAAATCAATTACTAGTGTCGCTTTAATATTGCTTCATGACTTTTCCGGCCTTTAATTATAAACGCAAATGCCCTTTTCCGTGTTTTATGAAATTAAATGTATTCTGTCATTCAGTTTTGCTGTTCACCTCACCTTCAGACAGACAAGAAAATATGAAGATCTTCCTTTGTCGATGGCTAAGATAAATACTTTTTCGAATTTTAGTTCTTGTCGGTAACTGGCTTAGATAGTGATGACTACTAAAATATCTTCAGTTTGTCAGTCAGTTATGTGGCATGTGTGATACACGCTTAGGCGATCATGTATCTTTCGATACATGACTGACGAAGCATTTATTCCCGCATTAGGTTGCCATTTATTTCTGCGATAGACCAGTTGCCGTCCAAGGCTATAGAACCTGGTCTGTCCTGCTATTTACCCAAAGCTGGAAGGAGAAAACGAGGATTCATACCTTTCGCAATGGTAATTAGCACGTAAACGAATGTAATAGTTTCGACTGGAAAACTCTAAATTCACTTAGGTTAAAACGGAATTTTTTAATGCATTTATTGGCTGTTATTACTAGCAGAGAAAAATCTGTTCCAGATATCTTTTTATCAAAGCCGAAACCTACAGACGTTAAACTCTATTGATTTTTTTTACCTCTGAAAGGTTGCTTCCCCGATCACTACAATCGTAACCTCTTCAAGTCTCAGGCAGCTATTATCTATCCTACATATTCTCGTAATTAATACTTACTTCTTCCTTTTATGCCCATACAACAAGCTTACTGAGTAACACTCTACCTTGAATGTCTCTTGGGCCCTGTATTTAGTAAGAAGAAAAAATCATTCATTTGTGCTAAAATGGTATTTAAGAAATGTGAAATAAACGAGTGATATAAATGATATACTCAAAAAAGAATCAGATGAACAGAGGCCATAATCTATTAGATGTATACAAATTTTGTTTTTTGTTTTTTAATGCAATCTTTGTTTTTAACACCAGTAAATGAATGTACTTTTTATTTATTTATTTAAAAATCGCTGGAAACTTTTACACACACCTAATCAACGAATCAGACTGATTCATAACATGACAAACGTAGATTCTATCCGAAAACAAGTGACTCTAAACAACGACCATATCATGTTGAGACATCGGTTTCTGTACGATCATCGAAGATAAGCAACGTCGAGCCTGGCCAAGACTTATATGAGTGACCACTTGGGAATTCTAGGTGCTTGTAAACTTGAATGTTAGGGTGATGTAATAGATAATGACTCGCAATTTTTAATCGGAGAGCCGAGTTCCAATTCCAGTTGTGTTCTTCTTATATTCACTGACACGAAAATACCTTTGGGAAAGGTATGAATCCACTTACCCCCAGTTATGGGTTAATTAGTAAGACGTTTATCACTAAATTATTATTATTTCCCTTACAATCCAAAAATATTGTCTGGCTTTAAATAACCTGCAAAGGGTTGATAAGCCGTAAAAAACGAATCAGTCATTCAAACTTTTTTTATTATCATTTCTTTCGTGGATTCATTGTTTTTTTCTTATCTTTCTTTTTTATTCCCAGTTCATTGCTTTTCTCTTTTGATATTTTTACTCATTCGCTTTATTCAGTCTTCGTTCTTTTTACTTTTTATATTTAATTTCTTATTCTTACCAATTTTGCTTTCTTTCCTTTTCTTTCTTTCTTTCTTTCGTTCAAGTTCTTATCTTTGTTAACTTCCCTGTTTCCTTTTCTGTTGTCTTTTGCTTTTTTCGTGATTTCTTTGTTTCTTCCTTTCTATATTTCTTTTTTGTTCATCTCTTTCTTCCTTTCTATCTTTTTTTTGTTCATCTCTTTCTTCCTTTCTATCTTCCTTTTTTTTCTCCTTTTTCTTCCTTTTGTTCATCTCTTTCTTCCTTTCTATCTTCTTTTGTTCATCTCTTTCTTCCTTTCTATCTTTCTTTTTTGTTCATCTCTTTCTTCCTTTCTATCTTCCTTTTTTGTTCATCTCTTTCTTCCTTTCTATCTTTCCTTTTTTGTTCATCTCTTTTCTTCTTTCTATTTCCTATCTTTTATCTTTTTTTTGTTCATCTTCTTTCTTTTTTTTTGTTTCCTTTTTCCTTTCTATCTTTTTTTGTTCATCTCTTTCTTCCTTTCTATCTTTCTTTTTTGTTCATCTCTTTCTTCCTTTCTATCTTCCTTTTTTGTTCATCTCTTTCTTCCTTTCTATCTTTCTTTTTTGTTCATCTCTTTCTTCCTTTCTATCTTCCTTTTTTGTTCATCTCTTTCTTCCTTTCTAGCTTTCTATTTTGTCTGTCTTTAAATAACCCGCAAAGGATTGATAAACCGTAGAAAACGAATGAATCAAGCTAAACAACTGTCACTGTACTGATCTTCAAACCAAATTATTCAAGTTTTTTTTCTTAAGAATAAGAGTGGAAATCCGACAATCTACTATTTACACACTATATTATAGATGGAATATTCAACATTCGCTAAACGGGGCGACCTGAGACTAAATTTTAACGTTAAAGTTTTCTTCAATAACAGGAAGGGATTAAAAAAGAACTCTCATGTTTGCTCATTTAATCAGATTTTTGGAAAGGGGTTTGCTCAAGAACTTCAGTTCCGGAAACTCCAATATAGAATATGGAGCCACGACTGTCAACCCATAAACCGTTGCTACTGTGGTTTTCACAGACAGTAGGTTCTTAAGGGATGGAATTGTTAACGTCATGTCCAACTTTTGAATTCAGAGTTGTATTTCTCTTAAACAGGTTGCCAACCAAGGCTGAAGAGTTTATTCTGCCCTACTTTGTGATCAATAGCTGAAAGAAGAAGAAACGGATTCATACATTTCCCAAAGTAAATACGACAAACTCGACTAGAATTAGAACTCGGTTCGCCGATTTTCGTCCCGAGCCGCTAACCATTGTACCACCAGCATACACACTGTGCGAAATTTGCTGTAAATAACTTCGATTATTTTTAGTTTTCATGGAATTGATGACCCAATCAAGATAATTGATATTAACAGTTTTTGTATCAATACTGATTAGCAAGAGACATTGATAGATTAAACGAATTTATATATTCTCTCTTTAAGGTCGAAAAGTAATAGTAACAAATAGTAATGATCCAGAACCAAGTCACCGAGCGACTGAATACAATTTTTGCATTGCATCGTTTACCTATTAATTGCTATCCTCCTCAAATGTGCATTTCAGGGATATTTCTATTGGTATAAAATGAATAAAACACATAAATATATATAAATACACATACTCGTTGTTGACCTCGGTGTAAACTTTTATATTTGCATACGCTCTGTCGCTGGTATTAAGCACTTTACTTTAACCCATAAATATAGCATACCTTAAAAATCTATTTTTACCATATATATGTGTGTGTGCGTGCGTGTGTATGTGTCTGTGCGTGTGTATATGTGCATGTGCGCATATATATATATATATATATATATATATATATATATATATATATATATATATATATATCTGTGTGTGAGTGAGTTTGTTTTATATATATATATATATATATATATATATATATATATATATGTATGTATGTATGAATATGTATGAATTGGGGTCAAATATGGATTAGACAGAATGATAGAATAAGTAATAAATAAGAGACGTTTATAAATTTACTGTGTTTTGTATTTATTTAAGCTTCATCAGAAAATGAAATATGAAGAAGAAGAAAAGAAAAATAAGATATTTTTGATTTTTCTTATGTTTGTTTTTAATTTGGTGAAGCAGATAAATCTCACGTCTATTTATTCTATCAAGCAACGTTCGTGTGTAAAATTCTTGTGTGTTCTCGGTGTTTGGTTGATAATGTGCGTATGTTTGTGCGTCTTGTGGGTGTTTTTATTTATGTCTGCTTGTGTCATTATGTTGATTGGGGAACGTTCTGTTGGAAAGTTTAGGTTACACCGGTTGTGGTTGTAGGTTCTTAAGTTGTCGATTCTTTAAGTATGGATTTTATAAAAGTTGGTGATATAATAAAATGTGTTTGGCGTGTGTTTATTTCCTGATAAAATATTTATCAGGATTCCTTCTATGTATTTTCTACGTAATAAATTATGTTTTCTTTTCTAATTAAGGTGGCATTTATTAAAGTTTTGTTTCTGTGTGTTACGGACGAATTCTAAAGGTTGTCTGAACGTATCTCTTATGTTCGTAGATGCGGGCTTTTAAACTTCTTGATGTTTGACTTATGTAGCTTTTCTGATTACAGGCATTTTATATCATAAATATCATAAATCTTCATGATATTTCATTTTCTTATGAAGTTTAAATAAAAACAAAACTATAACTAAATTAACATCTTTTATATTATTATCCATACATCATCTTACTCAGTTTTTTATATTTTTTTATTTTTACGTTTAACTTTCTAAATTTATTTCTTTTATTTATCTGTATTTAAAATCCCTTCATTTATGTTTGATAGTATTATCATTATTCTAATGTCTATTTATTATTTGTATTAAGGACCCTTGTATTAGACTAATTTGTAATTGGGGTTGGCTTGTCTTGCCTAAAACAACGAGTCATATCGGTCAATTTGCTGTATAACTCAATGTACAAAGTTCCAAAATTTAAAAGAAAAAATTCTTGGCCGGGTCAGTCTTTTTAGGCTTACTGCTTCCCAACCATCCACGACTCCCCCCTCTTTTTTCCATAACCTTTATTATTTTTATTTTTACTTTTAATTTCCTAAATTTATTTGTTTTATCAATCTGTATTGAAAATCCATTCATTTATGTTTGATATTATTATTATCATTATTCTAATGTCTATTCATTATTTGCCTTAAGGACCCTTTGATTAGACTAACTTGTTTCTTCTTTCCCCTAAACTTGTTCTTGATATATACCAAAATATATACATCGTTATCCATATATATATATATATATATATATATATATATATATATATATATATATATATATATGGTGGACTCTCCGTCGTATGAGCGTCAAAGCAGCTCAGTTCCTAGAAACCGACGGCCCAGACACCTGGCACATATGATTTGATTATAGTGGTGAAGGCTTTGTGTAGAACCAACCACATTTTTTGAAGGGCCAAATACAGAGACATGGTGCACTACGCGCCAAAAGGTCCCCAAACGACTCTTTGCAGGTTTTGAATTCAGAGTTGACCTTCTCCTAGTCCAGTTGCCATCCAAGACTATGGAACTCAGTCTGTCCTGCTATTTACCAATAGCTGGAGGGTGAAGAAGGTATTAGCACGTAAGTGAATGTAATGGATCCGACTGTAATTCGATATATATATATATATATATATATATATATATATATATATATAGAGAGAGAGAGAGAGAGAGAGATTATTATTGCCACACCAGGATAAAATGATTTTTAACAAAGAGATCATATTTTATTCATAAAAACGGATACAAAGGTATCACAGCGATTAAAACTTTACGTACCTTTCGGTATCGTCGGCAAGTAAAACTAAATGGTTAAAAATAAATATTATTTTCAACAACTGATGTTGAAATACCAAAATTAGGGGCGGGAACAATAAAAAAAAACACCATTTTCCTAGTTAGGCATGGAATTGGCAACCGGCTCCCCGAACAAGGCCAACTTGTGCTTTAATTGTCTTTGGCAGGACGTTGTATATTAATAACAACAGACTACAAGATGTCCAAGTGGAATACTTTTTAATACTCTCAGCGCATAATATGAAGCACGCAAAATACTTTTTAATACTCTCAGCGTATAATATGAAGCACGCAAAACACATTTTATTATTCTCAGGGTATCATATGAAGCATACAAAATCTGATACAGTTATCTTCTGTAGTTGCTTTTCTAGGAATTTTCTGATCATCGGAAATTCTTTGATGAAATGGATAAATTAAAGAACTCGATTATTCAATAAATTTACAATGTAAAAAAACTCAGAAAATATTACAAAAAGGAGAACCTCTTATGGAAATAAAAGGTACTTAAAAAAAATCCATAGATTTGGTGCCACGATATAATCTGATGTAATGGCTGGCTACTCGTTTCCGAGTATTCTCATCTGTTAGAATGACTAGCTAATCCCTGTTGCAGATACCTGCTCAAACATATTTGTTTTTCTTTGACACCCACAGAGCCAACTTGCGCTTCATACTACCATTATGCTGAGCTGACCACAGTTGCACTTTCTGGGAGAGATCGCACAATCTGGCATAATTAGTACCTGAATAAAACTAGTACGCTCAGCAGCTCCGTCACGATGACTTCTAACATCGTGACTTCGACTGCTCCCGAACAGCTTCGTACTTGTTCACTTGGATCAGATGGTGGTATGGTTTTTCAGACACTTTCTAACAGGGCCTCACCGTAGGATCGTCTCCCCAAACCGATATTATAACGAAGTCACCTTCACGACAAATCGGCCAAGATGAAAACCGAACCCAGATCTTAGGCGCCCATTTGCTAGTACCCAGACGCTTTGACAAGCCACACATCGCTTTTTAAGACGGAATAGAGCCAGTAACAGAGTTGTTCATTTGAAGCAGGCCAGATAACGGATGTTCAAGAACTGCAACAAAACACTCCCAAAAATGGGTATACGCCTCTCTACGCAACAAAAAGAATATGTAATCATCATCATCATTATTATCATCATCATCAGTCTTATGACCAATTGTGTTCAAAGGATCGATGAGCAGCTGAGCACTGTCCACATGCCTCCGTAGTATTCATTCATGCATAACGTGTCTTGAACAAAGTAAAACTGGCGAGGCCCATCCCTCCCCGGATCAGATCACAGCCGATCTCCTCTGGCGTGAAAGCTTGCCTTGATCACGAATACGTAGTCTTTGGTTGCATCGGGGAGAACTCTCCACTCTTGCCCTTGACTTCAGTCTTGGAATCCCAGACATCAACGGGTTGGAAATTCTGCCAGTGGTTCAATTCTATGTGCACATTTAGCCTGAAGGCTGTCGAAATTCGCTGTAGTTTCACCATTATCGACATGAAGTATGGTATTTTTTTAAAACTCAGCAAACCAAAGAGAAATTGAAATGATCAAGAAAAAAAAAGGAGAAAAAGAGGAAGAAATAGTATTTTTTGGTTTCAAGCAGCAAAATTTGGGATCCGTTAGTCACGTGAGCAGAAAGTGGCGACTAGTCTCCGAGCAACTCATAATATTTATAGCAGAGCCGATAATTCAAAGGCATTTTTCTAGCTGTCTAGCAATTGGCTGTAATGAATTATTGGTCTTCAACGGCAGAGAAAGTAAAAAAAAAAAAAAAAAACTGACAGAAGAAGGAGCAAAGAAAATGGCGGCAATTTATGGCGGAGAAAATTTTGTCTTGAATTCAAAGCTTTAATTAATTTCTACTCCAACCCTTTCTTGCATTTTTCGATTCTATTTTACTTCTATTTCGATAATTCTTGCTTTTAGATTCTTCTGTATAAAATTATCCTTTTCTTCAAATCCATTTCTCTATTTACCGCCCTTTTCATTCATTCATTCTTTCTTTCTTGTTCGTTTTTCTCTTCAAATATAATTTGAAATTTCTTCTTTATCTTCTTTATTCAGTCCTTATGCAAACTTTCTTTTACTTTTTCATCCCTCGTTCCTTTTCTACTGGGCTCACGACCATATCACGTTGAAATACCGAAGTTAAGCAACGTCGTATCTGGTCAGTACCTTGATATATGAACGCTTGGATATACCAGCTGCTGTAGGCTTGTATGTGCGGGTGGCGTAATAGATAATGGCTCGAAATTGTAAATCGGAGGACCGAGTTCTAATTTCAGTTGGGTCCGTTATATTGACTTACGCACAAATACCTTTGGGAAAGATATGAATCCATCTCTTCGCCCACATCACAAGTAAGAATTGTATCACTAAATAATTATTATCTAAAAAATAAAATCTTACAATCTAAAAATACTTCCTGACTTTAAATAACCTGCAAAGGGTTGATAAGCCATAAAAACGAATCCATCAATCAACCTTTTCTATTATTTCTTTCTAATTTCTTCTTTTTACTTCATATCTTTCTATTTTAATACCAGTTCATTGCCTTTTCCTCTTCACATTTTTAGTTATTCGCTTTATTCCTTCCTCGTTCTTTTTACTTTCTTCGTGTTTAATTTCTTATTCTTACCAATTTTTTCTTTCTTCTTTTTTTTCTTACTTTCTTTCATATTCTTATCTTTGTTAACTTCCCTTTTTTTTGTTTTTTCTTTTCTATTTCTTTTTCTGTTGTCTTTTCCTTTTTTGTGATTTCTGTGTTTTTTTTTTCTTTCTTCCTTTCTATCTTTCTCTTTTGTTCACCTCTTTCTTCCTTTCTTTCTTTTTCGTTCATCTTTTTTTTCCTTTATTTCTTTCTGTTTCGGTCATCTCTTTCTTCCTCTCTTTCTTTTTCGTTCATCTTTTTTCCTTTTCTTTCTTTCTTTTTTGTTCATCTCTTTCTTCTTTTCTATCTTTCTGTTTTGGTCATCTCTTTCTTTCTTCCTTTCTTTCTTTCTTTTTTTTCCATAGCTTTCTTCTTTTCTATCTTTCTTTTTTGTTCGTCTCTTTTTTCTTTCTTTTTGTTCTTTCGGTTTTCTCTTCAAATATGATTTGAAACTTATTTCTTATTTTCTTTTTCAATCCTTGGACATACTTTTTTCTTTTTAGTCTTCCGTTCATTTTTTTTATTATCCTTTCTTTGTCTTTTGTTTTCTTTCATGATGTCTTTCTTTTTTTTTTCTTCATATCTTTCTTTTTTATTATCAGATCACTGCTGCTTCACTCTTGACATTTTACTTATTCGCTTTATTCTTTCCCCGTTCTTTTTACTTTCTTTATCTTTTAACTTCTTATCCTTACCCAATTTTCTTTCTTTCTTTCTTTCTTTCTTTTCTTTCTTTCTTTCTTTCTTTCTTTCTTCCTTCCTTTCTTTCTTTCTTGCTTTCTTTCTTTCTTTCTTCCTTTCTTTCTTTCTTTCTTTCTTTCTTGTCCCTATTTTAGTTTTCTTCATTTTTCAGACATTTCTTGTTTTTCTTTTATTTCCTTTTATGATGACTTTTGCTTTTTTAATTTCTTCACCTTTTCTTCATCTCATTCTTTCTTTCTTTTATCCACTTTTTTTTCTTGTTTTGTTTTTTGGTTTCCTTTATCCCTTTTCTACCAAGTGCCATTTTTCGATATACTATCTTTTTTTCCTTCAATCCTCCTTCATTCCTTTTTCGATATTTACTTCAGGCATTTATCTTTTTCACCTGTTTCGTTTTTTTTTTCATTCCTCTTTCCTTGTTTTTTTCACAATATTTTATTTTTGATTTCATTATTTTTCTTCATTTATTCAGACACCTCCTCTTGATATTTTTTTAAAAAATTCTTCTTTCTTTTTGTTTTCTTCCTTTTCTTTTGCCATTTACTTTCGTTTTTTTTTGTTTTGTTTTGTTTTATTCCTTTCCCTGTCGCTGTCTTCATTTACTTTTCTACTTTTTCTTTTTTCTCTATTATTTCCATCAAATTCACTTTTAACTACTTTTTATCATTGCTTCTTCTTTTTTTATTTTTCTCCATATATCGCTTTTCTCTCTCTCTCTCTCTCTCTATATATATATATATATATATATATATATATATATATATATATATATATATTTAGTCACAAATATCTTCTTTCTATTTTATTATTATTTTTAATCACTTCCCCTCTTTTCCCGCTCTTTTTCTTTCTTTCTTTCCTTCCGCCATTTGATTCACTTTTAGTCTCTATCAATTTTCTTTTACTTTCTCTTTCTCTTTCTCGCTCTTTCTTTCTTAGTTTCCTTTTATTTCTGACTTCTATTTATCTTTTACATCCAAGCTTTTCAACTTCCCTCCATTCTAGATCATTTTTTCTTTCTCCTTAAGACCCCATTTTACTTTCTTTCACTTTCCCCTATTCTTTCAGTTATCCTAATTCTTCCGCTTTGTTTCAATAATGTCTCCTCATCATCTCTTTCATTTCTCCTCTGACAATACCCGATCTGTAAATATTGCTTTTCATATTTCTATAATGTACCTGCAGCAACCTCAATTCTCACAACTTCTCATTATTCGTTCGAGTTATTAATTAAGTAATAATAACAGTTACAAATGGCTTACTTCTACCCGTCGATGGTTCTATGTACAAGAATTTCAAACTAGCGAGCCAGTAGCTTTAAAGGTTTGGGAGTAAAAAAAAATAAAAATACTTCCGGACGGGGGAAGATGTTTGGTGGGGGGGAGTTTCTCTACAACTATTTAATAGATCCAAATGGATTTAATAAAAAAAAAATTGCATTTGACTGAAGAATGATTTCAAGTACAAATCAAAATTATACACGTACATACACACACGCGCAGAACCGGTACAAGGATCTCTTATCGAATGTATTTATACGCCCACTCCGAAACTATGACATATCTCCCCACACACACACATTTTACATCTCAATTTTCATAAGGTAATATTCATATAAAATACACATTTTATTGTAAGCTAATTATGTACAATAATGGATCATATGCAATATAGGGGAATAATTCAATAGTCATATCACTCTTTACATCTAGCTTTTTTTCCCTTATGCTCTTAATATTCACCACAGAATTAAGTGCCTTGACAAGAAAGAGGTTTATACAAAATTATAAACATTGCATAAAACAAAGTTTTTTTTACCATTAGCCGACGAACTTAGTGATGTTATTACATGTAGACACACACACACACACATATATATATATATATATATATATATATATATATATATATATATATATATATACATACATACAAGATTAACCAATGAAAAACAAACACAAAAGTAAAATAGCAGAATTTCTTTCTTCTTTTTCGCCATATCTCATTTTCAAGCAAAGCTTTAATAAAAGTCAAACATGTTAGATTGATAAATGTCGCTTATTTGCTTTTTTTATCTTATCATTCTGTCGGATTCTGATCCATATTTAATCCTAACTCACACATAAATATATTGTTAAAAGGGGGCTTGAAGACTTTGACTCTCACGGGCCATACTGAAAACAAGAGGGTAGAGGGAAACAGTAAATAACCTCCCTAACGTAACGAGTTCAAGAAAACAGATAGAGAGGTATGATAAGAGGAAAAATGTTGCTTAGGGCTACAAAGCACAGAACGCCGTGGAGAGCTATGAACACTTACATCCTAAAGGGAAAGGGCACATAAAACAAAGGTATTCATGGGGAAGGGCAGATAGGGCGTTTGCAGATATAGTCAGTGTGGAGGACGAATATTTTCTATGAAAATATCTCAGACATTCAGGCCGGTAAATGTTGTTTAATACTGTTTAATATAAACTGATCATTTACTTAAATAAGGATCAAAGTGTAGTATCTGCGCTTTGTGAGCTGCCGGGTTGGGCGTCTGTCGAACTCTCTGCTTGCAGAGAGGAACCCGGACGAAGCTCTGCCGAAGGGTAGGGTTTCGTTGGGGGATGTTGACGGAACTGGCCCGCCTCGGCGGGTTTGGATGGTTATTTATTTTTGGCTGGGCCTACGGGCTCTGAGATACCATTATTAAAAAGGCCTTGTGCCACATTCGATCCCCGTGGGTGGATTGATAAATACCATTTATAAAATGAATACCTGCTCGGTCCGGTGGCTAGGATCAAAGTGTAGTATCTTGTCCATTTCATAACATATATATATATATATATATATATATATATATATATATATATATATATATATATATATATTATCTTTTTGCAGAAGACCATCTCTTCCCCTGCTATCTTTTACTATGCGTGTGTTTTTTCATCCAGAATTTTATTATTTCTATCTTTTACACTCGACTTAATGCTATGAGCCTGTAAGGGATTCCTAAGGCCAGCTTCACTTTTTACCACCTTTCTTGCACACGTGGCAAACATAAAGTTTTCTCTGTGTTACCTATGTTAGAAACTTGCCTGTCCCTGTGTACAATCATGTGACGTTTGAGCCCCGCAACAGAATTATAAAACCTTGCCAGAAAACTCGCACAAATAACCTGCACTTCTTTCTGGCAGGTTTGCATTCACAGGAGTTTGCATCTGACCTCTCTGGTGTGATCTCACGTGACTTGCTAAGACAGCCGCCGAAAGGGTGACTTTTTCCACAAATATTGCAAATGTGTTGGCATCCAAATAGTTCTGGGACAGATTCTATTTCTCCCTTCCTAATGGTGCACTTTTTGTTGGAATGCCCTGTTCTCCTCTGCTCAAAATTGTTGCAGAATTCCTAAATCAACCTGCACCAGCCATATCTTCCTCCAACAACGGCTTCTCAGTCCTCAACATTAACGTCAAGAGTCTTTAAGTTACATTTAACTACGACCTTGAAACGTTTTGGGGGGCTTATAAACCGCTCGATTACTTTGTACCAGATCACCATTAAAAAAAAGCCTTTTGGTCAATCCTCCATATATATATATATATATATATATATATATATATATATATATATATATATATATATATTTACATTATTCGGACTATTGTCCTCATCTTTGTTGACATATTTATCACAACGTTTCGGCCGTTGTACGCACCGGCCTTTTTCAGGAGTTGGAATGTCGAACTGAAACCTTTATTTCGCTCGCAGGGGTAGACTTTTCTACTTCACATGCCATGTCTAATAGATGTCAGTTATCAGTCATCTCCTGTTAATTCCCCTCTCCAAGTTCTCCATTGCCTTAACCAGGTATTGAACTCACACATTTTGGCTCCTGTCACTGGATCTAACTAACGCCTTTATCCAGCGCCATATGTCCTTAAGGACATCTGTGTATGAATTTCTGCGTATTATAAACCTAATGTCTTCAGCAACCATTTTTAACCAGTGCTCTTATTGCAATTTTTGCTGTTATCACTCATATTTTTACCAGAGTTCATATTGCAATTTTCGTTGTTATTATCGCTTTTCTCTAACACTCCTTATTGTATTCATTTCTATGCTTGGTCGGCTCACGATATATATATATATATATATATATATATATATGAAACCATATATCTCTCTTTCTCTTAGGCTGCAGACGTCGTCCATCCATCTCCGTGCGTCTTCTGTGGGCTGCCAAAGGAGATAGCAGCCCGATCCGCGAACAAGTTCTCAGGCACTGGTACAATAAAAGCATATATATATATATATATATGTGTGTGTGTGTGTGTGTGTGTGTGTAATACATATTTATATATATTATATTATTTTTTATATTTATACGTTCTTTTATAGATACAAATATTTAAGTAAATGCTCTGTTTATATTAAATATTTGTATCTATAAAATGAACATATAAACATAAAAAACGTCTTAAAAAATAATTGCCGTACTTTGTCCATTTCATAATGTGTGACGTCATTTATTTACATTTGGATACGCATTGAGCAGATGTGAATGTATGAGAGAAGGTCATGGAGAATTGTGTTTAAAAACAGTAAAATCGACCTTGCTAACCGAACGCTTCTCTGCGGCCCAATCGGTTAAGCTCTGTTCCATCTTCAAGCGAAATTTTTTTTGGAATAACTAATTCTTGAAATTTACACAAAACCTTTTCAGAAAAAAATAAAATACATAAAATAAAATAAAAAAATAAATAAATAAATCTCCATAGACACTTAACCAGACTAGACAATGTCATCTTCCGCTTTGAATTTAGACACCCCAACCTTACCCTGACTTGACCTCTTTGAATGTAACTAAGATATTGATACAAATTATTAACCCTTACACCCCCTTTTTTTTTTAAAAAAAATATTGCTCTAGCCGTTACCATAGTAATTTTAATTTTAATAATGAATATGCTTATAAAACGCGTAAATTTCAAGTATTAGTTATTCAAAAAAAAATTTCGCTTGAAGATGGAACAGAGCTTGGTACTTTAATTCAATTTAATTCAAATAATTATATTGAAGTTTTCAGCTCTTGTTTTGAAACATGAGAACTCTTATGTAGTGATGGAATCACATTTTTAAATAAATAATTATATATATATATATATATATATATATATATATATATATAATAAAAGCATACTCATATTTTACTACTTTCTGTGACTAAAACTTTCATGTAGACACTTAAACATTGATGCTATTGTCTCGCAATCCTCCAGTGTTAAAAGTGACGTGATACTCAGTTCCTTATTCTAATATAGAAACTGTTAAAAGGTAAGTAGTAACAGAATTTTCACCGATCACGTTAAACAGCCATTCCCACAAGGAGCCCCGGGACACGGGACATACATGAAGATTATGTAAAACATAAAAGAAATCGGAACCTCTAAATATATTTCTGATTTCCTATTGTTGGTAATTTGAATTGAGTCACGTATTACACAGTTGAATTGACGATGAAACCTTGACATCTTTCTTCGACAGGAAATGTATTTGGTTGTCCAACCATAACAAACATTCTTCACGCAGATTTTCGTATTTTTCCAGCTTCATTTGATGAGCCGAGTCGATATTATCCTCAGAAGTTACTGTTAGTTCAACATTAACATTTTTAGATTTACTAACCATATTTAATGATCCAAGTCGTGTATACATCAAAACTGATGGGATTATTTTAAGTACGCATCAGCACATCTGCCTACGATCAAAGTTTCGCGCCATCAGTTCTCTAGACCGTACCGGATGCCTTTCAGTATCGTGGGTTTTTTTTTCGTAATTGTTATATTTTCTGGATAAATGAGTGGTTGTTTGAATTCTGCGGTTTAATTCCGTAATTTTTTTCGGCTAGTTAACTTTTGTTTCTGCCACAATTAGATTATGTAGATTGTTGTTGTTGCTTATTTTTACAATGATGTTAACACTGGACAAGACCCAAGAGCCACTCGAGGTAGAGGGTTAAATCGTAAGAGGCACAACACCCATCAAGGAGCTAATACCACCATAACGCAAGCCAGATACCGGAGTAAAAAAAAAAAGGAGGAAAAGGTTTTAGAAGGAACCGGAAACAAGGAATACACCTCTACTCCTGTTCAAAAACCTGGGGAGAAATGTAAACCGGGCGATAGGCGAACCTACCTACTCCGATTGACAAAAAATAATTTAGTAGTAAATAAAAGTTCAAATTAAACTAAACCTAGGGAAAAATAAAGACTAATAATAATGCTAATGATAAGAGCATAAAAAACACCATTAAACTAATTTTCAGAAACCAACTTAACAGTAACTACAAACTAAATGAAAGAATTATTCTTAAAATGGTATAAACTTAATACATAGATACGTATCACCTATCGACAAAAACAAATTAAACTACAAAATAATTAAGAATCTCCAACAAGATCATCACCACCAATATGACAAAAATCAATACTCTAACAAGCCAACGTTGTCTATGAAGTCAGTAGCCCATTTGAAGAATGTTTCTCTAATAGTAACAATTCAAACAACGCATTCGTATATTATCACGCAGGTTAACTTGCCATTGAAGTGTTAATAGCTCAATTATATCGCATATCACCCAAACAAAAGACAAGAAATCCTATAAATACTTGTCAGTATAAAAATACTATCACATAAGTAGTAAAAGAAAAATGTCTACAAATATTAGAATCCTTAATCATAAAAAACATACGACATAAGACAAAAATAATGGTCAATTTTACCTGTAGCAGAAAGTCGAGATTTTGGTGGTAAGTTGTCGGTGAAAGGCAAACTTATATTTGTGTTTAAGCAAACGACAAAACGTGTCTTTTTATTACCACAATATACCGTACATCGAAATTAATATCATCATAATCAGATATTAAACACAAACAGTATATTAAATATTTAGTAAAGGTGGAGGCACGATGGAGTAATGGATTGCAGCTCGAAATGAGGAACCGAAGAGTCGAGTTCAAATTCCAGTCGAATCCATTACTACTTGGGAAAGGTATGAATCATCTTCTTCTCTCCACAGCTATGAGTTTTATAGCCTTGGATGGCAAGCCATCTACCGCAGAAAGAAATGGCAACCTACTGCGGGAAAGAACCTGCCTCGTCAGTCATGTATCGAAAGATACAAGATTGCCTAAGCGTGTATCACGCATGACACTTAACTTAAAGGTGTACGAAATTTAACATTTTTTATGTACTGAATGTGATGGGTGCAGAACAAAACTGAAATTTAACTTACTGGCTGTCTAGTATAATAAGCAAAAATTATATCATATATATATATATATATATATATATATATATGGACTCTGCTTCATCTAGAAATTATTAAGGAATCAAATACTCTCTCACTCATACGTAAATACTCTCTCTCTCCTTCTCTCTCTATCTCTCTTTCTCTCTCTCTCTCTATCTGTGTGTGTATAAATATATGCCCGTGTTTGTAATTATATGTGGTTGGATGCAGGAAAATGTGCTTTAAAAAAATAAAACAGTTTATCTGATGATCGCAAAAGCGTGAAACCTAGTCACAAACTCATATCGATGCAACTGAATATCTTAGCTCTATCACTGATATTGAGCGCTTCCACTAATATATATATATATATATATATATATATATATATATATATATATATATATATATTCTTCATGCATGTATCTTTCATGACCACATACTTATGGACATTTTTAAAATCATTTCACCCCAACCATGGCGATAATGCCACTAAGACGCAAGAGGCTACTGGGAGTGAAAGAGAAGGAAAAGACTTAAGAAGTTGCCAGAAACTCAATCCTAGACAGGGAACAAAGAATAAACTTATACTGTTCAAAATACCGGGAAGGAGTGTGAACAGTACGATAAACGAACCTATATGCCATCAGTCACTTTGCATACACACATTGCACATTCAATGCACATATATTTTCACACACACACCAGTGTATGTAAACATAAGGTGTATAAATAAAACATACACACATATATATATATATATATATAGGAAGCGCCTTGTAAGTAAAGTCGAATTATTGTTTTTAAACAACAAATTTCCAATGATTTTTCTCGAACGCTCATATCTACTCAAAGTGTACCTTAATGTTAATTGGTTGTTTAAGAACAGTAATTTGACAAACCAAACACTAACTCTGTAGCTAAATGGTAGAGCACGCCACACGATTGCATCCAGCATGACGATTGCCTCCAGCATGAAACAGCCCGTCGCCTCTGAGTGTTGACTTCAATGATGACTTTTATATTTATATTTACTTACGCTCTATCTCTGATATTGAGCACTTTATCCCATAAATATAGCACACCTTAAAACTATATTTCTTCATATATATATATATATATATATATATATATATATATATATATATACTCAAACATATATTGTTAAATATAACAGACAACGAATGTCTATTATGTTTGATCATGAGCCGTTCTAAGCTTCGTATTATTGCTTTAATTTCGGGAGACAAAATCTGTCCAACATTTGGATATTTCTAATTATGCTGTTCCTCGATCTAACCTTTCGTCTCATATGAGCCATCATCAGAGTGGTTATATGAAATAATATACAGAGATCATCACTGAAAAATACAAAAAGTTAAGGAATCACGACATATGCTAGGCCACAAAAATATTCCAAGCCGGCCAAGCATAAAAATGAATAGAATATGGTAACCAGTAATACATAGCTCTCGAGAAAAGCAATAATAGCAACAAAATTGCAATATGAGCTCGGGTTAAAATGCACCAGAAACATTAAGATTATAAATCAAAATTATATTATTATTATATTATAAATCAAAAAAAATCATACATTGATGTCTTCAAGGACACATGTCCCAGTGGATAAACGCGTTGGTGACTTGACCTGGCTACTGCAGTGAGTTAGAAGGGAAATGAGACATGAGGCGTGGATCTACCCTGGTGGACGAAATAAGGGTTTATTCGAAATTTCTATCACTTTAAGAAGGGCTGAGTGTACAACGACTGAAACGTCGTGAATATGGCAACAAAGAAGAGTGTAAATATATATGTATATATAATAATCCTTCTTTTATATAAGTTTCATTAAAGACTATTCATAAGTACTGCGATTATGCTTTTTATTCTGTTTTTCTTGTATTCGTATGAGTGTTTTCTTTTCTAGATATAAAAAAAACTGTCCAAATGTTCTTTATATCCGAGCGTTTTCGGCTAGTCTATTAGCCATTATCAAAGATGTTTTTGTTTTGTTTTGTTTTTTAACTGAATATCTATATTTTATATATGTGTATATATTAGTGATGGGGATGTTTTGTTTTTTTATTTTCCAAACATGGTCAACGTTGTAACCGTCTTTATAATGGATATTATTGAGTGGTGTTTTTTTTCTTCTTTATTATTAATGCTTTCCTTATTTTTAGCCATTTTTACATGTGACTGAAGCTGTTATCGTATTTTCTACGACTCTATTGCGGACTGAGTTTGGTAAATATTTCTGTATGATTAAATGGTTCCTACTTGAGCTATAGCCAGAGAGATGTAATGTGAGTCTTCTTGATAGGCATGTAGTGGTATGTCCAATATAATTATTCGTGAATTTGGTTTAATCAGGAACACAGTTCATTAAGGAGCTGTAAATTCATAAACATTATTGGTCCTCTGTAATTTGGATCGTGCAGGTGAGTTGTTGTTGATGATGATGATGTTGTTGTTGACGATGAAGTTAGCTGTTTTAATATTTTTATAATAGATAATTAAATTTTCTTATTCCGTTCGACTGATTTCTTTAGAATATTTCACGGGGAAAAGTAATCCTACTTATAGTAAATGCGTATTCGATTTTTATAGAAAATGTTAATGTTATTGTTTTTATCAATACTGAACATAAATAAAAACAGACGATAGTTAACATACTAGACAATGAATTAGATCGCCAACAGATGCTCCATAAAAATGCCCTTTCTTTAATTTTTGGCTGAGATAATAATAATAATAATAATAATAATAATAATAATAATTCCTTTGATTCTACACTGGTGTCTACTTTTGGTTTATACCGAACAAAACTCGCACTGTCTAGCCTTCATTTTCTCATCCTAGCCTCCACCTTTAGTGACATAATAACATCAGGATTACTGACTATATAACAGTGTACAGAGATATTTGAGTTCAGGTGTCAGGCTTCAAAGATATTAGCATGAAATATAAAATAATTGTCATCTGTCATTTGTTTTATTCATTTACACATTTTTCGTATGTCTGCACACTTTTGGTTGGCCAATTCATCTTTTGCTTACCTGCATTTATTCCTAATGTTTGTATTTCATATTCTATATTCTGTACCATTCCTTGTCGTTGTTTGCTGCCTCTTTCTCATCATCTATTTCCTCATCATCCGAAGATGCATTAGAATGGCGAAAGATGCCTTCCTGAAATGAAGTAATGAATCAGGGGAAAATCATTAAAAACACAGAAAATAGTGCTGAACTGCTACGTAATATCAATCCTCTTCTTTGGCAGTGAATTCTGAACAATTTCCTCATAAATGAAGAGAAGATTTGACACAAAAGAGATGTGGTTCTACAGATTGATGCTGAGAATGCCAAGGACGGAGCAATGGGGAAGTTTTAAAGTAAATGACAACAAAAAGAACGCTTATACTTCGAATCAAAAAGAGACAGCTGAAATTTCCTGGAAAAATAATAGAGAAAGACGGCTTAGATAATTTGACACTCACAAGACATAATGAAGGTAGGAGGTGCAGGGGAACATTGAGTGACCTACCCAACGAGCTTGGATAGTAGAACAGGGACTGGGAGGAATAGTAAAAAGACAAACATTGCATAAAGCTAATAAGGAGAGGATATTGTGAAGATCAATCCCCCACCCCGAAAAAATACACACTTCGAATCAGATAGAGACAGATGAAATTTCTTAGGCAAATAATGAGAAAAGAGGACTTGAAGAATTGCATAGAGACAATGAATAGAGAAGCTGCTGACGGAGACATTGATTGCTCTACCTAGCGAGCTTTGAAGTTTCTTGGACAAACAATGAAGAAAGATTGCTAGGCGAATTTGACACTCACAGAACATATCAAAGACAGAAGATGCAGAGGGAGACTGAGTGAGCCACTTAAAGGGATAGTAGTACTGGAGGGGGATCGTAAGAAGACAAATACTGCTTAGAACATGCTAGAGATTGTGGAATGCAATATGATGATCTCCCACTTCCTGGAGTGACACGACACAGAAAAGAGAAAGTATTGTCCCCTGGGTACTCTCTCTTCTCGATACAGACACGCGAAGTGAAATTGTAGCAGACACTTCTGTGAGATAATATATTACTATACAAATATAAAGCTAACCTTATTCGCATTGGTAATTCTTGATAGTGTAAATATCGATAGACATGAATATATAAAGATAATAGAAAGTGTTCAATGATGGCTCCAGACGCTTAGTCACACCCGGATCGTAAGATACGAATAATCAGATTTAAATATTTATTACACAAATTAATAATATAGAATTGGACGCAGAGATACATACTATTATATATATTATTATAACATATAATATATACTATTACAGCATATAGATATATACTATTATAAGAATATACAGAACAGAAAAGATCACCAGTTCAAAACGCGTATACAGTCGCAAGCATAGATATTATGGAGAATCGTACACACAATGATACACCAACTCTGTCTCTTCGGAAATGTAGACGTATATAAAAGCATACTTAAACGAGTGTGTTCTGATAAACGGAGGTAGTCCCACGCTGATAGAAATACCCAGACATGGATCTAATCCAAAAAGCAATCAATTCCCAAAGACATGTCTGACTGAAAATACAAAGAAATAATGTTTAGTTTATGCGCGCCAAAAAGTATATCCACCAAATCCATTAAATAATGGATGCGTTGCATAATCAAGACGGCAAGCCTGATAGCAACAAAAACAATGCTTATTGCTCGACAATATTTATTCACTTCTGTTTTTCATACAAAAGTAATACTGCAAGGTTTACTTAGTGGTTAAGATAGTTGCGTATTCCTCAACATTAACAAAGGTTCTTTTTATTTGTTTGTATCAATGTTGAGTACACAACTACTAACTCCTGTCTTAATGGTAAGTCGAAAAGGTCAAACTCGTAGCTAATCTAAACAAATGACCTAAAATCTGTTGTTAACTGGGTGAAGGAATGGCTTGTCAATTGTAACGCTTCTAAATCGAAGCATCTCTCTTTTAATCGTCTTAGAGAGCCTTCTTTTTACTTCCATCAATATGGCTGATGCTAACCTCCTGGAGAGTCACTCGTTGCGCCTTCTAGAGCTAACGTTTTCCAGCAGCATCGTGTGGAAAAATTATACTACTATTATGGTCTGCTGCTAGAAAGGTTGGTTTACTATATCATGCTAGACAGTTTTTCTTGCCACAATCTATCTTGCACGTTTATAAGTCTTCCGCTCGTCCACACATTGAACATTGCTATTACATCCGCAATGATACTTCTCCTATGGGTTTGATAAAATTCAAAGGAGAATCTGCAATGTTATCGGTTTTGACCGGCATCTCAGCTTCAGCCGATTTAGCATTGCAGCTTCCCTGTGCATTTTATATAAATATTTTCAGGATAATTGTTCTGGGGAGCTTTCCCCTTTGGTATCTAGACTTTATAAATTTAAGCTCAGTACTAGATTAGAGGATATATTTTACGGTTGAAATGGCTAGATGGAACCGTAAGTTCTATGCTAACAGTTTCGCTTCTGGAACTCTCTTCCGTCTTCTTTCTTTCCAGTCAACTTTGACCTACAAAAAATTACATGCAATGTCAATCGTTATCTTCAGCTTTCTCAATTCGTCTTCTTTTTATTGTTCTGGCCCTTAATAAAAAAAAAGAAAAGGGTTCAACTGGTTTTATTCAGTTTATGATGCGATGTTTAATGTCAAAATCAATATTCTTATATATATATATATATATATATATATATATATATATATATATATATATATATATATATATATATATATATATATATATATAGTATTTAAACGTTATTTTAGTGTATACATAAATTTGAGTAGATGATCTGTTGCTTATACCGACTCAGCCTCGAACAGTGCTTTAGAAACGCAAGGCACTATTCATTTTTGCAGTATAAGCTTGTCGGATCTAACGACGATTCCCTCTGCATAGGGGGACGTACGTTCGAATCCTGTCGCTGAGCATGTATTTTTTTTTTTTTTTACAAGATTTCGGGAAGATTCAGGCCGGTAAACAAAAATAAATATATTGCTTAATAAATAAACGAGGCGTCTACTCAAATATGGTTATCCACTAAAAAGAACCTTTAAGTAATACAATCTATCGGATTAATAAATAAGAAAAAATCCATTACTTCTATATATATATATATATATATAGAGAGAGAGAGAGAGAGAGAGAAAAGAGAGAGAGATAGAGAGAGAGAGAGAGAGAGAGAGAGATAACAGCTTTCTGAATGTTGATTTTTCAGACCAAACCAATGTCCTCCTTGGCGCAACACAATCTTTTTACCTTCATCTCTTTCCTTTTTAGCTTTGTACCGTAATTGTTAAAGAATATTTGAGGGAAATAATAGAATTGCAATGAACTTTAACTAATCTATGTTTGATTGTTTTATATATATATATATATATATATATATATATATATATATATATTAAATAAAACAGACCACTTTAAGGTTCCATGTAATAAATTATTTCACCACAGCCCTTTAAAGGACTGTGGATCATCAGACTTTACTTCTAAAGGTTGAAAATAAAAAATGAAAAGAAATTTACACATTTTTGACAGGCCGTATTAAACATATGTAAATAAATTTCTATTCTTTTATACTTAAAATAACTTGATGTCTGGACATCAAGTAATTTTAAGTATAAAAGAATAGAAATTTTAAATTACATCTAACTCGCTCATGTCTTCTCTCTCCCCCTTCACTTCCTCACTTCATTTATTTACATATGTTTAATACTGCCCGTCAAAAATGTGTAAATTTCTTTTCATTTTTTGTTTCAACCTTTGGAAGTAAAGTCTGATGATCCGCAGTCTTTTAAAAGGGCTGTGGTGAAATAATTTATTAGATGGAACCTTAAAGTGGTCTGTTTTTATTTAAATTACATTTACATTGAGCTCTCTGGATTTTATCCTCCTTGGGTTTACCCATACGGATTACCTAATTTTCATAAACTATATATATATATATATATATATATATATATATATATATATATAGATAGATAGATAGATAGATAGATAGATAGATATAGCTTACTGCGAACACCAAAAATGCAGTCTATAGGACATGCGTCATCAGCGTCGTCAGCTCTACGAAATCGAGACTTGGTGCCTCTACTCCAGACAGGGGAGACATGTATGCCTGTCATTTTCGATGTCTGAGACGCACTGTGGTCATCAACTGGTCCGACCAAATCACCAAGGCTGTAGTTAACCAGCCTATACGTCCTTCTCCAACAGCACCGGCTCCGCTGGCTTAGATATATACACCGTTTTCCGGATGGGGCGATTCCGAAGGTGCTTTTATACGGGGAACTTGCCACTGTCAAGAGGTCACGAGGGCAACCTCATCTCCGCTTCATGAACATCTTCAAAAGGGACATGTGTATGATGGATATGGACATTGAGAGGTGGCGAGATCTCGACAAAGATCGCTAACTCTTGATACGCTCTTTACACCGAAGGCTGGAGCGAAGAGCGAAGAAACAAAAGCTTGCCACCGAGGAGGTGCGTGCTCGACGAAAAGAAAAAAGACAAAATCGGAGAAGTGAGTCTTCATATGCATTAATCGCAATCGATTCCAGCGTGGACCTGTACAGCCATAATAAATGCTGCGCCGCCATTATTTATATATTCTTCTCTGGAGGAAAATGTAACAGATTTGGGGTCTCGTAAACTTCTTTATTTAGCTAAATTTTCATTTTTCTTTTTTTCTTAAAAACAAATTGGAAATAGTCTCTCAAGTAAAAGGAATCTAGAAAAAGATTTGTCATTAATTCTCCATTTGAAAAGACATATGAATTTGTGACTTGTTTAGATCCGCTCCAAATACAAGTCACCGTTGTATAATCGGACAGAGAATAAAGGACTCTGTTCCTTTCAGTATGATTCATAGGATCCAGGAATGGTTGTTTGAGAATATTCATGATTATGCCATGCTAAATATCTTGCTTTAAGCTCTCGGAATTTGAATCTCCAGGACTACGACATTTGAGCCGTCGGTGAAGGAAGACCAGCCAGATACTTCACAATATCAAGGCTTCATTGAAAATCACCGCTTTGGGCATGATGGGCAACATGGATAAGAAGTACCTAATCTGGACAGGCAGTCGCTTCCTTTTTTGTTTTGTTTTTTGTTTTTTTAATATTTTTTTCCTAATTGTCTGGCACACCGAAACACACACACTTATATATATAAACACACACACACTCACCCCACACATATATACACACACACACACACACACACACACACACACACATATATATATATATATATATATATATATATATATATATATATAATGATTATATTATCGCACCGGTTAATTTCCCAATTTCCCATAATAACCTAATTAGATCGCATATCACGAACCAGCATAACAAAACTTTAAATGAAAAAACGAAATCATTATCAATAACTTAAAATGCTATGCCCTGTAAGCTGTAAAAACAACTACAAATTCTCGAAGCCAATATCCTTAAAATTTTCTTCAATTTAATACGAGTATATAATATATATATATATATATATATATATATATATATATATATATATATATATATATAGGTGGCAATAAAGTCACTATACAGTTACTTAAAAAAAAACATAGCATTGAAGCAGGTGGCTTGCAGTTCGAACACTATCGGTAATTAATTTACTATTGTTTACCATAGCGTTTTATTGTTATTAACCAAAATTAACCAGAACCATTTTAATAATAAATTTCTGGACTGTTGATTTACTGCTATCTATCTATATCTACATATATATATATATATATATATATATATATATGTGTGTGTGTGTGTGTGTGTGTGTGTGTGTGTGTGTGTGTGTGTATGGGCGCGTGGTTCAAAACGTAATGAGGTTTTTCAATCTGCTGATCATGACTATGCACGCTCTTCTCGAAACTGTAACTAAGGTCAGTTCAGCATAATTGAAGTATAAACCACAGGTGGAATCTGTGGGTCTTGAACAAACACAAGCGTGCCAGAGCAGGTGTCTACGGTAGGGATTCTTAGACGGCCAGTACGCACACACACACACACACACACAAACGCACACACAAACACACGCACTCACAGACATCTAGATAGATAGATAGATAGATAGATAGATAGATAGATAGATAGATAGATAGATATGCATCAGTGGAAATTGAGGTCAACACCCAAATGCGACAGTCTGTTTTATGCTAAACGCAATCGTCAGGCTTTACCTACCCTTTATTGAGCACGTTAACCCATTAATGTAGCATACCTTAAAACTATATATATATATATATATATATATATATATATATATATATATATATATATATAGTATCTTATCGACAGAGCTAAGGAAGCCTTTTAATGTCTTGTGAGTAATCATCAGTTCTACCTTTAAAAAGCGATACGAATTGAAGTCACTGTTGCATAGTCATGCAATGAACGAAGGGACAAATGGATAAAGAGAACTCCCTTGAAATTCTCTTGCTTGTTCGCTGTCTGACTCAGTACCGAGTTAGAATCATCCAATCCGTTTCTTTTCCAAGATTTTGCTAAAACAAAAGGAGGTCAATATAAACAGAAAAAAAAATTCTTCACTTCTCCGAAGAACCAAAAATCTTGTAGACTTTGTAACTATAAAACATGAATGGGAATAAGTTCAAATGAAATCCGATCGTTCTCAGTGGCAAGAAGGAAAGATAAAGATTATTTAGACCCAGAAAAATAGCATTGGAACTAGATAACATACGAACGTGTGCTGAAAAATTCTTAACCCGTCCAACATTCTGATATTTGGTCAAACTTAGATAGAGAGTTGCACAGAAAAAGTTTTTGTATCTCTTTGTATACACGCAAACATTTTTTTTAATGATTGCACCACAAGCAAGGCAAAAAAGCCACTAAGATGCAAGGGGTAAGTTAGTGTGAGAGAATATGAGAAAAAAACATTAAGGAGAAGGAACAATAAAAGAAATGGAAATAAGGAAACAGAAAATAACGAATGCTATTAGTTTTATATTTTTGAAGATCAAAGTTAATTGGAAAACAAAAAACCGGAAGAGTGTTCCACAGATGAGAAGAAACATTTAAGATAGAACTTACGGTTACATCCAGCCATTTCAACTGTAAAACGATGAAACGTTGCCGCCAATCTAATACTGTCCTTAAATTTATAAAGTATAGGTACCATAAATGAAAGTTCATCAGAAAAAATGACCATGAAAATATTCATAGAAAAGGCACACGTTATGTTGGTAGGAAAAAAAACTGATGCTGAGATGCCAGCTCAGGACCAATATCTTTACTAAGTTTATATAAATTTACTAAGGTAGCCTCAGAGTTTTATACACCACTATAGTTATGGAAGAATAGAATATATAAATTTACTAAGGTAGCCTCAGAGTTTTATACACCACTATAGTTATGGAAGAATAGAATATATAAATTTAGTCTGATGAAGTTATTCTCCACATTGTTATTCCATTGCTTAATATAATATAGTTATATCGTATATGCAGGATGAAACTAATATCCCTTAACACACACACACACACACACACATATATATATATATATATATATATATATATATATATATATATATATATATATATATATATATTATAAACATTATATTTACTGGGAACAAGTGTTTCAGTATATACACCCTGTTGATTTCTTAGTGAAATTAATGTCTTCTTGCCTAGAGATCGAAAGTCTTACTAAGAAAATGTACCTTCTGAGAGGATCCGAATCTGCATTCTCTTTTCAAACCTGAGAAACAACTTTCACGCAAAGCGTGCTTACGATTAAGCTACAGGAAGCGATCACAGTAAAGTAACCCACAAAGTTCACGTCGCCAGTAGTGGTCTTACACGTCTTATTGCTTCACTAATTCCTGTATGGACTCAGGATCACTGACATTAACATCGACGTACTACATACATTCAAGTCCTCCATCGAGTTCCAGTTAATTTTCATATAATCTTAAACATGTTGCCTTCAAGCTCCGGGAATACTCCGTCTGAGATGTCGGTGCGAGGATAATAGCTAGATACCTTATTAAGGAATCGTTGCAAGTCGCCATTGTAAGCATGGTGGTTAACGTGAACAAGAACTACTTAATGTGGGCAATCAGTCGCTTTTCTGCATAATTTTATCTCAATTTTTCTGGCGTAATTCCCCATACACAAATAAATTTATATATATATATATATATATATATATATATATATATATATATATATATATATATATATATATATACCGTATATTTCCGCATATAAGACGACTTTTAAATCCCAAAAATCACCCTTAAAAATTGTGGGTCGTCCTCAACTACAATTCTAAAAAAGAAAGCTTAAATTCTTCGTGATGTTTGTCGGTAAACTCAGCCTCAGTGTGATAACCAATAACGCACATGAAAAGATTTACATTATCAAATAAACTGATAATAAAAGTAATAAAACCATTTCTACCTTATATATTACTGGAATAACTTCATAATAAATTGCACATTCGAAGAATAATTCCATATCAATGAAATCAATTTGTATTCATGCAAGTTCAGCTGAGAAAATGTAAACATCGATTTATGATTGCGTTCACAGCAATGAAATGTACTATTATCCTACATTATCGTACTGTTATTAGCGGTATTTTGTTATTGTCGATGAAGTATAAGTAAATGGTCATTAGTACACCAGGCTGTTTGTAATTATTTAGATAGATATACGAAAAGAATGGATAGAAGAAGAATCAGTATTCGCAAGAGATCTCGTGATGAAATGTAAACAAAACAATGGTTTCCATTTTAGGGGACGTGCGTAGGGAAGACATGATATATAATCGGTTTTGTTATTTCGTTAATGTTGAATTTCTAAGGATACAATAACAAAATTTCCAATAACATCATCTTTATATAATCAATAAGCAGTCGTCTTATACTATAGGTATAGGATAAATTCATGAAGATTTGCTATATGTTTTTATGTCGTCTTATCTAATGGTCGCCTTATACGCGAAAATATACGGTATATATATGCCACCTTCCAAATTGATATTTCCACGCACAAGTACAAACTTGGTGACCTATGTCTTTTTGATTAAAAAATGCCACGTTTGGCCCTTTCAGGACGTAGGCGATCATGGGTCTCCACAGCGACATTTTCCTTATCATCTTTGTCATGTATTATTTAGGAAAATAATGGAGTGGTTTTCCCTCTTTTAAACTGGTTGCCACTCAAGGCTAGAAAGGTCGTTTTTTATTTTAACCCATAGCTGTAGGGTAACAGATGAATTCATGCCTTTCTCAAGGTCGTTAATTTAAAATTAAGCGCAACAGAATAGACTGAAAAATATATGTCTATCTATTAATTCATTGTCATTTTTGTTCTATAAATGATTTCGTATGACGTACGACTTCATCGGATTAAATTTATCTTTACGTTGATGCAACTACGCATGCGCACAAACGAGCGGCGCTGGGAATTTTAAATTTAAAGATGATTTTTTAATATGTGTTTTAGGTATAAAATTGTTGAATCTCGAAAGGGTTACTGAATGAGGAATAACCAAAACGTAGAGTGGGAATGGTAATCTTTATAACATCAACAAAATACAATACTCGCCAGCGGCGTGAAGTAGGTAAACCACTGCGAGTGGTGGACTACTTAGACAGTATATTACGATATTCACCTGCCTCCCCACGATGTAGGATGTGGCACAAGGCCAAATTTAAAGTGGGGAAATCTGAGCCCGTGGGTTCAGGCAAAAATTGCCCATAGACCCGCATACGCAGAATGGGGCATTTGTCTTTTCGGGCATAGCCTCCTCCAGGTTCCTCTCTGCCCAAAGACAGTGAGTTCGACATGGCAAGAGCTTCCCACGCTGAGAGCTCACGCTGCTATCTTAGGCAGCATATCTATATTTATTGTGTAAAAGGATACAATAATGGCACGAGGCCGAAAAAGTGGAGGAGTTGAGGATGGTGATCACTAACTATCTTATACCTAGCTAATCCGATTCACGGCCCATTTACTCATTACAATTTGCACGTTCACCATAAAAACTCGCCGGCACCAATCGATCCTCCATACACCATAATACCGCATCCTTTCAAGGGGTTCCTACAAAACGCACCCCATGTCTTAGGCAGCATATTGCACTCCCCCCACCGACTAACAGTAGTGTCCAACGTATTTATGAGGATTGGGGCATACCTACTAGTGTTCATAGGTATGGTATATAACAAAAATCTAGCCGATTCCATTTAGATTGATTTTTTTTTTTTTTTTGCGTTTCCATCACTTTTATTAATAAACCCACAATGTCATTATAGAAGATCTGTTAGGAATAGTGAAATATTGTAAGAACCTGGGTGCAAATTTATTGTGGATGATCTAGCGATTAAAGCAATTTCTAAACATTTTCGACTGAGTGAATTGTTATCTTTTTTAATTAGACTAGCATTTTAAACGCGTCACACGAAAATAAATTTTCAATTTTGTTATACATTTTTTGTAAAATTGATATATATATATATATATATATATATATATATATATATATATATATATATATATATATATATATATATATATCGTTATATATATATATATATATATATATATATATATATATATATATCGCAGCTATAAAAAAAATTTTTTAACCTTTTATTGATAAACTTTACAAACCGTCTTTTTTCTTTTCTTCACTTCTTTCCTTTAGACTGTTTCTCATTTCTTTTCTTTTTTTCTTTCTCTTCTTAATTTCGACCTCTTCTTCTATTCCATTCTCTTTTTCTCTTTCTCGTTCTTTTAATTTTTTCGTTCTTTTTCTTTTAATTTTATTCTTTTTCTTTCTCTCTTTCCTTCTTTATTCATCTATTCATTTATTGTGTTACTTTTTGGGTTTTATTAAAGTTTTCCTTCTTTTTTTTTTTCGTCAAACAGCTAAGATATTTTTTCTTTCCATTTCATTTTTCTTGGCGGTACCGGGTTACATGAATATTTGAAATTGCTTTGTGTCATTCAACAGCAGAGTTCGTCACAATTTCAGGTCATCTCAGGACAAATTACAAAACCTCTCCAACTCATCTGTTCATTTAGCGAACTAGTCTGGTTGAGCATTTCTACTGAGTAGTGAGTTCAGTTATTGTGTGGACCCCATGGCTGTCGACTTGTGTCAAACAAATTTAAGTTAATTTACACTATTTACAGGATTCGTACTGTTTTCATCATCTTTATTGCCATATTCACGACGTTTCGGACATTTTACGTTTCAACTTTCTTCAGGATAAATACATGGAATTTCGAACCGAAACCTTTATTTAACCTACCGGTGGTAGATTGTTCTAATCCCATGTGCCATGCCTTTTTTCCTTTCGTCTTTATTCTTATATATATATATATATATATATATATATATATATATATATATATATATATATATATATTCTAAAGAATGTATTTATCGAATGCCATATACTAGAATGTGCCCGTCTTGACACGGTACCCAACTTACCACAAAAGGATCACACACCAGAATATTGTTTGTATCCATTCTTGTTCGGGACGACAGCGTTTCTACACATTCGAATATATATATATATATATATATATATATATATATATTCGAATGTGTAGTATATTCGAATGTATAGTATATATATACATCTATATACATATTCGATATATATATATATATATATATATATATATATATATATATATATATATATATATGATGTTACACCCTATTTCATTGGCAGTTATATCTTATCTATAAATCTTTATCTAATAAATTCTTCGTTCACCTTCCTTCCTCCTCCATCTCTTACGATTCATTACATCTTTTTACGCCATCTTCAAATTCTTGTCTGTTCCATGCTGCCCAGCTGAGTCACCATTGATTTGAACACGGCTACAATCCCATTACTACTAATACTAGCAGTACGCATAAAACATTAGCAATTACATCTTCCACTTGAAATACATACAACTACACCTATCCTGACTCTAGCCCCCAACACTAACTCCCTCTCTGCAATCTCTGTTACTATTGTGTCTAGGTTGACCAGTACCAGAACTTCACTGCTGCTACTGCTTCTTCTATGGTCATTCTCACTGATCTTTCTTTCTTTCTTTCTTTCTTTCTTTCTTTCTTTCTTTCTTTCTTTCTTTCTTTCTTTCTTTCTTTCTATCTATCTATCTATCTATCTATCTATCTATGTCTTTTTTTCATCATTACGTTTTTCCATTCATTTTTATATCCGGCTCTATGTTTCCTTATTCTGTTCAACAAAACGTTCCGGGATTCTAGATTCTTTTTTTTTTTTCTTTAACTCTCCGCAAGTATATTCAAATGGAATCGTAACGGTAGGAGCAAGCATTCTTCTATTAATCTTTCTTTCTCTATCTCTCTTTTCATCGCTACCTAATTCTATCTAGCTATCTGATTTCCTTTCTTCTGGCAGTCTTTCTCTCTCTCTCTCTCTCTCTCTCTCTCTCTCTCTCTCTCTCTCTCTCTCTCTCTCTTAAGTCTCTTTATCTATCTCATTTCCTAATCTTTTTATGATGGCCATGATGATGACTTCCTCATAATTTCTAACTTGGTCCATTCGCTCGTTACATTACGCCATTCTTTTTCTTTCCGTTTTCCTTTAAGTTTTTTTTTTTATTTTTATAAGGACCTAATATATTTTTGGTCAGTCATTATTTCGTATGGATACTTAGCTAAACCAATATTCTCACGCAGTTTTTCGCCTATTTTCTTCCGTCATTCCCTCCACTTTCTTCTTCTTCTTCTTCTTCTTCTTCTTCTTCTTCTTCTTCTTCTTCTTCTTCTTCTCTCTTTCTCTCCCTCTCACCCTTTCTTTCGCCTTTTGGTTTAACTCCCTTTCTTGTTTTTTTACTCACCTCCGTCTATTGCTTTCGATTCTACCAATCATTTATAATTTTCCTTCCAACAATCATGCCTCTTTTTATATTTAAATAAATTCTCAAGACCTGCATTTCTCTGTCCGTTTTTTGCTCATTTCTTTGGCGCTCCGTCTTCTCTCACATTGGCCATTCCTCCTCCTTTCTCTGCCTCGATTTCAGTTCGATAACCATGCTCTAACTTAGATCTCATCCTTTTCTCATTTTACTCTCCATCTTTTCACTACCATCTCTCGCTAGCGTTTTCTTCCTTGTCGTCCTCGCTTCTCTGGGTTTTTTTTCCTCTTTCTCTCGCTTTCTTTCTTTCGTACATTTTTTGAAATTCTGTCCCTCTTCCACTCTCTTACTCTCTCTCTCTCTCTCTCTCTCTCCCATGTCTTTGTGATCTATTTCGTCATATTTATTTATCAATCTCTCTATCTATCTATCTATCTATCTATCTATCTATCTATCTATCTATATATATATATATATATATATATATATATCAAGAACACCGTTTTCTAATTCACTCTTTTTTCCTTGTACAAGCTATTTTTAATATTACCTTTTTCTTCTATCCGGATTTACCTATATTTTTCATTTATTTTTCTTTCCTTCTTCTTCTTCTTCTTCTTCTTCTTCTTCTTCTTCTTTCTCTCTCTTTCCCTTTCTCTCTCTCTCTTTCCTCTATTCTTCATTTCTTTCTACGTTTCTCTTCCCGCCTTTATTTCTTAATTTTTTGTAGTCTATCATATTTGCTTCCTTCCCCCCTTTCTAATCTCTCTTTCCGTTGTATTCGTCATTTTGTCTTCTTTTTATGTCGAAATATATTTCCCTCCTCTTGCTCTCTCCCCCTTCTCGCTCTCTTTCCCCACCCTCGCCATCTTTTCCCCGCAATGACCATCATTAACAACTACGTCATCCTCTTTGCATCATTTTCGTCATTCTTATCATTTCTTTCACCACAGTGATTACTATTCTTTCTGTTGCTCGTATAGGAAAACTATTATTTATTTTATTCACTGGATCAATCGTTCAAATTCAAATTCCGAAAAAAAAAACAAAAAAACTTACAATTCAGATATTCAAATTTGCTATTAACCACATAGTACTGACGTACATTGAATTAAACCAATTTTGGCACAAGGCAACTTTTATAACGCAAATATTCCTCCACATACTAATAAAAACTGACAATTATTGATCTGTCTTGCCTTACCTTCCTTTTCTAACCCCACGGATATACGTAGAAATACATATAGTAGATAGATATGTGTAAGACAATTTGTTGAAAAGATGCGTAGATGTGTATCTGTAAGACAATTTGATGTGTTTCACCGATGAATTGATGTTATCAGAAAAACACTTTTATTTCAGCAATATCTACATTTTGTTGAATTTTTTTTCTGACGACATCAATTCCAAATTTTCTAAATGGCATTATATATTTTCTATTCCATCGAATTTTCGCCCATCCAACATTTACTCATGCAAATACGTGTAAACCTACATATAAAGTATATATTAAGAGATTTTTTAGAATGGCGTATGTTAACGTCCGAGTATCCATAAGGCCTGCTGTAATATGTATGGGGAGAAGTTATAGATTTTTATCTATTATTATTTTGTCATCGAGCGAGAATGCTGCAAGACGTAGTTCCTGATGACATGACAATCTCCCGGCGTGCTTCAGCCGAAATGACATTTCCTTATCGAGTTTAATTTCCTCATTACAAATAGACTCATCGCCATTATTGGTGTCCTTATTATCATTATTATTGATGTTTAATATTACTTGTTAGTTGGGCTTTCAAACGAATATTATCCGGTGGTTCCCCTCTGGAAACCAAGTGACAACAAGTATCTTCCGTATTCTTGCCAATTTTAGCAATGCTGCTGTCCGTATACATTCATTTCTTTTCCAAATTCTTAGTCTTTCCAAAGTTTTCGCATGACTCGCCGGAACTATGCGAAGCACTACTTTAATGATAAATACACATTTCTTTATACTAAATCCCAAGAAACACTCAAGATAAAGGGTTATTGAATGAGGTTTCTGTAAGGGTGTAAAGAGAGGGGTGCATATTATGAGGATAGGTCGGATAGACAACAATTGATCCTAGAGGTTAAAAGGTTAAATTGTCATGATCATAGAATACTCTCGGGTGCAAAAAGGAACAGTTATGAGGAAGAAGGCGTCTGTGTGAAAATTTCTCCTTACCAATAGAATGCGAAAGGGATTAAGGTGAGTTGACTTGTATACGTGGCGCGGTGGGTCTTGGCCGTGAAGGTCTGAACTGGTAGAACTGATAAATTTAGCTCATCTGAACATTTGCAATGGAAATAATGTTAGAACAGCTAGGGGCTAGCAACATTTCTTCTGTTGGAAAGTTGTTGCAGCGTATAAAATAGTTAATCACCCTCAAGGCCGCGTAATTGCTTTTGAACTCTGTCAAGGCTGGAAAATGATGACTGGGCAGCACCACTTCTCACCTTAGTATTCTAAAACTTTTTCAGTTTTTTGACAAAATCCAGATATTTCTTCAATTTGTTATCTTCTCTCATTGAATGTCTACGCCGTGACTGACTGTTTGCTAATATTATATATAAAGCCGCATTATAGATAAAGTGTCGTTGTTTTAAGAAATACTGTCGTTTGGAAGATCCTTCTTACGCCAATCTTTTTCCTAGGCACTTCCAGACCATTCTTAGCGCTCCGATAATAGCTGGCACGACTATCTTTTTAATTTTCTTTCGAAAATGCTTCTTCGTTTTTTTTTTCTTTTTTTTCTTTTTTCTTATTTTTAAGCACCTCACTTCAAGCAAGGCAGGAGAGTCACTAGCACGCAATGGGTTAAAGAGAGTGAAAGTAAGAGTAAAGAGGAAAGGATAAAGAGAAGAACGGGGATCAAGGAACCAGAAGATATCAATTGACATTACATTTGAATATTTAAAGATTATAGTTATCAGGGAAGCAAGTAAGAGGAAGGGAGTTCCACTGTCGAGAAGTGTGAGAGAAGAAGCTGTTGGAGTAGAAGAGGCGGTTACATTTAACTGTTTCGACATGAAAAGAGTGGGACCGAGATGCTAACCTAGTAGAGGCACCAGTGAAAAATAGCCCGTCAAAGCAGTTACCATGAAAATATTTGTAAAAAAGATAGAGGGAAGCCACGACACGTCTGGAGTTGAGATGCCAGGTCAGGGCCTATAACATTACATATCCGTCTTTGGACTGCCTCCTAGCAAGTTCTTTATACTTATCCAATTTTAACTTTCCTTCAGATTTTACATGTTATTTTTTTTATTTATGAATACCAGGTCTGGTTTTAAGGCCTTGGTTGGGTAATATGTGAAGCGCTTTAGCGGAGGGCGAAAAATGAGACACTGAATCTGAAGGCGCATTGGAATAGCAAAAGATCCGGGAAAAATTGCATTTCAAACAAAGAAAAGATAGCTGAGCTGCTACGTAATATCGATCGTACTATATGACAGTGGATGCAGGAACATTTTCTCACCGATGAAGAGGAGACGCGGCAACAGAGATGTGATTCTGCAGAATGATGTTGATAATTCAATGGATAGAGCACGTAAATAGCAAAAAAGTCTTTGAAAAATGGAAACAAGAAAGAGACTTATACTAAAAATCAGTTGAAATTTCTTGAATGCATAATAAGGAAGGAAGTCTTGGAGAATTTCACTCACATAGGATATATTGAAGGTAAAAGGGTCAGGGGTGCAGTAGGCGTCCAACTTTTGTGAACGGATAGCAGAATGGGTGGTGAGAGGCTGATAAATGTCACTAAGAACTACAAGGGATGGGAAGTTGCGGAGAGCTATGATCGCTAATGTCCTGAAGGGAAACGGAGGCAAAAAAATAACCTTATCATCAACATTATTATTATTTAAACATTCACACCAAATGCTTAGCGGTGTCTCTAGGGATAAAGTGACAGCAACTCTGTTCAAACCTTCAACAAGATTATTGCTTTTGTTATTATTATTATTATTATTATTGTGGCCTTGTTAGGGCCAGAAATAAAGACACAAAGAAAGGAATTGAGTTAAACAAATATATTAACAGAAACAGTAATACAAACATATACAAAAGAGAGTGTTACAGCAAGAATGTTCGGCCCGACTGTCAGAGCTGACTGCTGGAAACTTCCCTCTCCAAAAGGCAGTACCTGCTCCTACTTATAGCTAGGAGAGTCCATGCGTGCGTGGGAAAATTATCACAACAATTATTATTATTATTATTATTATTATTGTTATATTAATTATCCGTTTTGATTGTGGTTTGGGATTTACAAGTACTCATCTTCACAAGTGCTATGATCATTACCCTCATCAATATTACAATAATTGTTAATCAGTATCATAGTGATCACTATTTACTATCATCATCATTGCTATAGTCTTGTTCTTCCCGAATTTTTAATGCTTTTTTAGGCGATCATGGCTCTTTATATAACTTTTCTTTACTATCTGTGAATTACCATGACGTCTTGGGAAAGATCGGGAAGTAAATCCTTTTGCACTCTTCACGGTTTTGAATTTTATTCTGGTTGTCACCAAAGGCTATATAGACCTGCCTACCAGCTATTTAATCCATAGTTGGGTCGGAGGAGACAAGAAATCGACTCTTGCCTTTCCCAAGGGCATTTGTACGAAAATGATCGTAACAGACGAAACTGGTATTTTAAAGCGATTCGCCGATTTCACTATCCGCGCCGGTAAACCTTACACCCACCTCTTAGTGATTATCACCTCAGTGATAATAATAATAATAATAATAATAATAATAATAATAATAATTCAGCGACTCATCACATCCAAGATACCACCAGCACCATTACCGACACCATCATCGCCATCTTTTGTACTTCGTACTAAATATCATAATCGAGTTAATCTGACCTGCACTTTCCCAACTGCAGTTACTGATGGTAAAACATGGTATAGATGGGTATGGGGGCATCTGTCACCGATTGATATGACGTGAGTAACGGACTGGAAGAAGTGAAAACTTTAGAGAAGGAGGTGGTCGCCTGGAGTGCAGTATGCTGTCTGCAGCCTGTAGAAAAGGCAGAGAAGGCAACTCAGTGGAAAGTCTTCAGCTGGACGAAGAGTTGAACAGATTCGCTGAAAGCTGTATTAAGCATTGATATTTGGCAACGAAAATCACCGACGGCATTTAACAATCTCTGCTGTTGTTTCTGCCCTTGTTATAAATCCATTTTATTTGCTTTTTCTGGCAATAAGCAAAATAGTGATAATGGTTATGTTGTCGTTTGTAGCAATCACGGCTTTCCACAACTTCCTGTTCTTTTTAGCTCTTAGTAAGGTTTCTCCTAATCCTTGTCCTGCCAACCAATTACACAACCTCATTAGATAGGTTATCCGCTGTTTTCCTTTGTCCCTGCTGTCTTCAGTACGTCCTGTGAGTGCCAATTTCTCCAAGCACTTCTTCCTCATTATGTGCCCTAAAAATTTCAATTTACTCTTTTTGATTCTAAGTATATAAATCCTTTTTGTTTACTGTTGCTCTAAAGACCCATCGTTACACTTATGTTCAGTCAGTATCCTTCTGTAGAACCACATTTCTGTTACCTCAAGTTTTTTCTTCGTGAGATTGTTAAGTATCCACTGCTATATAGGAGGGCTGTTCTTACATAACAGTTTAACGCTCTTTACTTTTTTTATAACGAAATTTTCCTATTTCTTAATATTTTACTTAGCTTTTGGAAGACATCTTTCTCCATTCCAATGCACTTTTGGATTCCGTTGTCGGATTTTCCGTTCTGTTGAAACACTTCCTAGATATTTAAATTTAAGTACTTGTCTGATTTTGCACTTGTCTGTAATTATTATTAGCAATTATTAGAGGACAATATTCAAAATTATTATTATTTGTATTTTTATTATTATTACTCTTGCATTCATATAGTAGTAGTAGTAGTAGTAGTAGTATTGATGTTATTGTTTATTGAATGAGAGCAAACAAAATGACACCAACAAAGCTGCGCTGAGGTACAAATATACAACCCCCAATACACCCCACATGACATACAGTCACACGAAGGTATACCTGGCTCAAGCATCACAGCTGAATGTGCGCAAATTGGTGACAAGTTTTAGTAAAAGGAGAAAATGTAAACGATTAGTCACGGTTTTAACCTAAAATAGGTTTGGTATTTGCTCGGAGTCAATAATATAAAATAAATAAGTAAAACAAAACAAATATATAATTAACTATGTCATTTGAAATGAACAAGTAAATAAGTAAACAAGTAAATTTTGAATATGACGATAGTTTAAAATTTTCGGATCATTGGTTAATTTACTGAGTTTATTTTATTTTATAAGATGTATTTTACAAAGAAAAATGTCTTTTATAACATTGGAACTAGACTTAGAAATCGAACATTTTAAGTTTTAATATCGTCATATAAGTTTTAATATCGTCATTTTATACATTTTCTAATTAATTAGTTACTATGTTCTTAACAGACACTAGCATAATAAAAATTTCATATGACGAGATTTTCTTATGTATAGGATAAATATGATATCTGGCAATAATTCAATAAATATAGCTGACCTTCTAACCCTGATAAGAGGTGTATCGGCGAAACTTTGAAGTCGGTCGAAAGATAAGTTAATTGAACTTTTATTAATTTAATATATATATATATATATATATATATATATATATACGTGTGTGTCTGTTACATACATACCTGTACACACATATACATATATATTTAACCCGTCATTTATACACGTGCACACACGCACACAGCTACACATACATACATACATACATACACATATAATATATATTAGAGCCATTTAAAAACCTATAGATCCCAACGGCTCTAATATGTGTGTATGTGTATACATATATATATATATATATATATGTGTGTGTGTGTGTGTGTGTGTGTGTGTGTGTGTGTGTGTGTGTGTGTGTGTGTGTGTGTGTGTGTGTGTGCGCCTGTTTGTGTGTATGTATGTGTATCCATATGTATATGCAAACAAATAAGGCAGGCACCCAAATACGATTCATAATATCAGGGAAAACAGCGCATCTCACAAAGTAAAATATTTTTTAAACAAAACGGCTTTAATATATCTATTATATGTGTATGTATATATATATGCGTGTCTATGTATATGTGTGTGTGCATTCGCGCGCGCAGGTATATATGAAGGGGTCCATATTCATGTGTGCGTGGAAAGATAGATAGATAGATAGATAGATAGATAGATAGATAGATAGATAGATAGATATGTATTAGAAATAGTTGTATGTAGGTATATATGTGTACATGTATACATAAATAGATAGATAGATAGATAGATAGATAGATAGATAGATAGATAGATAGATAGATATGTATTAGAAATAGTTGTATGTAGGTATATATGTGTACATGTATACATAAGATAGATAGATAGATAGATAGATAGATAGATAGATAGATATCAGTCTGCCAGCTACAGCTGTTTCACCTTTGACAGGTAGGTCACCAAGTTCATGGATTACGGGATTTTGTTTAAGCCTGTAAAGAACACCAGGTCTGACTACTGGCATGCGATTTAACTCATCGCTAAAATGTTGCCATCATCTGGTCTTACATTCATTTGGCTTGCACAGAAGTGTATGACTAGTCTGGGCCTTCAAAGGTACAAAGATGCACGGAGTTGGACCATAGACCACACGTAGCTGGTGGTACAAAGTACATGTCTCGTTTATCAACAGATTTCTGAATTTCAATGATTTGGGGTTTTTTTTGCTTGTTTTTTTGTTGTTGTTTTTTTTTGCACTACCACGTATCCTTTGTGGCACGCACGTTTCGCTGGACTTTAGCCATATCCTCCTTAAATTCGTTTCTAACTTATCGTGTTCATTACTCTGCATCGAACAAAGCAGAAACTTGTAATATACAGCTTTCTTTTCTTTCAAGAGTACCTTGTTTTCTTTAAACTAATCTTGGTGTTTTCGTTTGATTAAACCGAGCGTAATAACAGTGGCACCAGAAAGCTGCTTGTTAAATCTGGTACATGAAGCATCGATGTTATTGATGTTAATTGCTTGGACTTATTCTTGATACTGTCATAGTCTTTTCGAACTCTTCAACTTAGATATATCAATGCTCTTCAGAACATTCGCACCACAACATCTTTTCTTAAGACGGACATTCCCGGGCAAGGATGCTCCTAAGATACGATGATCCGTCCAGTACTCAACACCACAAAAATAACAAAGAGACTTGACACCTGTCAGATCTTAAGACAATTAATTTAGTCGAGAATGTGCCAGCAACCTGCACGTGGATGATTCCATATCGCCTTATATTTAGGCTTCTGCCTGAAGCAAGTATTGTTTTATCACTAACTCTGTAATAAAAGGAAGCCATAGCCATTACACTTTCCCATTCTACGGTGACCAATATCACTCCAAAGATCAGTGTCATATTACACACGAGCATTGAAATCCCCCACCAGTTTGTCATTCTAATCAACATCTCTCAGGAGTGCCCTCAAGTCATCATATAAGCTGTTTATATCATTTTGTGGACTAACAAGAATTGGTGTATACACACTTATCACTGTCATAAACCTTTTCGAAATAAGTTGCAAATGGAGTGACATCAGATGATCTAAGAAACCATGAAGCAGGTCTGTCAAACGTGGTACTAAGTGCGTTTAACAAGTAAAATAACCCTAGCTGTCAGACTGATGAATATCGGGGAAGCCGATGGACGTAGCTGAATTTCGAGGCAGAGAGGAAATACAGAACCGGCTTCCTCCATCTGTCAGTAGCTATGGGAGAAAGACGAAACTCCACAAGAGTTCAGAGACGTCGTTGTATAAGCAAGAATCCAAAGACATAGCGATAACTACAGTGGGATCTCCATTCTTTGCAAGGTCACTTCTGAAAAGTTTACCGTACCATATGGCACCTTACATTCTGGCTGAATCACAATGAGATTTTCGGTCAAACCGAGGTACAACAAACGTATTATTTATAGCATGAAATGTTAAAGAGAAGTTAAACAAATAGATGTTTACCAGTGTTTTATTGATCTAACCAAATCCTTTGAAATCATCAATAGGCCAATTTTTGGAGAATGCTGATAAAGCTTAGCTGTCCTGAAAAATTCTTAATTCTTATTCGATCTCTTCCCCACAATATGAAATTATGGTTATATGTCATTTGGGGAACTGTTAAACCCGGTGTGAAACCAGACGATCTCCTGACTCATACATTATCCGCTCTCTTCTTTAAAATTATTATCTTGCAAGCATTTTCTGGAAGTGATGTAGGTATATATATATATATATATAAATATCGAGTATCGTACAACAGAAAAGCACACACTGTTTTCCTACAGTAATCAAAACCTTCATATCTTTTAATCGTGAACATTTGTATGTTGATAATTACTCAGACAGATGAGGATCTTAAGCTCCTAATGAACTGCTTTTCAGCCTCATGTGACAAATTCGTTCTTACCATCAGCCTTAAAATGATCGTCGTAATGTATCAGCCAGCAGATAAGGTGTGCATTTCACCATCTATATACGTCGATGGACAAGGTTGGGGATATCTTTTTCTACCTGGTAGTTTGAACCCTAAAATTTTACCGGAGCTCGAAAAAAAATAGTTTAAAATATTTTTAATGATATTGCCCTTCAGAATGTAAACAATCCTTACTTTCCACTATTTGTGCGAAAGTGAACGACCAGCCTGAATTTTGAACTTGTCGATCCCATCTTCCTCGCCGATATCCGTTACACTACCCGGACATCGTCACAATCAATAATGTTTGTGTTGTGGCCTTGTTAGGGCCATAAATAAAGACACAAAGAGAGGAATTGAGTTAAACAAATATATTAACAGAAACAGTAATACAAACATATACAAACGAGAGTGTTACAGCAAGAATGTCTGTTCCGACTGTCAAAGCTGACTGCTGGAAACTTTCACCTCCAAAAGGCAGTACCTGCTCCTATTTATAGCTGCGAGAGTCCATGCGTGCGTAGGTAAATCACCATAACAGTTACACTACCCGGACATTGTCTCATTCAATAATGTTTGCATGAATTTCCTATTGGTGACAATCTTTTTGTTCGTCATATCAATACATTTCTATTTTCAATATGACTTGCTATGCGTTTACATTATATATGAAATTGTGTAATAAATAATTTCTGCTTTTTTAACAACTTCTCCGAAGCAATAAAGTTTAGTCTCATTTTATTCAGTTGTAGATTCACTGTTATTTGCTATGACACCTTGACAATTATCAGACCTACGACTACTTTTGAATAAAGATTCGGCAGGTTTTAATGTAAAAAAAATCTTTTTGACGAAAATCTTTAAACTGATCTGAATTATAGAAACTTTTCTCCATCAAAGCATTTTGCAACGGTCGAAAAAGGTAATAATCGGTTGGTTAAAGGTCAGGTGTATACGGCGGTTGGGGTAGAATAGACCAACCGAGTTCCAAAATGTTTTCTGTCTTTCAGTATCTGTCTATATTTCTGAGATGAGGTATTATGTACACTATTTACAGTGATCGGACTATCATCCTCATCTTTGTTGCCATATTTATCACAACGTTTCGGTCGTTGTACGCTCCGGTTTCAGGTGTTTGGAATGTCGAACTGAATCCTTTATTTCGCTCATTGGGATAGACTGTTCTACTTCCACATGCCATGTCTAATGGATGTCAGTTATCAGTTATCTCCTATTAATTCCCCTCTTCAAGTTCTCCACCGCCTTAACCAGGTATTGAACTCACACTCTTTGAGTCCTGTCACTGGATCTAAGGCCTTTATCCAATGTGCCATGTGTCCTTGGGGCAATCTGTGTATGAATTTCTGGGTATTATAAACCTAATGTCTTCAGCAATCATTTTTTACCAGTGCTGATATTGTAATTTTTGCTTTTATCATTTTTTGTTTTTTTACAAGAGCTCATATTGCATTTTTTTTTTTTTTTTTTTTGTTATTGCTTTTCTCTGGTACTCCTTATTACTGGTTCCCATATTGTATTCATTTCTATGCTTGGTCGGCTCAGGAGATTTTTGTGGCCTAGCATATGTGCTGATTCCTTAAGTTTACGAATTTTCCAATGATGTTCTACGTCTATGATTTCAACCTGACCCTACAGAGGGCGGTGATTTCCCTTTTCTCTCCATATTTGGTCAGTCACACCTGATTTTTCCACTTCCCCTCGTGTTACAGCTTTTTGGTGTTCTTGAAGCCTTGCCTTAAGGGGACGGCCTGTCTCACCTTTATATTTCTTTCCGCAACAGTACGGGTTGGAGTACACACAGTCGTTGGTCATGTTCGACATTCCAACTACCTGAAGAAGACCGGAGCGTACAACGGCCGAAACGCTGTGATAAACATGGCAACAAAGATGAGGATGATAGTCCGAGCAATGCAAATAGTGTTTCCTGTATTATTTTTACTCTAAGAGGACTTACAACGCTGGAGAATAACATTTTCCCCACTGACGAGCGCAGGGTGTTTTTCGATTAAACTTCTATGGACACGTTGCAGCTGCTGAATGTATAAATGCGCATTTAGTGTTTCATTGCTTTTTAAGAATTATAATTGAATAATACAGTGACGATCAGACTACTTGCACTATATCACTTTTTCTTTCACGGGTCGGTTGTGGATATTTATTCACTGTCATTCCACGGATTTTGTGTTGAACATTACACTCCAAATTTATAGGAGGCAGGATGAAATATTTTCCATTACAATTTGTTCTACCACTACTAATGTGTGCATGCACATACATTTGAGTCCAAAATAGACGGGCCGGAATGATTATTCCTTTTGAAGAAAAATCAAACCAGAACATCATTTTTCCAACCATCCATTTTATGTTAAATATTCAGAAAATTTCCTCTCTTAATATATTCAGTGAGCATATTTGGGACAAGGCGTTTTCTTAATGAAAATTATTTTTTAAATTTATTTTTTTAAATTACAAAAAAAATCTATCCAGTCTGTTTGAAGCTCAAATGTAGTTATGCGCATGTGCGGTTCAAAAACTTTGATAAAGACATCCAACGTGCTGTCAACGTTGAATATTATGTATATTCACTGTCTCATAATATTGAGCACTGTATTTATAAATTCTGTGGAAGAAATATACTTATATGTACGTGGAATTTTATGTGCGTGTATGTATATTTTTTATCCTACACATACCTATATATATATATATATATATATGCATATATATATATACATATGCATATGTATATACATATATATATATGCATATATATATTTATCAGTGACTCGATTTTACTTTGATAATTTTTTGTCAAATTTTAAACGACTAATTTAGATATCAAACCAAAGCTTGAGTTAAATTTTGAGTTAGTTTAAACATTTTTTTTATTAAATTTACTGGTTTTTACATAAAAAAAAAAAACTTCAGTCTGAAGTTATTATGCAGATTAATCTAATATTAGTTCAAGGTCTCCCAAATCGAATAAAAACTATTTTTTTCTTTTTACCCTAATATATATTGAAACATGTCTAATGAATAGTAGTAGATTGGCTGCTAGTTCTCATAATTTCACTGCCAAAATTGTTAATTGTAAACATAAGCTCTATGTCAATAGTGTCTTCTCTCGTATTTCTGGCTTGTGGAACTCTCATCCGGATTCTTGCTTACCAGTCTACTACGATTTTTGCAATTTTGACACGAAACAATTTGGCTGTATGTTGAAAAACTAAAGACCAGCCATTGTAGGCGTAGTTGAACACTTTAAATATATATATATATATATATATATATATATATATATATATATATATATATATATATATATATATATATATATATATATATATATATATATATATATATATATATATATATATATATATATATATATATATATATATATATATATATATATATATATATATATATATATATATATATATATATATATATATATATATATATATATATATATACATGCTAACAAAGATTATGTTCCGCTAGAGAACTCTCGACCATGGTAATTCTGTAAGTTAACGTATTTAAGTCTAACAGCCTTTGTAATTATTGTGCTGGATATCAAGAGATAGAAAGTGTGTGTGTGTGTGTGTGTGTGTGTGTGTGTGTGTGTGTGTGTGTGTGTGTGTGTGTGTGTGTGTGTGTGTGTGTAATAAAATAAATTAAATCATTTTACTTATGCAAATTTACCATCAAGTCTCTTGATGTATGGAATTCCGCGAAACTTAAAACAGACAATCACAAGTGAATGATTTAATTTATTTTACTACACACACACACACACACACACACACACACACACACATATATATATATATATATATATCAGAAAGAATTGCAGTGTATGCGTGTGTTCGTACATTAATTTGATTGATATGCGTTTTTGTATGTGGTCGTATATTTTTTACAATCGCAGACAAATATATAATAGTATGTTTGCGTGTATATATATATATATATATATACATATATATATATATATATATATATATATATATATATGTTAGTACATATGTATCTACATAAGTCGTCCTTCATATAAGCGTATATTCATTCGGCGTTTGAGCAGCTTTGTATAAAGAGCTCATTCCTCTTGTATTGATGTATTTATATGAAAACTTCCGAATGAATTCGTATGAATGGTTGAATGAAAATGATAGTAAATCCTGTGTGTCCACCCGATCAATAATGTGTATCCGCATGTACGACGCATATTTTTATGAATGTATGTGTGCCTGCGTGGGTGGAATTTATGTGTGAGCCTACTCAATAATCCTGAGCCTTTGATCGTATTTCTGAATTGTAGGCATTTTGTTTGAGGTTATTAGCAGATACGACCAATTGTAACGGCGCTGAAAGACGGGCTTAATGGCGGGGGGGGCATCAACTGGGATTTCTCCTCGTACGAATAAAATGCCAGATACACACACGAATTACTCACGCAAGAAAAGAGACATACACACATCAGGTCGTGAACAAGATTAAATCTCTACTTCGATAAGCACAGACAGACACTCACATGTATGTATTTCCATGCTATACACATGCTCATTATTAATTTTCAACAGTTTCTTAAAAAATTGGGCGGTTTTTATACACTGGGTCATCGTCTGCCTAATAATAACGTCTTTGTTTTGCCTACTTATTACATTATATAGATATATTTCAGTCTGAATTTCTGGGATGGAGGTTATCACTATTTACATTCGGACCACAGTCCTCATCTTTTTTGTTATCGCAATGTATCCCGCATTGTACTCTCCGACCGTCATCCGATGTCTGTCGATAATGTACCCTTGAAGGAATTTTGAACTGAGCACTTTTTTTATTTAAGGGAGCATATTCTTCTAGTTCCGCTGTAGATATAATATTTTATAGAAATAATCGGAGTTTTTTTGCGTTGTTGTTTGTTTATTATTTCACCCCAAGCAAAGTAATTACTAGGGTGCAAGCAATTACTAAGAGTAAAGATAGAAAATATAGATTGACATTGAATTCAAATTTTTAAAGATTTTACTTAATTGAAAAGCACAGATCTGAGTTCCACAGATGACGACGATTGACACTGAATTCAAATTTTTAAAGATCGTGCTTGACTTGAAAGCAGGAAACCGGAAGTGAGTTCCCCAGAAGAAGACAAATCGACATTGCATTTAAGTTTTTGAAAATTATGCTTGACTGGAAGGCAGGAAGCCGGAAGTGAATTCTATAGATGATGACGATTGACATTGCACTTAAATTTTTGAAGATTTTACTTGATTGGAAAGTAAATAACCGGAAGTAAGTTCCACAAACGGCAAAAGCGGGAGAAGATACTATTAGCATAGAACTTATGTCTACAACTAGCAGTTACAACAGTGAAATTATGAGACCGAGCTGCCAATCTAGTACTGCGCTTAAATTCGTGAAGTCCAGGTACCAATGAGGAATAGCTCGTTAGAATAATTACTGTGAAAATATTTGTAGAAGTGACAGAAGCAATCTATGTTGCAGCGGTGGGGAAATGGGTGAAGCTGAGATGCCAAGTTAAGACCAATAACATTGCCGATTCGTCTTTGAATGCTCCGGGTCAGTTAACACTTAATAACATGGAAGATAGAGTTGTCGTAGCAGAGTTCAAATTCCAGTTGAAACAGCTTTTTTGATTTTCAAATAGTACCATTGCGAAAAACTATACATCTGTCGATTTTCTTTTTAGCTGTGAATAAAACTCTGAGTTCGATCACTATTTAATATCCTTTTTCTATGCGCCATGTCCCTTCTGGACGTAGTCGATCATGTCTCTCCACAATTTCTTTTCCTTTATAGCTCTTAATAAATTTTCTCTTTTTTGATATTTCTCCTAAACCTTGTTCCGCCATCCATTTACTCAAGCTTTCTAAGCATGTTATGTGTTGTTTTCCTCTGTTCCTCTTGCCTTCAATTTGTCCTGTGAGTATCCGATTTTCCAAACTATCTCTCCTTTCAACTGTCTCTTCCTGATGTTATGTATGTTTTGTTTTTTTCATCTTCTCTAAAATTTTGTTGTTGTTCACATGTTTGGTCATGGTATCGTCAGCATCCTTCTGTAGAACCATATTTCTGTTGCTTCAAGTCCTCTGTTAAAACAAAAACAAAAAAATAACCAAGGCTAAAGAACCCACCTATTCAACCCATAGCTGGGAGAAGAATAGATGGATTCATAGCTTTCCCAGGAGTATTTGTGCGTAAGTGAATGTAAAAAACTCGACTGGAATTTGAACTCTCCAATCATTCTGAGTCACTATCCATAACACCATTGATAAGTTCTTGATTATTCTAATATCCTTCCCAAATATGTTAAGGTTGCCGAGCAGTTTAAATAGATATTTGTGGCGTACTTTATCGAACACGGGTGTAATCTATATATCACAGGTACACGTCCTTTCTGTATTTGTAATGCTCTTTCTGAGCTTCATTTTGAGCATAAATATCACGTTCCTTGCCCCAGTATCTTTGACGGACTCGCACCATTTCTGTCCTATTTCTGATCTGATTCGGCTGCGTGCTCTAATCATCATGATTCGGATTTTTAGTTTTGTTATATGGCTCATTAGGCTGATTGTCCGATGGAGTTCACATTCGTTTGCACCTTTGCAATGCTAAGAAAATAGATCTACATACGTCTTTCGGTATATCACCACCGTTGTAGATTTCATTTATTATTCCTGTAAACTTGTCTAAGCTGATTCCACGCCGATAACCTTTACATAATTACGTAGTTTAAGTGATAACATGAAATATGTTACCACTTAAGTTATATAAATGCGTAAGTGTTATCGCCGTGGAATAGGCGTAGAGAGTTTAAGTTCCGGCCTAATCTATTGTATTGACTTCGCATTAATGTTCTTGGGTAAGGCATGAATCCATTAATTTTCCCATACTCCGGCTAGGGATTAATTACCAGTGTGGATTGGGCTCACAAGCTTCAAGTGGCAGCCAGTCTAGGATATTTAAGTTCATTCTAGTTAAAACTCTTGAGAAGATTAGAAAGACTTAACAGAAGTGCATGGGCATAGATAAGAATATATATATATATATATATATATATATATATATATATATATATATATATATATATAGTTGCGTTGATATGAGTTTGTGATACTGGGTTTCACGCCCTTTGCGATCGAAAAGGGCGTGAAACCCAGGTCACAAACTTACATCAACGCAACTAAATATGTTAGCTCTATCGCTGATATTGAGCGCTTTCAATAAGTACCGCGCATATATAATACAAATAATAATATATATAAAATTATATATATATATATATATATATATATATATATTCAGAGTATGAGATACGTAAAAAAAAAACTCTGTTTTTTTTTTTTCATGGATGTTTGATTTTCATTGGTTAAAAAATTTAATGAGTATTTCACTTGTAACAGCGTTCGTGTGTATAATTTATGCGCGTAAGTGTATCATAATTCCAGTTTGTCTGTTCAGGATTCGGATGATAATGTGTATATGTATGTGTTTGTATGTGTGCATATGCGTATAGTAGGCATTATTTATGTTTGTAGGTTGTCCGCATGTGGATTTGGGAAGGATTTTACATCAACACAGGTCGTGGTAGCGGTAGTCAAATATATAAAAGTTTCCAATTTGTTCTTCATCCTATAAATTTATAAACGTTTCCATTTTGTACTTTATATATATATATATATATATATATATATATATATATATATATATATATATATATTTACGCAGCATGTTTAAATTCAAAGAGGTTTGGTTAAATAATTTAGACATATCATGTCGATTAGTTTTCGTTGTGATCCTTTCATACTCGCGGATTCATTTTTTGATAGACTAATCTTCATGAAATGTCAAAATTAATCAAGCCTGTTGATTATATATATATATATATATATATATATATATATATATATATATATATATATTACAATGAATTATTCATACGAAAAGTACATTAGTAAAGTTAATGATATAAAATGGCGAAATCCCTTCGCTAACAAAAATTTGAAGATGCATTAACCTACCAATCACTCGATGAATAGTATGATCCTTGTTTTTGAAAATTATTAGCTGTATAATGTCTTTCTAAAATACGTAAGTACTTTCGACTGTACATTCAGTCATCTTCAGGCTTCGAAATTATTTTGTTTTTCGTAAAATTCAGGTAGCATCCGAGATGAAAAAATGTAATGCGAATCGAAATATTTTTTTTTTTAAAAATGTTATTGATAACAGATACAAACTTTTGGAACGTGCAGTCACAACGCTAAGGTTGATTTTTTTTTTTTAAATTTAAGAGAGGGCTTTTTGTACTAATATGGTAATTTGAGAATTTTTTGTTGTAGGAGTTTATCAGTCAATGTGACATGTACTAAATAGTACAAGAAATAGAGTAATGTTTCAGTTGTTATCCTGAAAATTTGCACGTCGAACCAGTTCTTTTAAATCAAATATATGGTGCAGTTCAATTTATATTACAATGAATCATTCATACAAAAAGGAAATTAGTAAAGTTAATGATATGAAATGGCGAAATCCCTTCACTAACAAAAAGATGCATTAACCTACTAATCATCAGAATGACTGAACCTACTTTTCTAAAGAACGCCATTTCTCCATTGATCATCGTCCGACAATGTGCACGGATATGAATCTTCAGCCCAGCCTCTGTCTTGCATGATCGTATACAGGTGTAACTGCCCATCTCTCTAGGTTATCGGCTGAAATACATTCTGGCATATTTTACAATGTCTGGTCAAACATACTAAGCCATATGTAGGAAAGATATGCTGCGGTGGACATGGTGGCAAAGCTTTCATGCAAGCCACTTCATGTGACAGTTTATCAAACCTACTCTTGAGAGAAGTACCCACATATGAGTGCCTGTGTGTTTACATATATATATATATATATATATATATAGAGAGAGAGAGAGAGGAGGGGAGAGAGAGAAAGAGAGATGGGGAAGGAGAGTAAAGAAACCATATATATATATATATATGTGTGTGTGTGTGTGTGTGTGTGTGTGTGTGTGTGTGTGTGTGTGTGTGTGTGTGTGTGTGTGTGTGTGTGTTTGCAACAAAAAAAATTATACACAATAAATTGCTAGATCTATTGCTAGGAAATTTGGTTCAGTGTGTTGTGCTAGACAATTTTTCTCGCCAGAATCTTTATTTATTTACATATTTTTAAGTCTACCTTTCGAATATTGCTCCCACATATACTCTGGTGCCCTTGCTATAGATTTAGATATTCTTCATAAAATCCAAAGAAGGATCCTGACCTGTCCTCTCGGCTTCAGTCACTTTCCCACCGCTTTCCTGTACCTTTTTTTACAAATACTTTCATGATAATTCTTCCGATGAACTTTCTTCCATGGTACCTAGAATCTATGAATTTAAGCGCGTTACTAGATCGGCAGCAAGATCTCATCATTTTACAGTTGAAATTATTAAATGTAACCGTAAGTTCTATGCTAACTGTTTCTTTTTTCGCACTTCTCGATAGTTCAACTCTCTTCCGGCTTCTTGCTTTCGAGTCAAGTTTGATCATCAGAAATTTAAATGCAATATCAATCGTTATTTTCTGTTTTAATTTCTATTTTTTTATTGCTTTTTCACACTCAGTAACCCCACCACTCACCTGCGTCTTAGTGGCTTTGTTGCCTTGGTTGGGGTGAAGCAGAACGTCGTACGTGTTTCTTAATTATAACTGAGCTTTAAGGGAGATAAACTATTATATTCAAAACCTACAGGATAAATGTTCTTCACTGATTAAGAAGTTCTTGCTCTTCACATGAAATATCAATATAAAACATAATTTTAAAAGGGCGTCCCTGATTTGTAATTGGGAATACTTAATTTACACACGTCCTTAGAAAAAAAAGAAAAGAGTACTGAACTCTTACGTGATATCTGTCTTCTGATATGGCAGCGAATGCTGAACAATCACCTCAAAGATGAAGAAGAATCTTAAAGCAACAGAAGTGTGGTTCTACAGAAAGATGCTGAGGATACCATGGACCGAACATGTGAGCAACAACGAGGTTTTGTAGGGAATAGAAACAAAAAGGAAACTTATAATTAACATCCGGAAGAGGCAGTTAAGGCAGGAGGGCTTGGAAAATCTGATACTCACAGGACAGATTAAGGGGCAGATGAAAGCAGTGCGTAACAGAGTTGATTAACTTGAACAATTGGATAGCAGAACAGGGTTTAAGAGAAATAACAAAAAGACAAAATTTATTAAGCGCTACAAGGGACAGGAAGATGTGGAGAGCCATCATCACCTACGTCCTGAAAGGACAAGGCACATAAAAAAGAGTGTAAATCAAACAATTTTATCCTTCAATTGAAATAGCGATTTCTAAGTGAGAACTGACGTCTTCAAATATTTATAAATAATCGTATTTAATCACTTTTTTCTAAATATGTATTTTCCCTCATTTCAAAATGGCGCTGAAAATATAATTGCTTCATTCATTTCTTGTCTATTCTTTTTCTGTTCCTTCGTTTCTCACAAGCTTCAAATCACGGAAAGAGTGTAAATCGAGATGTCACTGAAAACCTAATAGCCAAACAAAAGTACAACAGACATCAAAAAACTTCGCAGTCGCTGTCTTTTACTGTACACTCAAATAGCATAAAGAATCTTTTGAGGCCAGGAGCCTTCTTAAATTTTGCAGTTTCTATGTTGCTATAAAACCTGCCTCCTAAATGCATCTTATTGTAAAGCTAGGCGGAGGTGTTGCATTGACCGCTCTAGAAGCGATCTATGCAAGCGGCAGTATATGACGGTCGGGCAATCGATCGGTTTGGATAGCCTGAAGAGAACGCATCTTTTTCTGCTTCTGTCGGCGCTGAGGTTGGGCGGATCGCTAGTTTCGCTCACTGCTGAGCGTCGGCTCGATTAAAACGCGGCCGAGACGAGGCGGCAAAATGCGCGCGAAACGCTATGCTAAATCGTTGGTGGTAGTTGTAAATTAAGTTAAATACACTAAATCGGCAAAGGAAAGTTCCGGAATCGGCCGGAGTTAACCGAAATATCCGGAACCGAGATAAAGTGGTTTAAGAGGGGGAAAAGGTTCTTGTTTAAAGATGCGATTGACATTGCATCAAGTCACGGTTCAGTTACATATGTAGAAAAATTAGATCGGCTGAATGGTTGATAAATCGATAAGTAGAACTGAAATAGAGATAAATGAACAGATATATACCCAAAATTTCGAGCAGCTTAATACACAAAATGGCATCCTAAAAAAAAAAGAAAGAAAGAAAAGGTTGAAAATGCCGTTCTTTATTTTCCGAAGATGTGTCAAATTTCCGATAAGACGAATGAAACGATGGATATCTTTTACCAGAACAGTGACCATTCCATTAAAATTAATGCTACTGCTGGTTGGCATCTCGTAAATCTATGCATACCTACATATCTACTCACAAACAACAAACACAGAGAGAGTGAGAGAGTGTGAGAGACTCTGTTGCTCCGAAAGCAATGGCTCCTATTTTATATTTAACCAGAACGTCAAAAGTGAATGTTGTTGGGTGGTAATTACGTGTTCTTTTTTTTTTTCTGACATATACCGTGACTAAGCGGCAATTAGGTAAATATGGATATAAATGCATATATAAAAACTCATATTTTGCTGCACCCACCTACATATAATTACAAACACGTGCACATCTTTCTTTAGAGAGAGAGAGAGAGAGAGAGAGAGAGTGTGTGTGTGTGTGTGTGTGTGTTTGCATGTGTGAAATTGACTGAGAGAAGATTTGATTCCTTAATAATTGTTAGATAAAGCAGAATGCAATATATATATATATATATATATATATATATATATAAGCAGTCATGTCGAATGATCAAGTGATACTAATTTCATTACTATGAAATTAAATTTCGTACAATAATTCCTATTTTCATGGTTAAATCAATTCATGACACAAACATACACACGCAATTTCAACACATTTCCCGCGCATTTTAACGCCACGCCATTTTTTATGACATCGACAATGTTTCCGATTGTTTCGACGGTTAGACTTTCACATACTCCAACTGGAAGTTTTCGGCCTTTCCCCTACGTGAAAAAATGACTTTCTGTTGTTCTTTGATCCTGAGTTGTAGAGGCAATTAACGAATCATTCAAAACAGAGGCGTAATAATCAGTGTGTTTGATCTATCTATCATTCAAGCTTGAATGTCATTCCTTTTGTGTTTCGTCGCCCAACACAATTTTTAGGCGCGCAAACTATTTTCGATCTGGCCTTCCTTTTGTGCGGTAGAGCCTTTGTAATGAATCAATTGTTTCTACGGAGATACATTTATCAAAAACAGATCTCTTTTTTTCTCTCTCTTCTTTCTAATTGTTTTGCGATGGGAAAGAACTTGAAATGAAAATAGGCTGTAAAACTGTTATTACTCTTTGTCTGTATTTTTCTTTCATGTGCCGTGTCCCTCCAGGATGTGAACGATCATGCTTCTCCACGACTTCCTGACCTTTGTAGCTCTAAGCAACGTTTACTTTTTAACTATCCTTCCCACACCCTGTTCTGATATATATATTTACACAAGCTCATTAGGTAAGTTTCCCCTTGTCACCCCTACATTCAATATGTCCCGTGAATGTCAAATTCTCCAGGCCCTCTTTCTTCATTATGGGTCCCAGAAATTTCAAATCTTTCTGTTTCTAAGTGTCCTTAATATTTCAATTTTCCTTAAAACCTCCTTTTTGCTCTACGGTATCCTCAGCATCCTTCTGTTGAATCATATCCCTTCATTTCTGAGGAAATTGCTATACAAGACTGATATTGTATAATAGTTTAGTACCATTTTCTTTGTTCATACGGAAATTTTCCTATCTCGTAATACTTTGTTTAGCTTTTGGAAGGCATCTTTCTCTATTACAATGTTAAAACACTTCCCAGATAATTAAATATCTGTATATACTTGATTCTGACATCTCCCAATGCCTTGCGCAGTTTCGCTTGCTGACAACCACAGATTCTGTCTTTCTGCAATTCATAGTTAGTCCTTTCTTTCCACTTTCCATTTATATACTTGTCATTAATCATACAATAGTGCTTTTACCTCAGGGAAGATTTCATTAATTTCTGACTTCCGACATTTCGTTCTTTCTCGGTGCTTTTTTTTTGGGGGGGGCGTCATGTTACATTGAAACATCAGTTCTCGTACGATCACCGAAGTTAAGCAACACCAAGACTTGTCAGTACATAGATGGGTGACCGCTTGAGAATAACGGATGCTGTAAGCGTGAATGGACCGGTGGTGTCCTGGATAACGTCTCGACAATAGAAATCAGAGTGCCGAGTTCAAATTCCAATCTGGTTCGTTGTATTCTCTTACGTGTAAATACCCTTGACAAAGGCATGAAACCACCTATTTGTCACCACCCAGCTATGATTTAATTAGTCAGACTTGCTAGTAAATCATTATTATCTCCCCCAAAGTTCTTACAATCTGAAAATATTGTCTAGCATTTAATAACCTGCAAAAGTTTGATAAACCGTAAAAAAAACGAATTGTTCATTTCGCGCATTATTTCGAATAATTTTTCCTTTATTATTTGCCTCATTCTTTTAAAAATAGAAAACAGTGACAATATGTGACTCGAAGGAATTGTAATTGATTTGTATATACAGGTACGAGGGGTAAATTGTTACCATTTTATATTTTTTTTAATTTCACGCATGCGCGTTGTTTGTTTTTGATTTTATCGAATGCACAGTATGATAGGGTCAGTTGGGCACCGTCTGTGAGGAGAAAAAAGAGCACCATGACACAATTCACTCCGCCAGAAATTTGGAAACGGCATGCTGTACTGCTTGGCATTCGCGACAGAAGCTCTAATACAAACAACAAACGAAATATTTCCTCTAAAAAGCCATGTTTTTGCAGCCTTCGTATTAATTTCATTTTTTTTTTCTTTTTTGTCGAATGTACATTTGAAGACGATGAAAATGACCTTGAGTAATTCAGCTGAGAAAAATGAAACTTTTTTTATTAATAATTATCTTCCATTGATAAAATATTACAAAAATGTAAAACTCTCTTACTTAATAATAATATAGTTGAGAAATGGCTATAAAAAGCACTTTTAATTATTTACGGTTAATTTATTTAAATAAGGCACTGACCATTGTTTGTGTCACGTGGCAATAATTGTAAGTAAAATGATGCACTAAAATAAGTAACCAGGTAATCCTTTTAAGTTATTCTAAATATTGGAGTTTATTATAAAGGCCAGGATTTCGAATCTTGATTGTCAACGCAATTGTCTTTCCTACTTCAAATAATGGCGCAGCACAATCTTCATCGCTTCCCAATTTGTTTTTTTGTTTTTTTTTGTCAGTACTAAAACTCATATATATGATCCCTAGACAGTGATGCTGTGAAAATAGTCGTCTCATTCTATTGCTCCCGTAAGTATCTGACTCCTTCTACCATAATTTATCGGTCCTACTATAGTATGATATCTGCCGTCCATTTTCTACTATAGTATGATATCTATTATTCATTTTCTACTATGGTATAATATTTATCAACTGTTGGAAGTATGAAATATGTTAGGGTTAAGGTTATGGTTAGGGGTTAGGGTTAAGGGCATTGGACAGTGTAGTGGTTATGTATTAAAAATCATTAACATTTTTTATACAAATTAAATTTTAAAAATCATCAAATAGTGATTTCAATGTTTGTAAAGTGACAGAGTAGAGATTGTGGCGCATGCGTGAGCAGTATAAGAACTGAATAATCCTTTATTCATATTGTAGGCACATGTTCATAAACAATAAAACTTTTATATTCCAAAGTTTTTAAGACCGAGTCTTAATGGTAATAATTAGATCAGATAATTTAAACTTTTTAAGTAGTAAATGATGAATCTGAGATATTTTTGGACTGTCGACTGTTAGATTAGGGTTAGGGGTTAGGTTTTAGGGTTAGTGTTAAAGGCATTGAATATAATCTGGCTATGTTTTAAAAATCATTAACAATTTTTTCATACAAAAACCATTTAGAAAAATCATTAAATAGTTATTTCAGTGTTTGTAAACTCATTCGATGTCCTTTAAAAAAAGTAGTAAACAGATCATCGTTTTTCCTGGGCATTTTCCAGCAACAATGAGTGCATCATCATTTACGGTAAGTCGCAAATGCCTCGATAGATATCATAATATAGAAGCACCGATTTATCTTTTACAAGAGTCAGATTAGATTAGACCAAAAATGTAGCATTGCTGCCATACCTGGGCAGGAGTTACTCACTCGACACTTTCCAATTCAAAATCGTTTGTGCGGTCTTGTGGTGGTGGTGGTGTGGGGGGGATTTAATTTCCATTCCCGCAATCTTCCAACAGGCGCAAAGTCGCAAGCTTATCACGACTCTATCGCTATTTCCATGCCAAACGTTCAAATGAGCTCCGTTCGTTAGTTCGACCTAAAACACGACATGCCACTTCCGCAGGGTCAAATCACGCACATTTCTCCCGTGTTTTGGATATAAAAAGAAAATTTCACACTTACATCTTTTTCCTATAAACTACCAGTTAATAGGTGCGTAGGTGCTTCCATTAGCACTTTCAATCGTGACCTCTTCAAGTCAGGGGTCAATCGTTATCTATCCTCCTTATCTTCATAATTTACATTTCTTACCACCTCCTCTACCATTCATAACACACATCACGTTCAGCATTACTGTCCTGACTGTAAACCTCTACCTTGAGTGACTCTCGAGCTTTGTACGGGGTGAAATTTTAGTATAAAAAAAGCTAAGCGTATTAAATATTAACAGGGATTATAACTAAATAAATCGGTGAAAGTATTTTTTGTGCCTATTTTTTTTTTTTTTTTGCAATTCGATTGCTGAAGAGAATTCTTTACCTGCACAAATAAACTGACCGCTGTGAGAAGACGGCGATAAAAACCTGCCCGAAGACTTCGTCCGTAGTTTTAAGCCAGTGTGTCGCGTTTGTAGCAATTTAAAGAATTGGCAGCATTAGCAGATTAGTCTCAATAGCCGGCCTAAATTCCTGAAACAAAAGATAATCTGCGGAGACTGACATTAGTCTTTTCTCTCTCTCTCTCTCTCTCTCTCTCTCTCTCTCTCATTCATTCGTTCTCTTTTCTCTCTCTCTATCTCTCTCTCTCATTCTCATTTCACTATCTATCTATCTATCTATCTATCCCTTCATGTCCGCCAGGTTCGATAAAAAGAGACTTACCAAAAAGAATGAGAAGAGAGACTTGAGGGCTTGATTATTCTTAATCCTGGCTTTAAATAATTGATAATAGAAAAACGATGAACGAGACAGGCAAGGGGTAATGTGACGAGAAGGGGACTTCTGGCCTTGCTCCTAGGGGCAAAATGCTTAACGCTCGGTATATAAGGAAGAGGAACGGAGTAAGTGAAGAATCTCTAGTATCATCAGCACTTGCCGGCCCCTTCTTTTATATATATATATATATATATATATATATATATATATATGGGGGTGCGTGTGGTTATATGTATACATGTATGTGGGTGTGTGTATTTCTTTTCATACCCTGTTGTCCTCACTACAGAAACACTAATCGTATCACATGGAGAGACCCATGACCGATTAGCAATGAAGAAAGAATGAAAAGGAGAAAAGAAAATAATTTCCATCCTTCGTAGTAATACACCGAAACATTTCAGTTGACTGCACCCACGGGGTTTGTTTGTGACTTCTTTTTTTTTTTAATAGGCCGTGGGTAGAAATAAATGTGGGTGTGGGTGTGGGCCGAAATTTATTGTTGGGGCTTTGAAGGTCAGCAGTGGTCAGAATGTGCTAAGTCGAGAAAGCAACACACACGCACACACACACACACACACACATTATATAAAAAAAAGACTATAGCAGTGAGCCTTTGCCGCTTGATTATTTTTTATTTCCTATATTATTATTATGCTATCAATGATGATGATAGTGATGTATTGACATGATGTTCATTTACCAACCACTGCTACTCGGACAACAAATTACTTGCGGGTATAGCTCAGTGATAATACAAATAAAAAAACGTCTGGGACTGTTCATTTTAAATAAGCACTAAAAATGGTCGAATTTAAACCGAATATCATTTTTTTTTATAATAGCCAACAGCACCAGAATGCAACAATTATTCGTGATAGAAGGATTTATTGTTATTGTATAAAATTTCAAATCCGTATCAAGGCATGAGACAGAGAGAAACAGCGATTAACCTACTTAGTTAGCGATCTTGTGCAAATGGATGACAGAATAGAGACGAGAAGTGATAGTAAAAAGTCAAAATCTTGCTAAAAACCTACAAAGGACAGGATGTTGGGGAGATTCCAACTCACGTCTTAAAGAGAGACGGCAGATAGAAGATCTGAAAACATTAAGTTGAGTGACAACAAAATCTGTAAAAAATAATAACAATTTGTTTTATTATAATTATTATTTATGAGACGTGGGAAAAACGTAGGACTGTAAATTTCTTATGGTGATGTTCTTTTATTTACTGATATTATTATTGTTGTTGATGTTGCCGTTGTTATTATTATTATCATTATTATTATTACGACTATTACTATTACTACTACTTTTCATCTCACCTTCAAAAATGTAAAATAGCTGGCGCAGTTCAGCTGTAAACTGCAACCTCAGATGTTCAGCTTATACCTTGGGGTTCTCGATTTTGATTGACTGTTTTTTTACGGCTTATCAACCTTTTGCAGGTTTTTTAAAACTATTTTATATATATTGTAAGAATTACAAGATAATAATCATTTACTGACACAAGTCTTACTAATTAATCCATAGCTAAGGGAAGAAGAGGTGAATTCATACCTTCCTCAGGGGTATTTGCGTATAAGTGATTATAAGAAGCCGACTAGAATTAGAAATTGGCTCTACAATTTCAAATTACGAGTCGTTATACATTACACCACCCGCACATTCAAACTTACAGAACCTGGTATTTCAAAGCAACCACCCATCTATGTACTTACCAGGCGTGGTGATGGTATGGCAACCGGTGTTTCAACTTGATATGGCCGTAAGCCGCGATGTTACGGGAAGACTTACCTTTTGTAGACGCCTGAAGTTGATGTTTGGTTTGCCTTTATGCAGTCGTTTATGGAAAAACTTTATAGTACATAGAACTCTGATAATTGGGATGATCAAAGTCCTCTTCAATTCACATTTCCGACCTTTATGTTTGTCCTTCCCCCTTTCAAAAACTGAAGTATCAAAAGAGTATATAACGTCAGTAATCTAGCAAGATTCTCAAAAACTACAATGTCTGATTTAGAATATTTCAAGATATTAAAGTTTATTATTATGCCACCTGCCTATGCATCATATAAATTCAGGATGTGGAATTAGTAAATAGCAAAATCTTCAGATACCTCGATATAAGGATCAGTGGTATAGGAAATAAAGGAATTGGGCATAGAATCGGCCAACACAAAAATTGATACAAAACCTTAACCTGAAAAATTAAGTTATGTTTTAAATAGTCTCATCAGATCGAGTTTATTATATGGATGTCATGCATGGCACCAAAACCATTCAGAAATATGTAAACTGTCAGTTGTATACAATGGTTAAAAATGATTTTGATCGAATGAAGCTTGTGGATCTTGGTGAAGACCACACTTCAATTTGTTTTGTTTTGTTTTACGGCATATCAACCTCAATAGGTTATTTAATGCCGGCATATTTTTTTATTGCTGGTAATTTTTTTTTTGTTTGTTTTCAAAAGTGTATTTCTGGTAATATGTTTTTCGTCAAAAAAAATCTAATTCTGATATTTTCCTTCAAAATTTATTGCTGGTGTGGCACAAGGTCGAAAGTATCGGGAGCCCAAAGAGAGTCAAAATCACTATTCAGTTGTAATCGAGTACACCACATCGAAGTGCTCCCAACACACACACAAACACACACATACGCACACACGTATAATATATATATATATATATATATATATATATATATATATATATATATATATATATATATATATATATATATATATATGTGTATATATATATATATATATATATATATTCAATTTGAATAAGGTATATTTAGGCAGCAATTATTCATCCAAACAAGTATGATTAAAAAGTACCGACAAGGTTTGTTTGTTTAATTTTTCTTATATTTTTTTCCAATTATCGGATAAGGTGTTGAGCACTGTGCTAGGAGTTGTGGATAAACTGCCCGAAGTTCACATTTTGTTATTTTTGTTCAAGTACTTTCAACTTTCGCAGTCATTATCAAGAACCGATGTTGTACCCGTGTGATAGTTTATCTTCCTGTGTCTGCATCCTGGTTTTCTTTGGGAAGCTGGACGTTTGAAATGGTCTAGCGTCTACATATGTATGTATCATTATGTATTAGCTTAATTTTGCACAACGGTACGAGTATGAGTCACCCAGTCAGAACATTCAGTGTCAGCATACTATCCACTTCTCCAGGATTACACAAGGTTTTGAATTATGGATTGTCCTTCTCTTTGACTGATTGCTAACCGCGGTTTTCCCTGGTATTTAACCCATAGATGGGGAGTAAGCGATGGATTCATACATTTCCCAAGGGTATATGTCCGAAAGTGAATGAAACAGAGACATAAATGTAGCATTGGAATAAATATTCATCTGTGGTGAAATTGGTAACGGCACGCTTCAACTATAGTTGCGGTCTCCCTTAACAAATTGTTCTTTACTACACCTCCCCACAAAAAAAAAATCCATTGGTGTTAGGTCAGGTGAACGTGGTGGCCATTCGTTGCTGTCTCTTTTTCTGAACCAATGCCGTGAAAAGCTTTGATTAAGGTATTCCCCTAATGGGGAGATGCTCCATCCTGCTGAAAAGAAGTTATGATTTTGGATAAATTATTTCTAAAACATGAAACAAATAGTAAAACAACTTTTGGGCCCAAAATGCAAATTGATGGAAAAATAGACGCCTCGCTGCAGATTAGTGATATCTCTGTTAGTCGTCGTTGATTCTGATTACAAATAACCGAGAATCTTACCTTTTTTTCTTCTACGAGTTTTTAATTTCATTTTCTTTGACGAATTACAGTAAGGATCTCACCCTCAGCGAAATCGCCAACCGGGGTTTCACTCGTTTCCCCAAATCGGCAAAACTTGTTCAAAACACTTATCAAACTAAGTGGTTACTTCACTTTAAAAGCGCTGAAAGCAATTAGAATATAAGTTATCAGATCTTGAGGTGGGAAAATTATATTAATTAAAAAATAAAGCTGTTTATTAACTACTGAAATGTTTTTACCTAATTCATTTTTTTTACATTTGAGTCACTGCGTAACTCAAATATACTTCTTAGTGGGGGGAGTTGCGATCCTTCTGTCATTGAATGTGCTTCAGCATTAGTGGTTGTTCTTGGAACCTATGTATTGTTGATCTAGAAATCCTAATGTATTAGTCTATACTTTTTTAAAAATACTGATTCTCTATCCGTCACACATTATCCGCATGTGACTTAAATCATCTCACGTTCCATTTATTATATGCACAAGCAGCTGTACATACAATTTGAGTGAGTTTGAGGATATGACATTGAAACAATACACTCCCCTCCCACTCAATCTGGACAACACCTACCTTAGGCTGAGTAATAAAATGACAAAGTTGGAGACAAAAATCAATCTGTAATAAATAGAATTATTTTAAGGTATTAAAAAAAATATTTTTAGAAATATTCTTAGGTCTGCCATTGAGTTAAGATATACATGCACACATGCAGACCTTACATACATCCACAATTTGAATGAAATGGAAATATATATCCTGTATCGCGAGGGTTAATTTTCTTTGCTGTTTGGCAAAAATCACTGGGTAACAGGAAAGTGTATGAGCCGAAATGTACAGCCTTTAAAGTTATTTTCTTAATCCTGGCGGAATTTAAGAAGGAGGCATTGTGGAGTAATGGATAGCGACTCAGATTGAGGTGTCGAATCGATTACGTTCACTTACGTGCTAATACCCTTGGGAAAGGTACGAATCCTCTTCTTAAGCTATGGATAAATAGCAGGACAGTTCTATAGCCTTGGATGGCAACTGGTCTACCACAGAAAGAAATGGCAACCTACCGCGGGAAAAAAATCTGCCTCGTCAGTGATGTATCGAAAGATACATGATCGCCTAAGCATGTATCATGCGTTGCACATGTCTGACCGACGGAATTTAAACTGAATGTATTTTTCAATAACTATCGTATTTTAAACAGGCAAACAATCTGGATTTGAAATGTAATTTTGTTGCTACTACCGAAGCGATAGGTGCCAAACTAGTATTAATAATAATTCAATATTTATAGATATTGAGATGAAACTTTTCTTGGGTAACAATATGTATAAAGTCGTTTTTTTTTTTTATTATCTTAACTTTCTTAAGTTAAATTTCTTAAATATATTAGTTCCCTGTTTACAAAGATTGGCTTAGTGCGATCAAGAAAGATTGCATCGGGGCAATAGTAAAAATACGCAGTGCCTTGAAAATCAACATTCAAAATCATAATTGGTTTAGAAAACGAACCACCGGCGAGAAATATGCAAGCACTTCAAATACCAGACGAAATGCTGGATAAGTAGGGTTTCAACTGGTCAGTATCAAAATCTTTGTAATTGCAATTACATCCACCACCCTGTTAGTCTCTAGTCATCTCCACGTCTACCAACAACAACAAAATCATTATGATCGTTTCACTCATTGTCATCGTAATAAAAGCCAGCGAATAGAGAGTGAATAATTGCAAGTGGAGTGAAAACAGTTTTACACAAAGAAAGAAAAGAGATTAGAAGAAGCTGAAAAAATATAAATGAATTATTGGGAAGGGTTAACAAGTAAATGTTCTTTGGGGATAATTCAAAAGTTGTGGGTCAGCCTGGGAGAGGGTAGGTTCAAGCTTTCGACTTCTTATGGTTTCAATATTCCTCAAGTGGTTAGTGACCTCTTTGTGAGGAGAGTAATGGAGAAAAAGGCGAAGTGAGACAGGCTAATGATTGTTTTGACATAGTCTCTTATTCTCCCCATTTTTAAAAAAAAGGATTCTGCTGGGTGTCATTATCTTGCGTTTTTGGGTTATGTCCTTGAAATAAATGAAACTAAGGCCACGTGTATTTCTGCTTTATCTATGGACAAACGGCAACGAATAAAAGTCGGATTAGTTTAATGAAAACATTCAAATTGGGATTTATTTGCGCGATGAAATTGCCATCTTGTTATATTTTATAATATATTAATGTAGTTACCTCCAAAGATTCGCTAAAAATGTGTATACGTGATGAAAAAGATAACAAAAACTTAATAAAAACGAAGGTTTATCATTCGAAATCTTTATGTTATTATTAAAAGGAAAGAACAAAGAATGTTTTGATTATTAATTTATATTTTAAATCCTTTTTAGAACGTTCGAAATTCTGGTTCAAAATTTTGTTTTTTTTTGCGTAGGTAACCAAAGATTATTATAGGAAATTTTAGCGTCTTTTTTTTGTGTGGTGAAAAATACATTGATTTGAAAATTCTTTCAAAATTTCAATAATTGTCGGATTTTTATGAAACTTTCAGGACTTATTCAAAAATGAATGAAATTCTTTCAGAAATGTTTCATTTTTAGAAAATCTTTGTAAAAAACATGTTTTCCATCGTTATACCTCCCACCCACTTGTTTAATTTTATGAAATTTTGAGAAATTATTATTTGTACGACTTAATATTTACATTAAACTCATTAGGGAATTTAAATCATCTTTTTTTTTTTTTTTTTTTTGTAAACAGAACCCCCACTTACCGAAAATCTGTTCTGAATCATAAAATAGAAATGCAATAAAACTAAAACATTATTTAAGTAGAAAAATCTTTTAATTACTTTTATGAATAACATATTCCATGGACATTGTTTTCTTCAGAAAATCTTATTATTTTTCAATTAATTTTTACAAGAATTGTTTTCATTTTTTTCATTTTTAATTAGAATAATTTATAAAATTTTAAATCTTTTAAAATGCTGTCTTTATTTATACCGATTAGGTGATATTCTTATTTAGTAAAAACTAAACATAAATTGAAAGCTTACTATAATTAAGCGACGACTACTATTTTAAAATAATTTTGATTATTCGTCTGTGTATAAACGTGCCGATTTTTGTAAATACCGACGTCCATATACGATATTATCAGAAAATAAGAGCTGTAAACATAGTAAATTTAAGTCCAATTACCTAAACTTCAATAAACATTAGATCACAGAGAATATTTTCCTAAATCTTTGAAATTACTGGGTAGTTAAAAATTATATAAAAAAATGCGGTGACGTTATATTATTCAGGTAGTTTTTACAAATATGTCCCCTTAGAAAAAATTAAATAAACTTCCGGCTCTCAGTCAAGCTGTCAACATATTAAATAAACATCTACCTCCGTAATAGAAAAGGCATTTCTGCAATATTTTAAACTAAAAGTAATATTTGTTTTAAATCATATTAAACTTTTAAATCGGCTAATATTCCTCAAATAAAGTTTCAGAAAAGTATATTTTATTTTTGAAAGATTTTTTAATAAAGAGAATGAATCAGTGATTTTAGGCGATTTCAAAATAAAAAATCCTTCCAGTCAATTAGTTTTGAAATACAGTAAAGTGCTTTGCTTATTGGAAATATTAAATCTAATCTATTAGCTTGATATTAAAAATAAAATAAAACCTTCAAAAAGGATTTTTAATTTTTTTTAATTTGTTCTAAACCTTAGATATCGCATTTTTTCGGTTAGTTATATTAATATATCTTGAACAGGAAAGCATGTGAAACTTTGAGTCGATCTTTCATAATTATTCAGTGCTTTTAATATTTTTGATAAATAATTATTGTTCTATTGCGAACTTTAGTAATAAATATTCGATTCGCCTTAACATACGTTGAATTATGTTATTTCACGTAGATGAATAGGTGTTATTATTTTGTAACATATGTAGATTGTATCATTCATATATATATATATATATATATATATATATATATATATATATAAATTTATTTGTGTATGGGGATTACGCCAGAAAATTGAGATAAAATTATGCAGAAAAGCGACTGATTGCCCACATTAAGTAGTTCTTGTTCACGTTAGCCATCATGCTTACAATGGCGACTTGCAATGATTCCTTAATAAGGTATCTGGCTTTTATCCTCGCACCGACATCTCAGACGGAGTATTCCAGGAGCTTGAAGGCAACATGTTTAAGATTATATGAAAATTAACTGGAACTCGATGGAGGACTTGAATGTATGTAGTACGTCGATGTTAATGTCAGTGATCCTGAGTCCATACAGGAATTAGTGAAGCAATAAGACGTGTAAGACCAATACTGACGACATGAACTTTGTGGGTTACTTTACTGTGGTCGCTTCCTGTAGCTTAATCGTAGCTTCAACTGAATTGGGCTTTCTGGGCTACTGGTGTATTTCGTGTAGAAAACGTTAAAATTTAACTTTCTCACGGCCGTGCGACGATAGCGTAGGCGTAGGGGTAGGCGAAACCGGGCCGATCTGACTGATGCCAGATCGGTCCGGCTTCGATCCCGGCTTCTAGCAATCGGACGTCTAGACATACAGAAGAGCTGTGATATAGTCTCTCTGTTTAAAAAAAAAATTAGAGTTCGCCGGTTAAATATACTAAAACACGGAGTAAAAGCAACCGTTCTGATCATTTTGGCCGTATATCGTATTTATTGTCTGTGAAAATTATAGAATATAAAACAACTTTGATAAAAAAAATTATACCTATTTTTCTGATGAAAACAATGCCGTTCTGAACATTTCGGCCGCAACTATATATACACACACACACATATATATCTATCTATATATATATATACATACACACACACATATCTATCTATCCATTTATATATATATATATATATATATATATATATATATATATATATATATATATGAATGAATGTATGCACGTATTTCCCCTGCATAAGGGTTGAAGGTTCATATATATATATATATATATATATATATATATATATATATATATACACACACATATCTATCTATCCATCCATCTATCTATATATATATATATATATATATATATATGAATGAATGTATGCACGTATTTCCCCTGCTTAAGGGTTAAAGGTTCGAAACATAACTTTATTAAAAAAAAATCTCGTATAATGCAGGCCACGGGCTTCTTGGCTGCTGCTTCTCTGATTAAAGCTCTCCTTACCTGTCCTGTCAGTTTAAGTAGACGTCTTTGTCTTGGTAGGCTTGCGCTGGTGCCACACACTTTCCATTTACAGATAATAGATGTATTAGTGTTCCATGAGATATTTTTTAATTTAACAATTTAATCGCCGGCCTGTCTGATAAGCTCTTTGGTTCTTGTGATGCTGTTTAACTGGAGAGTGCAGAATCAAGGACCGTTACTCTTTTCCCATTCTTTCTTATACTCAAAAGAAATTATCATAACCACGTGGACTTTGTTTACGATAGATATAATTATTTATATATTAATAATTATATAAGTATTACTAATTGTATGTGCCTTCTGAAGGCAATTAGTAGCACTGTATTTTACCTAGAGGTGTCACAGTCGAGTTAACTTGGACATTCATAAGCCTCTCAGGCCAACTATCATGGTCCTGCATTAAGGTTGGAAGGTCACTAGGGAAGCATTTTATGTCATAACATCAATGTAGGTGGTTGCTGGAGACCTAGCCATGTGGTAAGACGAGTTGGTCCAACTCGTCTTACCACATGGCTAGGTTTCTAGAAAAGTGGATCACTCAAAAGTTCATGTTTTGCTCGCCAAAGCGAATTCTGCGTTCGCGTAAGATTGTAGAAATATCAGGGATGGATCCATAGAGTTGTTATTTAGTTGGATGTTGTCTCCGGATGTTAAGTATAGCTCTCAGCATCCGAGTGTAGGTTCCATCAAGCTTCGACATTAGGGTTTTAGTTAATGTCCAGGCAGTGGCACCATACATTAACACCGTCTGTAAAGTGTCTCAAAAGAATTCTCACCTGGCAGATTAGATTTCCAGATTACATCCATTTTATTCAAGGCCGATCAAGTTTTAGCTATGAGACTTTTCACATCCTTTTCAGTAGAATTTGTCTAGCTTTCTAGGTATGTAAAAAATTCGACAGATTTTATTTATTCACTCAAAAATAGTTAGTCTGGACTTTAACCATTCTATTGTAGCTCTGGCTGTATGTCTTCTTGGAAGGTGAACCTCCACCCCCAATGTCGAGTCTTTTACAGATTGTAATCTTTCGAGGTTTGACAAGTTGGTATATATACATATATAAATATAAAAGTGGACATTGAAGTCAACACCCAGAGGCGGCAGGCTGTTTCATGCTTAACCGCAATCGACATATCAATTGCATTTAAGCGAGAAACAGACTGTCGCCTCTGGATCTTGACATCAATGTGCACTTCTATATTTACATACGCTCTATCCCTGATTATTGAACAATTTGACCTATAAATATAGCATACCTTGTAACTATATTTTATCACACATATATATATATATATATATATATATATATATATATATATATATATATGTGTGTGTGTGTGTGTGTGTGTGTGTGTGTGTGTGTGTGTGTGTGTGTTACATTTAGTACATACGTGTGTTTGAGTAGACATCTCTCTCTTTCTTCTTTTTTTGTAATGGTAAAATTTTCGTCTACCGGCCTAGTTTTGCGAGTTTTTAATAAAGAGATGTCCTTCGGATGGGTTCGATTCTTGTGTTCCCCATAAGTAGGTAATACATACATGCAATCATATATATATATATATATATATATATATATATATTAAAAAGAAGAGAGATACCGCAAACGTTTTTGGTTGTAATGTGGATTTTTTTAAAAATATTATGCTTTACAACCAAAAACGTTTGCGGTATCTTACTTCTTTTTAATATACACACTTTTCTCTCGTTGGAACCACTATAACATCTTTCCTTTTATATATATATTATATATATATATATATATATATATATATATATATATAAATTCCAAGAGGATAGAATCCAGTAGAACCCAATGTCCAGGACAGAGTAAGAATATATAAAATTTGTAGGGCTGATGAATTGGATCGTCATTACGATTCCAATATAATAAATTATAACCATGGAATATTAGCGTTTTAGCTTTTTTATATATATATATATATATATATATATATATATATATATATATATATATATATATATATATGGGGGAAGGGGTATTTGTGTGAGTGTGTGTGTGACAAAGTGTTAAAAGTTTCCGTTTGACGCGTTTCATCCTTTAGGATATCATCGGACTAGGTTTGTTTACGTTAATGCGACTACACATGCGCACGAACGAGAGACGGTGAGAATTTTAAATTTAAATAACTATTGCAGCCTGTGATATTTAATAACACAATTGCTAGAAACAAAAAGAAAAAGAATCTAAATTAAATCCTCTAGGCTATATACCCAAAACCAGACAAAAAAAATTAAATATTATCTTTTAAATCCGATGAAGGAAGCAAGATTAGCTTGGTTGGTTAGATAGTTATGTTTCTCACCAGGCGGCACTGATCAAGGTTTCAATGACGATAAATAGATTTCGAATACTATTTGTCCTCTCCATTTAGAAGCTTGACGATACACAATCGTATTATGAACTTTTCGTCTTATTTGTTTCAGTTCAGTAAATCTGTGGATCAAATCAATGCAATTTAAAATTAATATTAATCTCCAGATATTTGTTTAGCCACGAGACAAAATCAGAATGTCATTTCCGATAAAACGGTTATTGCATTAATCATATTTGATTATAGTCTGGGTTCAAGACAGCAGCCTATAGTTAAGTAAGAAAGAAATATTTTTAAGCTACTTGTCCAGTTAAGAGTCAATTTTCCCTTCCTTTTTAGTGTCATGTCGGAGCTTAGATTACCAAAACTGCACATATTTCGTTTTGATTATTTGTGAGTTGCAATGATATCTTTGGAAAACAATGGAGTGGTTCTCGCTGCCTTCTCCACAGTTTTGAGTTTATGGTATATTTTCTTTTATTGATTGACTGCTAACCAAAGCACAGATCCCTGTCCACACGGAAGAATGCCAAGAATACTGAACACGTGAGTAATGTGTAAAATTTTAATGAAAGTGGAAACAAAATGGACACTTATACTTAGAATCAGAAAGAGACTACTGAAACGTCAAGGACACATATTGAAGAAAGGATGTTTGGAGAATTTGACACTCACAAGGTTTACTGAAGGCAACAGCGAAAGAGGAAACAGCGAGTAACCTACCGTATGAGCTTGTATGCGTAATGTGTCTTAAATGATTGGCAGAGCACGAATGATGAGTAATAGTGAAAAGACACATTTTACTAAGCTACAAAGGATAGAAAGTTGTAGAGAGCTATGATCGCCCAACTCCTAAGTAGACACGGCACATAGAAGATAAGCAGCTTTATGATTCCATAATTTCGTCTATTATTGATGACAGAGAAAAAGAACGGCACTAAGTGCCGTGCCGCATTTCTGTTGCTTCAAGTCTTTTCTTCATATGTGAAGCGATTGTCCAACATTCACTTCCATATCGGAGGACCGATATTGCACAACGATTCGGCACTCTTATCTTCGTTTCTAACAAAATTTTCATGTTTCTTATTACTTCACTTAGCTTTTGAAAGGCATCTTTCGCTATTCCAATCCGTATTTCAGATCTTGAGAAGTTCTTTACGTTGGCAACAATACATTCTATTTTCTTAAAATTAATAGTTTGTCCTTTCTTCTCACTTTCCTTTACTACCTTCTGTCGGAGTTCCTGTTGTTTCCTTTCTGTGTCTGTCCTGCGTATGACGATAAACTACATCTGCGTCCAGGGTAAGACGATAAACTACGTCCAGCAGCAAGGCCTCTGATCAGAAGGTTTTGAGGAGCGTGGAACCACCTCTTAATTGCTGGTGTTCCGAGGTCCACCCTGACACGCGGTGAAAGCACCTGTTAGGGTCCCAGCTATGGGCAAATAGTTAACACCGAAACTGGGGTAAAAATAGGTTTTAATACCAGGAATACTTTGTAAAAAAAAAAAATTATTATCAGCAATAAATTTTTGAAGAAAAAACTATTACCAGCAATACATTTTTGAAAAACTACCACCCCGGGTCAGGGTGGACCTGGGAACACCAGCAATTAAGAGGTGGGTTCCACGCTCCTCAAAACCTTCTGGTCAGAGGCCTTGCTGCTGGACGTAGTTTATCGTCATACCCAGGACGGGCACAGAAAGGAAACTACAGGAACTCCGACAGAAGCAAAATACTTTTTTTGAAAAAATTATTACCAGAAATAGATTTTTTTGAAAAAATTATTACCAGAAATACATTTTTGAAAGAAAAAATTATTACCAGAAATAGATTTTTGACAAAACAAAGTATTATCAGAAATAAAAACTTTGTCGGCATTAAATAACCCATTGAGGTTCATATGCCGTAAAACAACAAACCAAACTAAACCAAAAATCCTTTCTGTGCTTTCTATCAACACTGTGTCATCTGCATATCTTATGTTGTTCATAAACCCTGGCAGAACTTCTAGTTCTCTCAAGGTCGCTTCGCTGTAAGAATTGAAATTTGTAAATTGGGTCGCACTTTGAATTGTCCATCATTCCTTCTTAAAAGCAGACGCGAGTATAGGTGTAACTACACATTTATTAGAGTAGTTAAACCTACATTACTATTAGTAGTAGCAGTACATTAGTAGTAGGTTTTACAGTTTTCTTCGAAAAGACGACCAAATAAAAAAACAACGTCGATGAAGCAGAAAAGGGTTTTTTCAAACAGGAGATGCTAATATATAAAGATTATATACACTGATTTGCGTCAAATCAAGTTTGTGAAGGACAGATGTCAGCAGTTGTGGAGCAGCTATCAGGGCAAAAAATTGCACAAACCTCAAACCAAGCCTCGTGGAATGCCATTATAAATAATAATAAAAATCGCATTCTTTTTGTACAGTCTTGTTCCTATATATATATATATATATATATATATATATATATATATATATAATTACATGAATCATTCATACAAAAAAAAACAAATATAGAGGTTAATGATTTAAATGGCGAGAATACATCTTCGCAAACAATTTCAATAAGGTACACTAACCTGAACCTGTATATGAATGATATGATCCCTGTTTATAAATTCCAGTTGCATAAGGTCTTTTTTAGTTTTTACAAGCTTTCGTCTGTTCCTACAGACATCCTCAGGTATGGAACTAGATTTGTTCTTGTTTTTTACTTCTCGGTAATAAGAGGACAACGAAAATATAGATGTAATCCGAAAAAATGCTATGAAAAAAAAGGAACAGACGAAAGCTTGTAAAAACTAAAAAAGACCTTATGCAACTGGAATTTATAAACAGGGATCATATCATTCATATACAGATTCGGGGTTAGTGTACCTTATTGAAATTGTTTGCGAAAATGTATTCTCGCCATTTAAATCATTAACCTCTATATTTGTTTTTTGTATGAATGATTCATGTAATTATAAATTGAACTGCACCTATAATCGAAATTAAAATAACTGATCCAACGTGCAACTTTCGGATAATAAGTGTGACATTCCTACAATTATTGAACAATATAGTTCATGCCACATTGACGGAAAACCTACCAGTACAAAAAAAAATTATCCAATTACTATATTTGTACAAAAACGCACAACCTTAAAATTTAAAATTCAAACTCAAAATTCAAAAACGCACAACCTTAAAATTTAAAATTCAAATTCAGCGTTGAATGATTCATGTAATTATAAATTGAACTGCACCTATAATATATATAAATATATATATATATATATATATATATATATATATATATATATATATATATATATATAGTATAGTGGACTCTTCCGTCGTATTCGGTGTGTGAGGGTCAAGTAGCTCAGTCCCTAGGAAACGACAGTCCAGACATTAGCACATATGATTTGATTATAGTGGAGAACTTTGTACAGAACCAACCACATTTTTTGGACGAATACAGAGACCTGATGTTCAAAACTTCATCGAACAAAAAGTGAGGAATGAAGTTCCCCCATCAATATCGGAAAGAGCGATAAGAGTTAATGGATTTGAGATACCTACTTTACAAAAAAATTGTTTTAAAAGACAGATTTAATAAATTTCAACTGATAATAGCATCGGCTATTTGGTAAGTGAATGACACATGTTTCCTTATAAAGAAACGGTTTATGTTACCCTTACTATTATTACAAGTTCGTAAACTGGAACCATAACAGAACATTCGAGTTAAGAAAAGCAGTTGTAGGTACTCATAGTAAAAGAGAGTTTAAACTGACCTAGAGTTGTATAGAATAGGCTATTTTATACCACTCCAGGTAAGAAGTAAGCTAGATCCACTCATTCACCGAGGATTATTCTGGATGAGGCTAAAGTTTACCCGGGTATATTCTGAGGTGGGGGAGATTAATATATGCTCTTATACAAGACCTATATCTACCTATCTATTAATTAACCGTGTTTTTTTTTGTTCTATATGACTTATATTCAACATTAAATAATCCATCAACCAAGTAACCAATTTTGTTTTGTACTCATAATTTGATGACGAAATCGAACCCAAATTATTTACCCAATCTACAGTGGGTAAGACAAAATGAAAACAAAAAAAAACAATTCTTTTTTATTCGGTAGAGCTATCTCAGACATTCATGAGTCTATCACGCTAACTATCACGGTGTTTACTCATTCCCCCACGAGAATGAGATGTGACACAAGTTCGGATTAATGTGGGGACCCGAGCGCGTACACTCGGGCAGGGACAAAAATTCCCCTCAGTCCTCGCAACCATCGGTTGCGCTGGCCTCGGTGTGAGCACCGATCCCTCACTCTTGTGCAATGGGAGGGCGCGGCCTCGAGCAGATGTTCCCCAGGGCTGGGCACCTCTTCAGTATAATTTTCCTCAGTTGCCCCTGAGCGCACTCTGTTCAAGGACAGAGACGCAACTGAGAGATGATAAATAATGCGAAATCCCTCCATTTATCACGCCAACTATCACGGTCCTGCATAAAGGTCGGAAGGTTATTAGGATGATATTCTGCGTCATAAAATAGCTGGTCACTGTAGATGGTTGCTGCGCGACCAACCCGTCTTGCCCCATGTCTTGGTTGCCAGCGCAGTAGATCACTCATGAGTTCTTTTTTTTGGGGGGGGGTGCTCGCAAATTTGATGCATTTTGTTCATCGAAAGGACTTCTTCTGACTAAATAATTCTTTATCGGTAGAACCTTATTTATGTTGGGAGAGAGAACGAAATGCAATAAAAGTCGGTTTCAATTCTACATCAAGAAAATGCCGAAGCTACACTGACGTTCATGGTAAATAACGTAGCCGACCTCATTTAAGTTTCCACGGCTTTTGTTTGTATGTTTTTTGTTTTTGTTTTTATGTTTTTTGTTTTGTTTTTTGTTTGTTTTGTTTCCGTTTATTTATTTATTGCTACCGATTTTAAATATTCCTTATTGTAATAAGAGTAGTTTTGTTAGGAAAGAGGATATACTGTACGATCCTGGGCGAAAATTAACCGTACATGACTCAGATATTAGTACACGTTCAATACATTTTCGCCTCAATAGATCAAATTCTTTTCTAATAATTTTGAATTTTTAACGATTAACAGTGCATCAATGTCCCTAAACTGTCACGCCAGTTTATATGTTTCTGTTGAGTGACCTTACCACATTTACATAGCATGGAGATCCAAGTCTCATTTCTGTATTTGTGAAGACATGTGCAATTTATCTGGGGTTTGTTTATTTTTATTTTAACCTAATTGATATTGTTGACTGCTAAATGGCTGTTAGCAAGGATTGAGCCGATTAATTAAAGCTGTTAACCATCAAAAGGAAAAATCAGAGACGTAACAGCATCGATTTACACTATTTACATTATTCGGACTGTTGTGCTCATCTTTATTGTCATATTCCCGATGTTTCAGTCGTTGTACGCTCCGGCCCTCTTCAGGATCTGTCTATATTTCTGAAATGAGATATTATAACTATTTACACTATTTACATTGTTCGGACTTTTGACCTCATCTTTACTGTCACATTCACGAAGTTTCGGCCGTTGTACGCCCCAGCCATCTTCAGGATCTGTTTACATTTCTGAGATGGGGTATTGTAATCATTTACACTATTTACATTGCTCGAACTGTTGTTCTCATCTTTGGTGTCATATTCACGACGTTTCGGCCATTGTACGCTCCTGCCTTCTTCAGGTGATTGGAATTTCAAACCCGAACCTTTTATTTCGTTCACCGGGGTAGATTTTTCTCATCCCACGTGCCATGCCTCTTCCGGATGCCTCAGTTTCAGCTATTTCCCTTTAACTCAACTGTCCTGTTTTTGTTTGTATTTTTCTTGGGGGGGGGGTACCTCTGCTCTGGCCAAGTATTGAACTCACAACTCTTTGGGTCAAGTTACTGATTGCTTCAACACATCCTTTTATCCACTGAGTCATAAGATATTTTGTTTCTCTCTTATTACTGGTGTGATTGCGGTCACTACTACTGCTACAATTTGTTGACTTCTTGGGGGGGGGCATTTTTTTTTTTTTTAATTTTCTACGCAAAATTATATAAATTTTGGAGTCACCAAAATCAAGCAAGTACAAAATTTAAATATATAGGAAGTTTTTTTTTAATAGAGTACGGGAAACGCAATCCCGAAATCTAAAAGCGCAATGGAACAGCAGAAGATGCCTTCCAAAAGCAATGCAAAATATAAAGGAAAACTTCGTTAGGAACAAAGGAAAGAGTACTGAACTGTTATGTAATAACGGTCATCCTATATGGCAGTGAATGATGGACAATTTCCCCACAGATGAAAAAGAGAAATCAGGCAACAGAAAAGTTTCTCTACAAAAGTATGCTGATAATACCATAGACTGCATATGTGAATAATTAGGAAGTATTAGGGAAAATGGAAACAAAAAGGACACTTCGAATATTTCGAATGAGAAAGAGACAATTGAAATTTCTAAGCCAATAATGAAGAAAGAGGGCTTGGAAATTGACACACATGACATCATGGCGTGCTTATTGAAGCAAAACCCCCTCATTCCCTTCGTATTCTATTGGCGGGATGTAAATTCCATTTGAACAGTTTCTTTCCCAAAAACACTACTTTGTCGAATCGACACCCAAGAGGATACCCTCTCCGATCTTAACCTGTGCAAGTCTAAGGTTAACCGTTATATTCCTCGCATATCCTCATAAACGGTGACTCTTATCTCTTACTCTTTAACCCTCTACCTTGAGTGAATCATACGCCTTGTATAGAGAGAATATTATTGTAAAAAAAGTTAAGAGAGACAGACGAAAGCAGCGAATAGTCTAACGAGCTTGTGCAAATGGGGCAGTAAGAGGATTAGAAGAGATAGCAAAATGATAAACCTTACTGAGAATTACAAATGATTAGAAATTGTGGAGAACCATAATCGTCCACATGCTGATACGGCATATAGAAGAAGAAGAAGTTCAAATTCTGACTTCGCCTGATGCCTTCACTTTCACACAAATACACTTGGGAAAGTCATGAATCCAATTCCTGAGTTTAATAGCTGGCCAGCCTGGATTATATTCAAAACTGTGGAAAAGGTAACGCGAAATCACTCCACTATATTTCCTAAAAATGGTAATGATATTTGAATGATAAAAAAGAAAATTAATCCGGGGGGGGGGATCCTGATCTGTTACGTCAAGAAGAGACATGGCATAAAAAAAACAATAAGAAAAGAGTAATCAGCGAAGTCCTCGGTTCACTTCTACGCCAGTGGAAGTGAAATAAATTTGACACTTATTTACCATATCTGTGTATTTAGATAGATAGATAGATAGATAAAGATACCGCAAAAAGTTGTTGTTTCATGAACTCCCTTCTCGAAGATGAAATGGTGAATTCTTGGAAATCAAACGTCATAAATTGTTGAATTCTGAGTTCAAAGCGTTTTTTCTCGAATGACTGTAAATAAGCTCAATGTGATTGTGTTATGCCATAGTACCTATTCTATTGTAATGGACTCTCCCATAGATAATAAGTAGCAGTGGCAAGTCTGGCAGAACGGTGTTGAGCGCGTCAGTTGTGATTCGGACATTTGAAGTACCAACCCTCACAACTAGATTTGCTGCGTCATTGACTATTATTTTCCAAGTTCCTAACGTTTTGTACGTCGGACCTAATTTAGGACGACTTATTAGAAATACAAGCCTCCACTGTGAAAATACTCCACAACAGATTGTCACACATTTTGGTTTTACTTCAAAAACAGAGAAACAAGCAGTTTAATTTAATTATCTAATGCAATGTTTCTCAACCGTTCTCCCCCGTAAATCTTTGGTTCCACAAGTCGCTAGGGGTCCCAGGAGAAACGCTGATAATTTTTGTTTACAAATTTTATATTCGAAATTTTAGTATACACGTACATACATTGTTGGGAAATCCTTGGTTAGTATAATAAAGTCTTAAACCTGTTATATTATTTAAAATTATTATAATCATAGGGAATGTATTTAGGGATGCATATATGGCGTCAGTGTGAAACCGTCTTCAATGGTTAGTGAACAGGACCTGTACGTGGAGGATTCGTGTATCATTGAGTGACTGACTCGAGTACAGGACGCATGCGCAGTATGCATATATCATTTTTACTACGTGAACTACGATAAAAATATAAAAGAGCTAAATATTAAAACTTGTATATAATCATTTTTATTCAGAGTTTTCCTGAAACGTGTAAACTATTTCAACGTTTCCACAAGCGTTAAAAAATGTTAAGAAACACTGCTCTAGATTATTAATTGCTATGAAAAGATCAATTAAAAACGGGGTAGACAAAAAGGCAGCCATTTTAAATTCCCTTCATCATTTGAGGTTAAGCGTGTGTCTTTTTGCGAATTCGAACTTACTTTATCATGAGTTGCCGTCCCAAAAACACAAAACGCTTGAGATCGAGATAAAATCACGCCTTCTTCTATGTGTTTGTGCCAATAATAGTGCCACAAGACTAATGAATAATGTCTGAATAATAACAATTCCTGCATGCATGCATAAATCTACAAGGGTCTCTCTGAAAGTAATGCCTTCTGTTTTATTAGGGTATATATATATATATATATATATATATATATATATATATATAGAGAGAGAGAGAGGGAGAGAGAAACAGAGAGAGAGAGACAGAGTCAGACAGACAGACAGACAGAGAGAGAGAGAGAGAAGCACGCTGTTTCTTTTCGTGAAAGCTTTTGCTGATTCTCATCCATTGTCATCCTTTCCATTCTCTGTTTAAGTTTGCTTTGTCACGATGAACGCAAAATATATATCAGTATCATGCCTTATCAATAAGTATTATAAATCCTCTCTCTCTCTCTCTCTCACACACTCTCTCTCTCTCTCTCTCTCTCTGTCTAGATCAATGTTTCTCAACCAGTGTTCCTAGGCTTCCGTAAAAGGTTGCTAGCGGTTCCGCAAGAAACAGCGATAAATAGGCTAATGCATTTTTTAGTAATTTTTGTTTAAGTATATTCGTAATTTTACTATACACGTACAGCATATTGTTGGAAAATAAAATCTTAAACCTCTTATATTATTTAGAATTAAAATAATCATAGGGAATGTATTTAGCGTCAGTGCGAAACCGTCTTCAATGGTTAGTGCACAGGACCTGTACGTGGAGGATTCGTGTATCAGTGAGTGACTAACTCGAGTACAGGACGCATGCGCGGTGTCCATATATCATGTTTACCTCGTGAACTTCAATAAAAATATAAAAGAGGTAGTTATTAATAATGTTATATGCTATGCAAGGGTTCCCTGGTACATGAACACCATTTCAAGGGTTCCACAAGGTTGAAAAATATTGCACGAAATCAATGTAACTTATTGATTTGATATGCAGAGCTCAATTCGCCTGAAGTGACTTTGATCTCTGTAGCTTTCAACGACAGCTTCAAATGCTACGCCCGCAACTGGTTCATAACTTCTATTTCAATAATAATGATAGTTTTTTATGACATTTATTTTCTTTAATCATGAAGAGCTGAAGCAGTAGAAATTCCAGGGTTTTTTGCTCATTTTTATTAATGAGACTAATCATTTCTGGCTGTCATTACTATACCATTTCACTGAAGCAGACGTCAAACTCACAGGGACATTATCGCTTCCCCTATCTTCCCTTTATTTATTTCTGTTACAGGACATAATGTACATGTTAACGAAGGAGAAAGCATAATAATGATAATAATAGCCCTTAGATTGATTAGGAAAGGTTCAAATAGACTCATTGAAGGAATTTCTAGTAGCTATGCTTTACGAAATACAAAAACATGTACTCACAAGTACAGCTCACACAAGAGCTTTATCCGTGTAAAATGTGTGTGAACCTGGGTTGTTTTTTTGCTTTTTTTTTTTACAAAAATGATTAGTAGAAAATGTCATGATGCCATTTCTGACCTTAGATCTCTTGTTGGGACCCGAAAATAAATGCAACAGAAATCAAAAGAAATAATAAACAATACAGAAAGTTAATCGCCAAGACATCGTGATGAAAGACCAAAAAACAAAATGTGCCTTCTTATTGTCATGGCACTGCCTGCAGACTGTAATATATCTTTGAAGATCTTCAAAAATCTATCAAAAGACAAGGATCTTGAAGTGCAAATCTAAAAAATAATGGGGCACATGAGCATATTAGTAATTCTATTTGCAGTTGGATCCCTCGGATTGATTGGAAAAGGTTCCGATAGACTCATTGAAGGAATTCTTGGTAGTCCAGGCCTTAAAGAAATAAAAGAAATTGTGCTCACCAGTACAGCCCACACATTACGAAGGGCTTTATCTATGTAAAATAGGTGTGGTCTTAGGTTGCCTGTCTTTATTTTTTTTTTTTTTTTTTTTGCAGAAATGCTCAGTGGAAAAATATCTTGATGCCATTTCTGACCTTAGGTCACGAAGGAAATTAGTATACAACAGAAATGAAACGAAATAAAAAATAATAACAAATGAATGCGGAAATTTATAAAATGTAATGTCTTTACTCACAAGTCCGGCACGTCATGTCACACGTCCTGCTGCACATTCTACCTTAATGGCGTCTACCAAAAGACCGCGACTTTTTACAGAGCGGGCTTCGGTGATAGTTGACTGACCGTTAAAGGCCACATTAACAGCCAAGCGCATACTAATTGAAAAGACGTAATTAAAGTTAATACAACGAGGTGATTGTAAAGGCCATGACAAAACATTGATGGAGGTGTGGGTTGTGGGATAGATAGAGCCTCGGAATGAGAAAAATTATGACTGGATAGGAATTGCGATCATTTGTGCAAATGACTGTAATTTGACAACAAAAGTTCAAATGTATATCCACATATCTGAGACTGCTTAAATAATAAAAAGGCAAACTTCTACAAGACTTTGGCATTGATCATTCCGCTGTATCGTGTCTGTCTTGGTCTTAATGTTTCTTCTAATACATTTGTTCTACACGGTGATTAAAAGGAATTTGATTTCTCTTTTTCAATTTCCATCAGTCTTATCCATATCGTTTCGTCTGCAATGGTTTTCATGATTCTCTTGAAATCTCCATGAAGGATTTTTAAAATTTAATTTCCACTACCGGGGATACTAAAATCAAGCATGTATAAAAATTTAAATATTTGGGAAGTGTTCTAACAGGGGGCGGAAAGTACGACACTGAAATCCAAAGATGTATTCGGATGTCCAAAGATGCATTCCAAAAGCTAAGCAGAGTATTAAGAGACAGAAAAATTTCGTTAGAAATAAAGAAAAGAGTACTGAACTGTTACGTGATGTCTGCCCTCCTGTATGGCAGTGAATGCTAGACAATCTCCTTAAAGATGAAGGAACAGAAATGTGGTTCTACAGGAAGATGCTGAGCATACCACAGACCGAATATGTGAGCAACAATGAGGTTTTAAAGAAAATGGAAACAAAGAGGAAGATTATACATAACATTAGAAAGAAACAATTGTAATTTCTGGGGTACGTAAATGTGGAAAAAGGGTTTCGAAAATCTGATACTCACAAGACAAATTAAGAGAAAAGGGGTAAGCAGCGTGTAACATACTTGATGGGTTTGAGTAAATGGATGATAGAGCAGATTTGGGGGGAAATAGCAAAAAGACAAAACTTATTAAGAGCTGCAAAGGACAGGAAGATGTGGAGAGGTATGATCGCCTACGTCCTGAAGGGACATGGTGCATAAAAGGAATGTTTCCATACGACGTTTTTCTTCATATTAGTTCTATTGCAGTTTCTGGCAATTGTCGCAAATTTCATATTACTCTGTGTCGTATAGGAATAAAATGTTGTTGCCGACACTGTAGTTTGAACATAGATCAACACTGAGCGAAGACTGACGATTCCATTATTAAATAAGTAGATCATGTGATCGTAAAGGAAACGTATAAATAGAAATTAGCGTGACGTCTAAGTGATCGCTCTTCACTATAGTGTCCACTATACTATTTCTCTATACTGATCATTATACGAATTACTATTTGGCGATTACTATTTAAACAAGTATTATTAATGTGAGTATTATTTGAAAGCGTTACTACTAGTAGTCTCGTCTTTCTGTGTGCTGCGAACTTTCAGGACGTAGGCGATCATGGCTGTCCAACTCCCTCTATCCCTTGCAGCTCTCAACAAGCTCCTTCCCTCTCCCACCTCCCCCAGACCACGTTCTGTTATCCACTTGCTTAAGGCCGCTAGGTATGTCATGAGTTGTTTTCTCTTGTCTCTTTTTCCTTATATTCTACCCGTGAGGATCAGATTCTCCAGGCTTTCCTTCATTATGTGGTCCAGGAACTTCAGCTACCTGTTCTTGATGTTAAGTATAATCCTCCTCCTTGTTTGCATCCTCTCTAAGACCTCATCGTTGCTCACACGCTCGGTCCATAATATCCTTAGCATCCTTCTGTAGAACTACATCTCCGTCGCCTCGAGTATCTTCTTCATCTTTGAGAAAGTCGTCCAACATTCGCTGCCGTAAAGGACAATAGATGTCACGTAACAGCTCAGTATGCTTTTCTTACCAAAGAAATCCTCCTGTCTCGCAATACTCTTCCCAACTTTTGGAATACGTCCTTGGCTATCCTAACACGTCTTCAAATCTCAGTGTCGCATTTACCATCCTCTGTCAGAACGCTTCCCAGATATTTAAACTTCCGAGTCTGCTTGATTCTAGTGTTTCGCATTTCGGGCTCATCCTTTTACTGATGACCATGCACTGTTTTCTTGTAGTTTACGCTTAGTCCCTTCTTCGCACTCTCCGTTGCTACCTTCTGTAGGAGATTTTGTAATTTCTTTTCCGTGTCTGCTATCAGTACTGTGTCACCAACGTATCTTATGTTGTTAAGGTTATGGCCGCCGATGCTAAATTCCGGTAGGGTTTCCAATTCTCTCAGAATTGCTTCGCTGTATAGGTTGAACAGGTCGGGCGAGAAGACACATCCTTGCCTCAGGCCCTTTTCTATTTTTGTATATTCGCTGAACTCGCTGTTTGCTGCCAGTATAGGTTCTTGATTATTCTGATGCCTTTTCCGAATATATCAAGGTTACTGAGCAGTTCCAGCAGATCCTTGTGGCGTAATTTGTCGAAGGCCTTTACATAGTCTACGAATCACAGATACACGTCCTTCTGCATTTGTATTCGCTGACCTAACGAAGTTACAACGAGTGAGCGTCTAACATTGTAAGACTCTGCCTTGTGTAGTGCCAAAGTTTTATGAAAGTAGAGTCGATATAATCTTCAATACTTACTAGACCGTCTTTTCTCACTTTTCTTTTCTCATTATTTACCACTTTAGACCAGGACATCCAATTAAAAATTATTTTAATTAATTTGAATATAATTATATTTCTTATTGCTATAAACGTAATTTTTAGTGGGTACACGTGATGAATTGCAGTCAACTATGAAAAACTTAGATCTAGGTTGGTTGTTATTAATTTCTAATAGTAGATAGTTTCTTCTTTTTCTATGTGCCATCTCCCTTCAGAACTTTGGCGGTCATGGCTCTCCACAATTTCCTGTGCTTTGTAGCTCATAATAAATTTTGTCTTTTCGTTACGTCGCCTAAAATTTGCTCTGTCATCCATTTACTCAAGCTCGCTAGATAGGCTATGCGTTGTTTTCCTGTGTCCTGTGAGGGTCAAATTTTCCAAACCCGCCTTCCTCATTATTTGCCCGAGAAATTTCAACTGTCTCTTCCTGATCATAATTATACTTTTTGTTTCTATTTCCTCTAAAACTTTACAGTTGTTCTTATGTCCGGTCCATAGTATGCTCAGCATCCTTCTGTAGAATCGGTCCATAGTATTCTCAGCAAAAGGTAGCAAATGGTACCCACTAAAATAAATTTTACAGTACTAAGAAATAATGTCGAGTTAAAAATCCATTAAAAATCATTATTTAATTCTACAGGGTGGGCTTTTCAATTCTCCATACATAGAAAAAATAAACATTTTTATGTTGGACAACCGATTTTTTATTTACATAATGTGCTCAATATGATTACCATCGTTTTGAAAACATTAACAGTTGTACAGTTGAAGTTATGCTTGTAATGGCGTTGGTGAACGTTCTTTATTTCTCGTATCTTCACCTGATACACCATGGCTTTCAAGTGCCCCCAAAAATAGAAATCAAAGGCGTGGAGAGAGATCTGGGGATCTTGGACGTCACTCCATAGTACCACGCCGATCAAGTCAAACATCCGGAAACTGCTGATCCAAATACCGATGCACTTGATGACCATAATGAGGTGCAGCTCTATCTTGCTGGATGTAAACTCAATAGTCACCTTCCTAGCAGGGATGGGGGAAAATGGTCCAATAATTCTGTCACGCCATATTCCGGCCCGCACCATCAATTTACCGGTACCTTGCATCTTTGCCGGTTAAGCCAGTTAGGGTTCTCATTGATCCAATAACGTAGGTTTTGCCGATTAACCTCTCCATTGACGTAAAAAATTGATTCATTTTGTGTACAAAATCTTAGTTAAAAAGTTTGCATCCTCGTTCACTTTGGTTAATGCCCATTCATAGAATTCCATCTGTATGGAAACTCATGGCCCATCCTGTGTATATGTAATGATAAAGAAGAAACTCGAAGCACCAAAGATGAGTATTTACAGACAGATGCTGAAATTACCATGGACGGAACAGGTGAGAAACGAAAAGGTTTAAAGAATTTGGGAACTAGAAGGACCCTTATTCATAAAATCAGAAAGAGACATTTCAAATCTCTGGGTCACATTATGAGAAAAGATGGCTTAGAGAATTTTTAAACACGCAGGGCATACGTGGCAGAGGTAAGTAGCGAGAAGAATGTCTACTATTTTAAGTGAATAGAAGGCATACCTGGGACAAAGAGGGATGGTAAAGAGTCAGTCGTTGTTTAGCAAAGGAGAAGAAGTTGTGGAGAGTCATGATCGTCAACACCGTGAAAGGACACGGAACATAAAAGAGGAATTGTAAAATTATGCACTTATACCCCTTTGTTTATCGATTTATAATTTCAGATATCCGTATCTATATATATGTATGTATGTATGTATGTGCGTGTGTGTGTGTTCAAATAACTCGTCAAGTTGCTTGATAGATGGAGGAGGAGTTGAATGAGTCAGGCGTGTCACTGTAGCTGCGTAAAGATGGCCATCAGATTTCGATCTCTGTTCCTGCCGGACTTTAAGTGCTCCTCAGATTGGGCACTGATAACGTCAACAGGTTGGCGTCCGAAACACTCTGACATTCAGGTGTCAAGATGGACTGTTAATGGGTTTGAATGTGCCAGTCTATTTCCAGATTCACAACCGGTCGACACGGCCTTGGATTTGAGGATGAAATCTTTTATACAACATTTACATTCTTCTCTCTCTCTCTCTCTCTCTCACACACACACACACACACACACACACACACACACACACACACACACACACACACACACACACACATTCTTTCTCGCTTCCTCTCTTTTACACACTCACTCTCCAGCACAAATTTCCATATATTTGTATATATATATATATATGTGTGTGTGTGTGTGTGCGCGCACCCGCTTGTTTGTGTGTAATATTATAATTAATATATATATATATATATATATATATATATTACTACCAGGACTCACTGTGCGCTATTTTACATTTTATGTTTACAGTGAATTTCTACGCTTTTGACATTAATATCTGTTAGTGAATCTCTCACACAACAATTGTCTTTGCAATTAAAACATCAAATAACATTGCAAGTTCAAAAGAAATAAAATAAATCTTATACTTAACTTCAATTAAATTAGCTAAAGTTATTTCAAATGTAAGAAGCAAAAATTACTTAAGCCGACTGCAGCAATGAATTACCGCAAACCCAAACCGAAACGAAAAAAATCTTCGCTCCCAGTAGATCCAAAAGATTTGAAATAGGCTTCCAGATTTGATCGTGAGATACAATATTATTTGCTCTTTAGTATAGAACGCCATGTGTTGAGGTTAAATGAAATTTAAAAAAGAAAAACGGAAACCAACGTTATAGTGATTTTCCAAGCTTAGCTTAGATGTGGCACAAGGCCGAAAGCAGGGGTCACCCAGTGAGGATCGAAACAACGTTATATATATATATATATATACGAAGGATCATGGTAAATCGCATTGTCTTACTGAATGATTAATTTTTTTCCTTTCTCCGTAATTTTGGGATCATATTGTATTCTAACATCTCTTGGTACTTGAGTTCTGACAACGTTCCATTAACTTAGCACAAATTCAGTAAAGCCACCCGAGACTAACGTTTCTCAACTGGTGTGCCCGGGCGCACTAAAGGCAGTCAGGTCCGCCCCAAGTTAACAGAAAAATAATTTATGAATTATTTTTATATCTAAAAAATTATTATTGTTAAAAAGCTAGACACACCAAGCATACGGCTTCTATGTTTGAGTCAAACCTTTGTTCTTTTGATATTTTAAACTGGATATTAAATTTCATAATCTTTAAGGAGTGGATAATCCCTTTTTTTTTTTTTTTTTTTTTTTTTTGCCTTCCTCAAGTCATTATCTGCTTTTCCAAGAAAGATAGCAGATTCTTTCTAAGTCTCTTTATATGAAAACTGTACCACTTAAATATACAATATAATGTCTTAATAACAAATCCTTAATTCAGGAGCCTTCTTTATTATTTTCCTATTTTCAAATCTCATGAGAAACTTTTCCTCACTAAAAGTTAAAGTACGCCCCACTTTTAGTTTTAGGTTTCATTTAGTTATTGTATATGCGCATCCTGAATTAAAAAACAAAGACTGAGAAACACTAACTAGGACCACAATTTCTCTATCACAAAATCTACGATCAATTCTTTTCGGCTTTTCTCGTCTTCATAGATCATACAATAAACAACTAGCTGTAAGAGTAAGGATCATCAAGATTGGAGCACTTTTTGTCTGTCCAGCTCACATTCTGAAGATCAGGTTAGGCTTTGAGAATCTCCTCTGCCGACTAGCACGTTTACGCTATGATTTTCGCTTAGTTTATACCAGAACTACATTAGATTTGAACGTAAAACCTCCGATACGTTCTTTTTCCCTAAGAATCGTTCACAATTCACACCACAAATTTCCGATAGTTTTTACATGAGGTTATTTGGGTAAAAATATATATATATATGGGTTAGCCTCAGCAGTATCCGGCTGTCGAAAGAAGATAATTACCTATTTATAATTTGAAAAATTAAACTTCTCTCCTACCATGAAAAGGAAAGATAGTGGATGTTACAAATGCTGTCTTTACTCGCAAGTCTGCCATGTCTTGTCGCAAAATGCTGTGTCTGCTCACAAGTCCTAGGGCACAACTTCTACCAGAAGATCCTATCTCTTTACAGAGCGGGCTTCGGGGATTAGCTGATTGTCAGTTAAGAGTAACATGACCGATCAAGAGTGGTGCATACTAATTGGGGAAGCGTAAGGAAATTAAACACAAGGTGATTGTGAAGGCCACAATAAAACATTGGTGGATGTGTGGATTGTATGATGGATAGCAATTCGGAATGATAAATCGAAGAGCTGAGTTTGAATTCCACTTGATTGTGTTAAATTCACTTACGAGCAAATACCCTTGCGAAGGGTATGTATCGATCTCTTCTCGTTTCCACCCCAGATATGGTTTAAATTGTAGGATTTATATTTAGAAAGAAATCATTGTTATCACAAAAAATTATTAATGCAATATTCTCTCGCAAAAAATATACAATATATATATATATATATATATATATATATATATATATATATATAAAGATATGGTTGTATCTTTTTACAGTCGGTGTAGAGAGATATTAACGAGTATACATAGATTGTCAGAAAAGAAATGATTTTTAGTCCCTGTTGGAATAGAGAATGGTTTTGCATTGTGCTCGAGAGGAAGAGCCTTAATATTTCGAAGTAGATTAGTGTAATTGATTAGATTGTACAGGCGTGTAAAATTGGCATGAAAAGTTCGTAAAGATTAGAATATTGGTTCTGTGGGTTCATTGAACAATTTATGACTTTCAAAAATATATAGGTAGATAGATGAATAGATAGATAGTGAACAAGCTGAGATAGATAGATAGATAGATAGATAGATAGATAGATAGATAGATAGATAGATAGATCAAATGAGTGTTATAGTGAAATTCGTCGAACCTATAACAAATGAAAAGAAGCTGTAAATTTCCTACCTAAACACATTAAAGCACCGAAAAAGCCATTAAATTTGCGTAATACACGCTTCTTACTAATCTTTGAGGTCATAGAAATCACTCGACATGTCTCATGACGCACACAGCATTCGGCAAAAGGCGAATTCAGAAAGCTGAAAGGGCAATGACGTGCTGACAATAGACTACTGCACCGCACGATCGCCATAAACCAGTGAATTGCATCGTAGATCGAGAAATAGTTGTTCACCCGCTGTCTACTCACCCATTTCCTTTTTACTCTTGGGAATCGGTTCGGATTGGCAACAATACTTGACTGGAAATATTTATTAGGTTTCTTTTCTTTGAGGTATTCAGTCTCCGGTGCTAGTTTTGAATCCGACCAATCAGTTTCTGCCCATGCAGATAATCATGCATACACAGAAAGCTAGATCTATTTAAATTCTTACGCACACATCCATTTTGTGAATGCCAACAGTTTAAAAGAATCTTGTCTTTCTGGAAACTTTTCTCTGGTTGTTTTCAATCTGACGATAAAATAAAAAGGATAAAATAAAAATAAAATCGTATAAAAAGTATATTAAACAAAATAAAAAAATATATATATATTGTCTTTCTGGAAACTTCTCTCTGATTATTTTCAATCCGATAATTGAAAGTCCTCCTCAGACATCTATATCTTCCACTCCTGTCCCAACTTGAGTGGCAAAGTTTAACAAACATTTACAGCAAAATGGCCAATAGTAAATTTTTAAAATGTCTTCTCAAATACACATGCATTCTATGCCACATTGAGCTAGCAAGTAACGAATTAGTTTAAATTTGAAACTCCAGCGCTAGTAAATTAGAACTAACTTCTTTTTTATTATTGACTTTCTTACAGGCCCAAATGTGACAAAACCTATCGACGACAAAGATATTGTGGCATGTAAATAGAGAACCAGCAAGTTAAATTTATAATAAATTATTTTAAAACATATTAGGCCTAAAATGGAATGTCGCAGCCATATCATGGTTCGAGCTGCACATTCATCACTTTCCACTTCAAAATCGTTTACGGTACCTTGTCGAGGAAGAATTATTCACCACCTTACAGGCCGTTTCCCACAGTCACAACACTGCAAGCTTATCAATACACCATCACTATTACATTCGTTATTTCTACCAGTTCGGATCTTTACAGTTGGAATTTGCCGTCCTACATCCACAAGATCGGGAGGTTTTCAGGAGCGTGGAACCACCTCTTAATTCCAGCTGTTCCCAGGTCCACCCTAACACAGGGTGGTAGCATCTTTTATGGTCCCAACTATGGGCAAATAGTTGACCCCAATCTGGGGTCGAAACACAATGAAAGTATAAAAATAGATTTTTAGAGTAAAAATGCCAGCAATAAATTATTGAAAAAAAATATTACCAACAATACATCGGATTATCGACAAAAAAAAACCCTCTTTACAAAAATAAGTCAATGAAACCTGATCTAGAAAGAATATATATCCTGCTCATACGAACCTATCCTAAAAACCTTGGAATAACGTACTGAGGTTGATATACCATAAACCAAACAAGAAATGAATGTTTAATTCAGATTAGATCGGAAAACACAATCACTATTTAAGAGTGTGTACTATTTCCGAAAACCCATGCGATTTGGTTACAGAATATTTTCAGGGTGAATTAAGCAATCTTTCCAACTTGATCCTTATTCAGATTGAAGAATTGGAGAGCAGAGTTCGATTTCCAGTTGAATCCATTACGTTGACATTACCCTTGGGTATGGTATTAATCCTCTTCTCCCTTCATCTATAGGTAAATAGCAGGACAGACTGAGTTCTATAGACTTGGATGGCAACTGGTCTAGGAGAAAGACAACTATGCATTCAAGACCTGCGGAAGACCTTGTGGCATGTAGTGGTTGGTTCTGCACAAATCCTTCACCACTATAATCAAATCATATGTGCTGGTGTCTGGCTGTCGGTTCCTAGTAACTGAGCCGCTTGACCCTTATACGCCGAATATGACGGGAGAGTCCACCATTATGCGCTGAGTATCGAGTAGTAGCGAATAGAATTCAAAATCGTTTAGTGGGGAAAGACTTATTTTCCATTTTGTAACCTCTTTCCTACAGACGCAACGCCGAAAGCCCATAGACGACAAAGTGTGTCTGCAAAAAATCAGCGATTGAATCTTAATAATAAACTATTAGATTGGGTCATAAGTAATTTCTATTTTGAGAAAATAACTGTAATGACGAATATATCATACTAAATGAACGTTCCTTAAATATAACCTAATAAGCGATGAAGAATGGATTATATACGACAACGTTCCATGTAAATGGCAGTGGGCTGGCATGCATAAATCTTCACACCTGACCCCAAGAGCTGAGCTCAGAAGCAGAAAGTTAATGTTGTGCATGCGCTGGAATCGTCGGTGTATTAATCATTTATAATTCTTAAAACGTAATAAAACACTAAATGCACATTTAGTAGCTACAGCGTACCCATAAAAGTTTGGTTGAAAACGAAAGCTTGCATACAGCAAGAATAACACGAAAAAAAAATACGTGGAAACTCATTTGATCTCCAAGCCTTTATATTCGCCTGAGCTTACACCAACTTATTATTCATTTTTGTTTTGTTTTTTAATCATTTCACCCTAAACAAGCCGAGAATGCAACTAGTGCGCAAGGGGTCACAGGGAGCGTAAGTGAAAGAGAAAAGTGAGAATAGAGGGGGGTTAAAATGACAAAAGATAAACGAGGTTCAAAAAGACAGAAGATGGTCATTGATATCTCATTTAAATTTTTAAGATTGTAGTTATCAGGGAAGCAAGTAAACGAAAGGGAATTCCACAGGCGGAAGGTCCGAGAAAAGAAGTTGGAGTATCTATTTAGGTGCTTTAACAGTAAAAGTGTGCGACCTAGATGCCAGTCTAGTAGCACGCTTAAATTCATATATTCGGAGCACCAGGGAAAAAAGCTTTTTCTAATGAATACTGAAGATTAAAGAGTTTGTCGAAACATTTTTCACGTCGAAACCAGCGGAATTTTACTCAAAAGCTATCGAAGACTTGCCTGACAAATGAAAACAAGTCATTGCAAATAATGATGAATCTATAATTGAATAAAATATAATTGTACTCTATTTTTTAAAAAATAAACTAAAATGATGTATAACTGCAACTATTTTACACTATATACATAATTCGGATTGTTGCCCTCATTTTATTTCCATATTCACGACCTTTCGGTAGTTGTACGCTTCGGCCTTCTTCAAATGATATACGTTGGAATTTCGAATCGAACCCTTTATTTAGTCCTCGGAGGTATATTGTTCTAATTCCACATGCCGTGCCTTTTTTTTTTGGATATCTCAATCTCAGTTAATTCCTTTTAGTAACTCAACACTAAGTTTGTGTTCTCTCTGCTGTCAGGTATTGAACTCACAACTCTTTGGGTCAAGTCACTGTTTGGATTATTCAATAAATGCTGGGGCATGTGTACAATACCTCAGCTCAGATATATACAGAGAGACTGAAGCTAATATTTTGAGATATATTGGACCAAAAATGGATTATTGCTGCCATATCTGGGCTAAAACTTCTCTATCCTCATTTCCAGCTAAAATCATGACGTGGGGAAACATCTATTCCCAACTCTGTAACTTCTTTTCCCAACGATGCAACAGAATATACTTATTGTTAGTTCCATGACAAATCATTAGATTTGATACATTGTTTAATTCTACCAGTTAAGATTTTTACAGTTTTGGCTACGACACTCTACTCCCACGACGTTGAATCACCATCATTTCTTCCGTATTATAAGCAAAAAGTTCCACCCAACAGCCTTTTCCCAAGAGCTGCCATTTTGTGGAAAAAACTCCCACGTGAATGCTTCCATGAATATTGCAATCTTAACCTCTTCAAGTCAAGGTTTTTGATCGTTATCTATCTTCCTCATCCTCATACTTTTCAATGCTGGCTGCCATTGAAGGCTAGAGAGAGATTAGTCAGCACTGCTAGTTAATCCATAGCTGGTTGCGAGAAAAGATTGATGTATGTCTCTTCTCAAGAGCAGAAGTGCGTAAGTGAATGCAACAATCTTGGACGATATTTGAACTCGGCTCTCCAGATACACTGCTCGCTCCGATAACTGTCACGTTACCAGTACGTCCTTCCCAATCTATACAAATGCAGTAAATAATATCCAACCGTCTATTAACGTTACCATTTATGTTGTGAACAACTCCTTCTATGACAATTCTCGCCCCGGTGCGGCATGACTGGCGCTTTGATCGCCGATGCATTCATCTACAAATAATTCTGAGTGCGTATTAGTTTGTAAAATAATCCACGAAACAAGAGTTCAGAGTCGAAATTGGATGTAATGTGAGAAATTTACGTTTGTAAATATACTCACTCCGGTACCCTTGAACGCGTATGCAAGCACGAACGCACATCAGTGCACAGATATCTTAACATAATCATTGAAATACACACACACACACACATATATATATATATAATTTGTTTCCTTTTCTTACGTATATAAGAGTGCTCTATTTTAGATTCCTTTGAAAGAGCTTGCTAATAAACATAAAGAATAGCATTTTTGTTTTATTAGCACATTTACAACGCTGTTTCACAGTGACTTTAGGGTGTGTAGACAGTGTAATGGTTAGCGTTCCGGAATGCGGATTCAGCGCGCAAAGTTCGAATTATCGTCGAGTCCATTACATTCACTTTTGCGCTAATAGTTATTTGGTAAGAATCTTTCTATTCTCCTACACCCAAGTGCTAAAATAGTATTACTGGTTGGCAACCAATCTTTTTTTTTTTTTAAGCATTTCACCCCAAGCAAGGCGGGAAGCCACTTGGACGCAAGGGGTTACAGAAAATTTAGAGCAAGATCAGATAGGAGTGATAGAAGAAAGGATGAGGGTAGTGGATAGATCAAGGCAACTGGAGATGTCGATTGACATTACACTTGAATAGCTGGAGATTATAGCTCACAGGGAAACAGGAATAGGGAAGGGACTTTCACAGGCGAGAGGTGCGAGACATGAAGCTATTGGAGTAGAAGAGACGGCTACATTTAGGAGTTTCGACAGTGAAGGGGTGAGAGCGGGATGCCAGCCTCGTAAGGCGCTGGAACTCATGACGTCTGGGAACCAGCGAATGCAGCTCCTCGGAGCAATTGCCATGAAAGTATTTGTAGAACAGACAGAGGGAGGCGACGGCGCGTCTGTGAGAAAGTGACTGTAGACGATAGGAGAAGGACTGCACTGCTTTTAAAACATACATTAGGATTGCCTATTTCGTGATGATTCTCCATTAAAAAAAATAAAAATGCCACTGTCTTTATCAGCGTTCCCGATAATTTTTTTTTTATTTAAGTTTTTATAAGTCATGCCTAAGCGCGCCGACAATTTAAAATAATTTTATTTTGTTTATCAAATTATTCACGTTCTTAACTTCTATAATCTATAATTTCTTCTTCATACTCTTTGTCCCTATATTTCTATTGAAATGTTTCTTTTAATTATACTCTATTCTGCTCTCACAAGTATTTTAACAATGTAGTGTTACACATACACTTCGTGTTTAAATTAGAGCAAATGATTTGCATATCGCTCTTTGAATTCTGTAACAATTTTGAAATCCTTTCATCCTTTCTATTTTACTTTGTTGTAATACACACACACACACACACACACACACACACACATATATATATATATATATATATATATATATATATATATATAGTAATTCATCGAGTCGAAAAGAATCCTCATCAGAATGCAGAAAGCACTGGACGTCCGTTTCGTCCTATTTTGGGGCTCATCAGCAGTGCGCATCCACTACCAAGATTCGAGCCCGGACCGTTACGATAGAACGCAAGCGACATACCAACTCTACCTCAGTGACGAAGAAGAAACTGAATAGATTCGATATAGCGCCACTACTCACAAATTCTGTGGTGATACTCATCCAAGTATTCACAACCCAACGAATTGGGGGAAAGGAAAGCTGTGGCTCTTGGGGCATTTGTGAGTAGCGGTGTGTGTGTGTGTGTGTGCGTGTGTGCGTGTGTGTGTGTGTGTGTGTGTGTGTTTAGGCACCATATCTTCATTTAACAGATGTTTCATTGAATAATACAGACATATTGTGTCTATTTTTATAATGATCCTTTCCAGTTCTCTAATCAGTTTTTTAGTGTTAACATGAATTTCATCAAGAAAAGCGCCATAGTTTTTTTCTATCCAAGTACTTTCGATGCCAAGCAAGATCAGCCTCAGGGGTGAATTACAATGAAAAACTTATTGTAACTCTGATAAAATCTGCATTTCTTTGTAATTGTAATTTTTTTTAAAACACGCGTGAACGCGATCTGTTATAATTACTTGAAAATTTAAAATTTGAGCTATGGATTCTTTTGCAAATATATATATATGAATATATATATATATATATATATATATATATATATATATATGAATAAAGACAAACGGAAAACGTTTCTTTAGTAACGCGTTTCTTTATCATAGAAAAGTGATATATATATATATATATATATATATATATATATATATATATATATATATATATATATATATATATATATATATATATATATATTTGCGTGTCCCGTGTAAAGTATATTTTGCTGAATTAAAAAAAAACACTTTTGTTTAATCAATATAATGTCCGATTTGTTCTGCGTTTTTTTTTTTTTTGTTGTTTATCCTATTAAAAACAAACTCTTCGTCTTTGGCCTTCATGAACTCTTCAAATGCTTCGATGACTTCTTCAGTATAAGACGACCTTCTATTGCCCAGGGAAATATCAAAAGTGCTTAAATATTTGATAAACTGTGGCTGCGATGTCGAGGGAATAAGGTTGATGTTCCAAAATCTCATAACTAAAGCTGTGTAACTTTTGAATGGTGCACCCTGCCCATGTAAGGTCGTGCATTGATAGGTTAACAGAATTAGTACATCCCAATTCAATAGTCTTGGCTGTTTCTTTCTTTTTAATGTTTCATGCATACAGTATTTTTCACATTGCAGTGCGAATTGACTGTAATTGATTGACCTTGTATAAATTAATAATGAATTATACATTTGGTTGAACAGAGCATAGTAGCAGGATCAGTTTTTATATAGAAGAGACTTTGTATGAAGTTTTCATCTCATTTTGTTTTTAATCACAGCCATATTCGTTTATTATTGTTAAAAGGTATCCAATCCTCGTGGCAAGTAACGATTCGATGCAAAAATGGTTCCCTTTCAAGTCGGAAGGGAAATATAGATTTCGCCTCAAATTTTCTGTTTCTTTCTTTGATTCTCAGTCAATTGATTCACGTTAAACCTATCCACCCTCTTCACCTTCCCAATAGCTTTTAAAAGCCGAATAACAGACTTATAGAATGTCGCAAGTTCTCCTAAATGATTTCTAGTTATTGTTTTCGGATTCTGTTAAACCAATGCATTTATTTGATTATTCCTATGGGTTCATTATGTCTTCCTCTTGAACCACTTTCAGGGCGCTTATCTCCTGAACGAAATTTCTGAAACCATTTCTATATATTTCTGACATTAACAATACCTTTGCCAAATGCTAAGTTGGTGGTTTTGAGGAACTTTTGTCGCACTATGGTCTAATTTGAACTCGTAATATATGTGACGTCTATAGTGTTTAACTGTTATCATATGCTAGAGGCTACGAATAATAGTTTTATAAAAACAACCACCTGAAAACAAAAGAGAAAATAGATTAGTAAGAAATAAGCAATCAAATAATGATTCATGTCAATAAACCATTGTCAATTTTCTTTGTCCTCGTTCTGGTAACTCTTGTAGCTACACTGGTACCGATCTGTGTTGACTTTCGTCTTCTCCTTATCCAGCATCTGTTTAGTGGCAAGAACAGACGTTACATGGGCAATCGACTGGCTTGTAAACCCTCCATAGAAGCCTAATGAAGAAAAGAGTATTTTCAGCCCTAATTCCATGGTGCTGCTAGAATAATGAATGCCAAGCCGCTAAAACACGAGCCAGTTAAAAATCAGTGTCGACAAAGTCGTACTTCTGAAGAATCCAGGATAGAACGAATTATCGCACGTTGACAAAATAATTACACTGATTGATGCGGTAATCCCCTACGAAGATTTAAATTCAAAATGACTATACGAAGAAAGGTGACAATTTATGACCAGGTAGAAATATACTTGTTTGAATCAATGTATTGTAGAAGTAAGAGTGAAATTTGAACCGCCTCAAACTGCAGTCTTTTGCTTGAACCACAGAGATGAACAAGAAAATTAATTGAATCACTTCCAAGACCGATTGACCTTATCTGGCTGTGCGTTTATTTATATTCGACTCTCATACTGCCAAATTTACGTAGAGGAGTATGCGCTGTTGAATCCTCTTGAGCAACATGGTATATTGCCTGTTTTGAAATTAGCGATTTGCTTCGACAGGTGATCGAGCCTCGATACCATGGCAACCAAGAATAGAATTGGGGGCCATTCTTGATTCTGACGATGAGTTTTATACTGAGAAAATGGAGAAATTAAGTTCCGGTGATGACTCAAATTTTGATCGAATGCGTGTACTGATAACCTAATTATATGTTGTTATATTTAAATTATACTACTTTAAAGTGGGGGGGGGATTTTGCTAATTGCAGTTTTCAGGGACATGACTCACCAAACAAGGTAAACATTTACTTGAGCATAATACGAATATATATGATTTATAGATTATTTACAAATAAATTCCATCTAGAAAAGGTTAACGGCTGTCAAAATCGATATTCGGTGAAATATTCGATAGAATAAGTCTAAACTGAGTCACAAGTTAGTTAATGCGCTATTTAACAACAGGTTAAATCTGCACATGGGACTGAACACCTAGCTTTATATCCAGGAAGGTTATCACTGGATGGTTGGCTTCCGAGACTGAAGCCAACGGCCAAGGCGGAAGGTTCCGAAAGGTAGGGAATCTACACCTACGTACCCGTGACAAAGACGAACATTCAAATCGGAGGACATCGGCAGCGGTTTTGCCTGGACATGGATGTCTCCGCCAGGCCTACTTTCCCAAGACACTCTACTCATGAATGAATACCCATCCAATCTTCAACACAGATACTGATTTACAACCAAGACATTTGGTGGGAGTTGGTCAGGTACAAATGAAAGAATGAAGTGATGTTATTTTAAAATGTATTGTTCATGTAATCCTTGCTATCACAGTGCTCATGTTGGTGATGTTATTTTAAAATGTATTGTTCATGTAATCCTTGCTATCACAGACTGCAGAAAGTTTTATTAAAAACATATATCAAAACTTATATTTGCTGCTATCACCTTATATAGAGATTTAACAGTAAATATAGGAAATAAAGAGCTGGCCAAAATCCCATTGTATGTATAGCGTATGAAGAGCTATAGACACCGTATTTATTTGCACCCTACACATTATGTGGAGCCAGGCCGTGTCTAAAGTGACAGCCCGGCGCATAGATGGGACCAGAATCCCAAAATAGTCGAGTCCCCTCGAGATTTCCCTTTCCTATGGCGCCAGAGGTTAACACTAGTCCGCCGCTACGAAACAAGTATTGCCTGGGGCAGGGACATTTCCTTGGGACGAACAGTTATAGAAAATAAATAAATTCAAAATCTGGTTATTTAATAATTAACTCGAAAACTTGTGCAAAATATTAATTTCAGGGGCGTATCTAGAGGGAGCTGCATCCCCCATAACCACTCCGAAGAATTTGGAATAGTCCATTCTTGGTCAATATTCGTCTCTTTGCAAGAATGTTTCACTGATTTTGTGGCATTTTTTTTTTTTGTTTTGTTTTTTTTTTTGGTTTTTTGGGGTTTTTTTTATCATTTCACTCCAAGTATGGCGGTAATGTTACTTGGACACAAGGAGTGAAAAAGAACGAGTGAGGAGAAAGCATAATAAAAGAACATGTTTCAGGAAGATAGGAAATGGCTACTGGCGTTCCATTTAAATTTTTGAAGATTGTAGGTGGCAGGAAAGCAGGCAAACAAAAGAGCGTTTCACAGGCGACAAAAGAAACAGAACATACGCTTGAATCTATCAAATTCAATTGTAAAACAATGAGACCTAATTGCCAATCTAGTAGCACACTTAAATCCATGCAGTCGAGGCACCAAGGTGGAAAGCTCATCAGAATAATTGCCATGAAAATACTTGTAGAAAAGCGTCCTGGGTTTGACGATAAACTACGTCCGACAGCAAGGCCTCTGATCAGGAGGTTTTGAGGAGCGTGGCACCTCCTCTTAATTGCTGGTGTTCCCAGGTCCACCCTAACCCGGGGTGGTAGCACCTGTTAGGGTCCCAGCTATGGGCAAATAGTTAACCCAGAAACTGAGATAAAAGGCAATATAAAAGTGTAAAAATAGGTTTTAATACTAGAAATACTTTGTAAAAATTATTACCAGAAATAATTTTTTGAAGAAAAAAATATTACGAGCGATATGTTTTTGAAAAAAAAAACTATTACCAGCAATACGTTTTTGAAAAAATATTACCAGCTATACGTTTTTGGAAAAAATAATATTACCAGCTATACATTTTTGAGGAAAAAAAATTAATTAAGATTTTTGAGAAAACAAAAATATTATCAGAAAAAAAAATGTTGTCGGCATTAAATAACCCATTGAGGTTGATGTGCCATAAAATAAAACAAACCAAACTTGTAGAAAAGACAGAAGGAAGCCACGTGACGTTGGTGGGAAAGAGATTGAAGTCGAGATACCAGGTCAGGGCAGATTACATTGCAGACCCTTCTTTGAAGTTTGTCAAGAATCTCGAGATAAGCATTAGGGCACCAGTCCAAATATGGCAACAATATTCAATATACGGACGAATGGTAAATTTATAAATGTATTCCGACGAGAGAAATTGTCTGGCATGTACAGTGAAACAACTTTTCTAGCAGTAGATCTAGCAACTGATTCAATATAATCACTGCACATTAGTGTCAGAATAAGCTTATTATCTTATTATAATTCTACTTGGCCCTCCCATAGTTCCTTGGTTCGCACGACCGTTACGTCTTGCTAATACCTCATAAATAATAGACTATTCCGTTTTGATCACTTGGAAAGACGAAAAAGACATATCAGAGACGCTAATTGGTTTCGGTGGGAAAATGAAAGAAAGGTGGAAATATAGAAGAGGCACTCACACTCTCATGTTTTAATGTCTGTTTCAATGGAATTAAAAAAGTTTTCAATTTTAAAACTTTTCATTTGTACCCCCTTACTTTTTTAAATAACGACTAGTATTCCTATTTATGATTGTTATTGCAATATTTTATTAACGTTGTTAAGCTCAAATATTTAACGATACTATAAGGGAATTTCTACGGATATTGTCGTAGAACTAGCCATGATTCAATCATTGACTTAAGAATTAAGATTCATCAGAAAATTCAAATAGGAAAACCGTCAACTTTTCACGCGTATTTCTGTAAATATAAAGAAATCGTTGTGACAAATACAGGGTTTGAACACTCGTTCACAGAACATTATTTGCCCGATGACTGATCAGTTTTTTCTTTTCAATGTTATTCGATAAAGTTGAAAGCTGCTCGGATGACAAAGTGTGAGTGGGTCGGATGGAAATGGCCGGTGTTATCTTCTGCCCCCAAGACAGATTAAATTCCGGTCATTTTCTTATATTGCCGTCTGAGAGTCGGGACGAAGCCAACGGTATTTTGCTTACACCGGGAAAGCACCCCGACAAGTACAAAAAAAAAAAAAAAAGACTCCCAAACCCGGCATCCCTCATCGTAGCGAGGAGCTGATGAACTCCCACTCGTTACGTGGTAGCGCGCGTCACGATAATGTTGGTAATATTACACGCGCCGGAGAGAACATTGCACACCCAGCCAAGAAACGAAGAAGGCTGCGTTAAAGACGGGCCGATCTATTGGCCGTCGCTAGCATAAAATCCCCGACCCGGCCGTAGTCAGTGTCTGCTTTTGTAAAAAGGGAGCCCGCAACTGAGATTTTTGCCTGGTCTGTAAATATTATTACGGCACGAGCATGACTCACCATAATGATAAGGCCGGCACAAGGGAGAAATCGGCGGAAGAAAGTGAAAGAGACCAAAACTATAAGCAGAGCTTACACACACAGACACGAACACACATACACATATGCACACACACACACAGACACACACATACATACACGCACATACGCACACACACAAAACCAAAGAAAACAAATATATTTGCGTGTGTGCGTCTGACGGATGTTTAGGCTATTTTCTTAATTATGCATGCATGCACATACATGGACACACAAACACACACACACATATATATATAGGGTGGGGTGGGGTGTCGATTTTGAATATAGTGAAATAAACGCCTACGTATATAATATATGTATATTTATTTCTCTAACTCTGTATCCATCTGTCATCCATCTCTCATTTCTCTCTCCCCAATCCTGTTTTCATTCTTCCTTTCTCTCTCTCTTTTTCTCCACACACACACACACACACACACACACATATAGATAGATAGATAGATAGATAGATAGATAGATAGATAGATAGATAGAGAAAGAAAGAGAGAGAGAGAGAATGTTTGTGTGTGTATGTATGCATTTATATATGTGCTCGCATATTTATATGCATGCACTGATGCAAAGAAAAAGACGCAAAGTCACGCACGTGTATACGCAGGCATGTCTATATGTATGTTTGTAGTTATGCATTCATCTACACGACTGTTGAAAAGTTCATGTGCCGGGTCCACGAAGATTTCTCCAAAAATATTTGGTAGTTCGATCATATTTTGTGGGAGAGAACGAAAGAAAGAGAAGGTGAAAGAGAGAGAGAGAGAGAGATGAAGATGTTTGGTTTCGGTTTCTATGAAAGACAAAACGCTGTGTAAGGAAAATGCGTTGGAATTTTTGAGGTTAAGACGGGTAATAAATTAATTACCTTATCAGATTTGACGACCAGGAACCAAAAAGATTTTGTTGGTTTATACATACACACATCCATATATACACACACACACACACACACACACACACACACATATATATATATATATATATATATATATATATATATATATATATATATATTACAGCCGTTGGTGTCTGTTCGATTATAAATCTGTAGTCTCCGAGTAGATTTCTATTTCTTTTCTATTAGCTCCCATACCGGATTGGGCTATGATTGCTTTTGCGATGATCGGTTATATTATATGTGGTCTTGGTCTAAAGTTTATTATCGAGAACTGTGAGATTATCACAGTTTTATTGCATTTATATATATATATATATATATATATATATATATATATGGGGAGGTGTATATAAAATAATACTATATCTGACGTTCGGTTATTTATATATAATTTATACATATTCGATTCTAATTGGTCAGATCGATAATGTCGATTTGAGGAATTAGAATCGAATTTCGATTCTAAGAAAAATAAAATATAATCACCATGAACCCTTAAAGTTGTCTGTTCTTAATATAATTGATATTTGCTCTCTTTTTTTACATTGAGCTCTCTGAATTACATTTCAATACGGATTGCCAAACACATAATTATATATATATATATATATATATATATATATATATATATATACTTAAACATTATATTGTTCATTATTTACCCATTGATAGCCTTTTTCACGCTGTGCATATTTTCAAAATGCCCGTTTCTTCTGGACGCTAGAATTGTTGTTCACGTTTTTTCTTTCTAATTAACCAATAGCTGGATTAGGATTTAACGTTGTTAAGCGTTTAGGCTCGGACAAAGCAATCCAGGCTTAGAAAACTTTACTGAGTCGGTAACTTTGCCTTCAGGTAATTTTTTTTTTTTTTTTTTTTCAATATTGTCGTTTTTATTCCAGACTGTATCTGGCTAAAGTTTTAGATTATGAAAAGTTATGCGTTAGTTCCATCACCGATTTTTGTTTTTCTTATTATATATATATATATATATATATATATATATATATATATATATATATATGGTATAAAACACACACACACACACGTGTGTGTGTGTGTGTGTGTGTGAACACGTGTGTGTGTGTGTGTGTGTAAAAGAAAAGTGTATAAATATAAATAAATATATATATGTATAATTATTTATATATTATATATGGTACTTATTAGAAAGCGCTCAATATCAGAGATAGAGCTAACATATTTGGTTGGATAGATGTGAGTTTGTGACCCTGGGTTTCACGCTTAAAGGATTGTCAGATATGTATGTATGTATGTATATTTATATATATATATATATATATATAGAGAGAGAGAGAGAGGAAAGAGGAGTCAAACAGAGAAACAGAAAGAATAAGAATATAGCCATAGGTTTCATGCCTCAAGTGATAGATAAATAATACGCACGCACAAACACACACACACACACATACACACACAGAGACACAGAGACACACACACACACACACACACACACATATATATATATATATATATATATATATATATATATATATATATGAAGTAGACCTCAGGTGTACCATTTCCTACCCCAAAGTGAGGGATCTACGTTTCAACTTTCCAGAAGTCGAATTCCATCTTCTTCCGTCCAGACACGACCTCATGTTACTGTCTGAAACAAATAACAATGCCTCTAGAGGACATCACAGTAAGGTGACCGAGTATCTTCCGACATGGTAAACGGAATCTTGCCGTTTACTTAATACTGCTCCTTCTAGTACTTCTTTGTTCGTAATCTGACCACGCCAAAAGATGCATAGTATGATTCTCGAGTAGCGTCTACGGAAAACGTTTTCAGCCCTGCAGATTTGTCTGGCCTTTTTCCAAGCCTCACGAGCATAGATCGCTTTTCTCAGGGGAATATATGTGTACCGCCGGATCTTGCTATCTGCTGACGGAGGAGCAACAGATTTCACACCTTATCATATCGCTGGCAACTTTTCCAAGTCCCTTATCCACAGGAATATCCGAGCCTCTAGTGATGTTGCTTTATAGATAGTGAAGAAATCAACAAGCTCGCCATTTTGGAGAATTGACTGCTTCTGTTTTTATCTAATTAACAACACGTTTGCTTTCTGTTTGCTGATTGTTAGGCAAAGATTGCAACTGTTTTTACTAAGACTCGTAAATAGATATGTTACCTTCATCTGCGAAATCAAGGTCTGTAAGTCTATCTTGCCGCCATTTAATATCATATGTGGGATCTCCCAGCGACTATCTCATGGCGGAATTCACTACAAGCAGGGGTAAGAAAGAGAACTATTCTCTACAAGCAGGATTATGTAAAGGGATGCTAAAAGAACAGTTTAAAGAATTTTCCGTTCCAAATCATAGAATTGTTTTCGTGAGGTTATACCCTCTTATTTCATATACAATTCAGTACATTTCTCATCACTATTAACGTTATATTTAGTAGATGACGTGTTTGAATCAACAACCCAGTTTTCAAAATGTTACGGACGTCTACCAGCCTGGAAAGTCGAAAGTTTTAAAGAAAAATCTTCAGTATACCATACCAGAGAAACCACATTCACTGTACACTATGGAAGCACGGTTGAGTAATGGATTCTGGCTCGGATTGCCGAACAGGAGAACCGCGTTGGAATTTCAGTCAAGGTCATTTCATTCACTTACACGCCTTGAGAAAGATATGAATCCACCCATCCATCTCAGCTATGAGTAAATAGTAAGACAGACTGGGTTTTTATAGCCTTGGGTAGTAACCGGTCTAGAAAAAGGAAAAAACTCTGAATTCAAAACCTCCAGATATGGATAAATAGTAGAACAGTCTATGCTCTGTAGCCATGGTTGGCAACCAGACTAGGAGGACAACTCTGATTTCAAATCCGGAGCCGGAGTCCCTAAGACAGTCCGTCGTCATGTTCAATTTCGTTCTGGTAGCTCCTGCGATCACGCCGGTGCTAAGCACTTGGATAACGTCGGTGGCTTGGAGAAGGGAGACGTGCTGCATGGGCAACTGCCGATCTCTCATTAAAAAAAAACAAACTTCTCAAGCATGTGCCCTAAAGAGGATCAACGGAAGCCATATAATGTACTGTATATGCATCATTTTGCGATTTTAAGCCTGAATATCAGTGCTTCAAAACATCCACGACTCCAAACTCTTGTCTCACTCCCAAGTTTGCCGGATTAGTGAACTTCAATGTATACAAAAATATGAAATATGATAATTTAATGGCATTGAGAAAAAATCTATACTTTCATTATTTAACTATATTTTATTTTTCGTCTCTTCTTTGTTGATTATCGTTTTGCTCGAGAGAAATCACTATTCGTGTTTTTTTATTGATGTATATTTCCGCCTTAAAAATAAATGAATCGTGTTTTATTTTTACTACTTTTATTTCTTCTTACCTCATCCATTCTTATTAAACAACTTCACAATATAAAATATAAAAATGACGTTGAAAAAACATAATTTGCGAAGGTAATCAATATTTCAAGTCGGGCTCGTCGCCAGACTATTTTGATTGGTGTGGGTGCGTCATTTAAGACAGACGGGTTGCGAGTAAGACTTTGCACACTAAAATTAGCTTATATCATCTTCACAGAGAATTATTTTCTGGGATGCTCAACACCCTCTTGGAGATAAACCTGTTTCAAGTGATCTTGATTTTTAATATTTCAGCAGTATTTATCCAGGGACTGAAACATGTAAGTAACGAGGAAGATTTAGGGAAATGGAAGCAAAAAAGACGACGAGGAAAAAAGGTTTGGAGAATATGATACTCACAGGACATATTGGAGGCAAGAGAGTCAAAGAAAATCAGCAAGTGGCCTACTTAAGGATATTTGTAAATGAATAGCAGAACCGGGATTAAGAGAGATGTTGAAAAAAAACACACAAAACTTACAAGAGAGCCACAAAAAACATACCATTTTCTAAAAAGCAAAACGTATCATATATATATATATATATATATATATATATATATATATATATCACAGATACGGTGGAATCGTGAATAACGCCTCGGATTGAGGAATCGGAGAGCTAGTTCGAATTCCAGTGGAATCCATTACATTCTCTTACGTGCTAATAAGCTTGACCTGGCTTCTTTAATATTTCCCCTTTTCTAGCAAAATTAATGCTCGACAAACGTACATATAAGTTTTAGATCAAAATAAAATTCTTTTCGTTTTTCATTCAAAATACTCAAATTTTAGGAATACGTTTTGTCAACGTCGCCCACGTGACGACGACGTGATCATATTTAAACGAAACGCTGATCTTATAAAAGATTTCAGTTATCTGTTTGGATTGGTATTGCTTTTATGTCCATCGTCTTTTTCATGTTGAATTGTATATGGTCTACGTTAATTATGTTTTATGAATATGTCCTGAAGATGGTCTATTAGACCGAAACGTCCGACGTTGACATTAAACATTAAAACAGCATAATCGCATATTAGAATTTTTGTTTGTTTTTTCAGTATATTTTTCTTCATACTGTCGGATCTATATCCATATATATATATATATATATATATATATATATATATATATATATATATCCTGAGCCGACCAAGCATAGAAATAAATATCATATGGGAACCAGTAATAAGGAGTGCCAGAGAAAAGCAATGATAACAACAAAGTTGCAATATGAGCACTGGTAAAAATGGTTGCTGAAGACATTAGGTTTATAATACCCAGAAATTCATACCCAGATGTCCTCAAGGACACATGGCACAGTGGATAAAGGCGTTGATTAGATCCAGTGAAGGAGTGTGAGTTCAATACCCGGTTAAGGCACTGAAGAACTTTCAGAGGGAAATTAACTGATAACTGACATCCATCAAACATGGCACGTGGAACTAGAACAGTCTACCCAAGTGAGCGAAATAAAGTGTTCAGTTCGAAATTCCAACCACCTGAATAAGGCCGGAGCGTACAACGGCCGAAACGTTGTGATAAATATGGCGACAAAGATGAGGACAATAGTCCGAATAATGGAAATAATATATATATATATATATATATATATTAAATGGAAATGTCAGTGTGTCACATTTTTTCAACGTGGCTCTACATATCATGCCATTTTGGAATCAGGTCGACTCCGTGAGCAAATTAAAAACATTCCGGGTCGGATCCGAAACCGCAATCCTGAAATTTAGGATTCCCAAGATTTCATTACTGCGATTGTTTTCGGCGATTTTCTTTTTTTTTTTTTTGAAATCCAGAGAAAGTCATCCATGAAATAAAAATAATTGTATGTACGGAAAGTAAGGACCTACGTACATCATATTGCCTACCTATTGTGATGAAGGCCCAATTAAGAGCCCTCTGCAGGAGCTAGCATAAATGCTGCCCGATAGGGTGGCCTTTAAACTGGTATATATAATTAATATAAATAAGCTGATTGATGTTATCTTCAGCATCCCGACTCCAGAGTTTCGTAGACTGTCCCGTCCGTCTACTTGTCAGGCGGTATCAGCAATATTGATAAAAACAGTAGACTATTTAAATCTATTAAACTTAATTATCTTTTTTTCTATAGTTCTTGAAACTTTCTTTTCTCACTAACGCTCCCAGAATATGACTCATGTAAGCCGAAAGGATGGGACCACGCAACGTGAATTTCGGCCAATTGATCTTCACACAACAATCACATTTGGATACATGCCCCAGTGGATAAATACGTTGGTAAGATCCAATAACAAGACCCAAAGATTTGTGATTTCAGTAGCAGGCCACAGCAGTGCTGAACCAAAAACTTGGAGAATTGAGTTAAAGGGAAATAACTGAGACATCCGAAAGAAGCATGGCACGTGGAACTAGAAGAATCTACTCCGATGGATGAAATAAGGGGTTCGGTTCGAAATTCCAATCACCTGAAGAAGGCCAGAGCGTACAACGGCCGAAACGTTGTGAATATGGCAATGAAGATGAGGATAACAGTCCGAATAATGTAAATAATACAAGTAATCATAGTACCTCATCTCAGAGATATAGACAGATAAACTATTATTATCTCCGACAATAAAATAAAATTGCGTTCACAATATTTAGATTTCGACATTAAATAACCCGTAGACGTTGATATGCCGCTAAAAAAAAAATCATCCAAGCAACAACTTTGTCTTTTCGTTAATTCTCCCACTTCCTCTTCTGCCATTTACACAAAGTTTGTTAGGCTGCTTTCCACTCTTCCTCTTGTTTAAGGAGTCGACAGTCGTTACACCATGTTTCTTGGTGCCGAAGATCCAACTGCAAGGACGCACCTGACGATGGAACAGAAAAAAAAGAAAAGAATAAACATAAAATTAATGAAAATTAATAAAAAGTAACCTACCGTCTGTAAGATGCACGGTAAAAATTTTAAAACTTATTTCAGGAAAAAAATATCATATTCGACGCCTAGTTATGTCTGACGGTCACTGTGAAAATGATGCCACCGATTTCATTACGTCAACCCATGGCGTCAAAGACGGGTGGTGGTCGTGTTATGCCAGCAGCGATTGGTCTTTCTCACAAATAACCCACACATTTTTTTGGCGTGTTACGGATTGCGGCTAACCGGCAATCTGGCAAAATGTTTTCTGACAGTAAATTACGTACTAAGTAGAAGCGTGTCATTGAACTACGCTTTGTTGAAAAAATTGCATCCATCGACATGCATCAAACTTAATGAATGTTTACAGAGATAAAACAATGGACGTGAGCACAGTGACTGCATATTTTTACAAATATAATATGCAGCCTTTTGTTTACCGTTAGTGAAAATGCATAATTAATGGATTGGTTACAATGTAGTAAAATAGCGTTTTGCAGCTGAAAGTTTGCTCTACCCAAAAGTGCTCACTGTACTTGCTGTAGTTCCAATAAAAATACACGATAGGCATTACTTTAGGAGCAATCATCATATGTATGTAGATAACTCCAAAGATTCTCTAAAAACATTGAGTATCCATGATGAAAAATTAATAAAAACAAAGTTTTAGCGCCAAAATCTTTATGTTATTATTAAAAAAAATGATTTTTTAATTATTAAATTATATTTTTAATCCTTTTTAGAAGCGTCAAAATTTTCCTTGCTTCAGCGTGTGTCTATAAATTAGTTTGCAGAAAAAAACTCATGATTTGGAAATTCTTAAAAAATCACATAATTGTCGGATTTTAATGTTTCTTTTTTAATTTTTTTTTTAACCCAACATTTAATTTTATGAAATTTCGAGAAATTCATTTTAGTAAGGCTTAATGTTTATAAATAGTTATCAGCATAAGTCCTTGGAGAATTCAAATCATCAATGTTTTTTGCAAAACTGTACCCCAGTTACTGAAAATCTGCTCTGGATTATCAAATAAATAATGCAATAAAGTTAAGACATTATTTAGTTAGAAAAGATTATAATTTCTTTTATGAATATTATATATTAAGGGCACAATTGTCTTAAGAAAAATAATGAATTTTTATAAAAATTGTTTTCATTTTTTTTTAATTTTAATTAGAATAATTTATAAAGTTTTAAATCTTTTAAAATTTTGTATTAAGTTTTAGAAATTGCTATTAAGTAAATCCTATATTTACGAATCATAAATGGGAAAGTTTGCTACAATTCAGTAACCACCAGTATTTTAAAAAGAATTTTGATTTTGTGTATGTGTGTGCAAACGTGCCGATTTTTGTAAATACAGACATTATCAGAAAATAAAAGCGGTAACTATAGTAAATTTAGAGCCAAAGTACGTGAAATCCAATAAAACATTAGATTACTTTGAATATTTATAATATTACTAGGTAGATAAAAAAATCATATAAAAAGGCACAAACTTAAGTACCCAATATCCTACGATAGAAAAAAAAACACAGTTAAAATAATGTATATTAAAAGTTTTATGGCTCGTGATGATCGTTACATCTTATCCTAATATGTATAACCGCGAATAGAACACCAGTTCTATCCGGGACTATATATATATTAATCTCTTAATTTCTATTAATTCTCCAGGCAGTACCTCCACTTCGAGAGATCGATGGGGTCATTACTCAGCGCCTAAAATGACCCCAAAAGGGAAACTGCCGAGGAGGCTTGGGCAATTTTTCCACGTTACCGTCATTAAACCCATATTAAACTGACCTTGTGTCACATTCAGTAAAGACGTGAACGCACCGAAAAATAGCTCCTTTCATTTCTATTTTACTTTTACTTTTGTTTCTATTATTGTTTTGTTACTCTTGTTGTTTTTGCTGCTGCTGTTGTTGTTGTTTTGTCTGAATATTATTTTACTTTTTGTATATTGTAATTTCGTTTTTCTTTTTTCTTTTTTGTGTTTTTTTTTATTTTCTAAATAATTAGAAAATGTTTAATATCCAAATCGGTGTACAAGGTGACTGTAAAAGCGAACGAGTAATCTGAGAAAATATACGGAAGGACACTGGAAGAAGATATTTTATAACCATGAGTCGATATTTATTGATAGACAGTAGACAAATCGTGCTACGCTGTCTAAGTATGTGTGAGAACAGAAAGATAAAAACGATGAAATAGTTGAAAGAAAAAATAAAATAATGAAAATAACGTCCAAATAACAAAGGGTCAACGTTGTACAGACTGTATTTAGAGGTGAAAAAAATTAGAAATTGCAAAATTAACTACTGAATAAAAACTAGTCTCGTCTGGCATCTCGTCTGCAGTCGCTCTCTCACAGGCGCGCCGTCGCCTCTCTCTGTCTTATTTACAAATACTTTCATGGTAATTGCTCCGAGGGGATGCATTCGCTGGTTCCCAGACTTCATGAATTCAAGCGCCCTACGAGGCCGGCATCCTGCTCTCACCCCTTCACTGTCGAAACTCCTAAATGTAGCCGTCTCTTCTACTCCAATAGCTTCATGTCTCGCACCTCTCGCCTGTAGAACTCCCTTCTCTATTCCAGTTTCCCTGAGAGCTATAATCTCCAACTATTCAAATGTAATGTCAATCGACATCTCCAGTTGCCTTGATCTATCCACTATCCTTCTCCTCATCCTTTCCTCTATCACTCCTATCTGATCTTGCTCCAAATCTTCTGCAACCCATTGCGTCCTAGTGGCTTCCCGCCTTGCTTGGGGTGAAATGCTTAAAAAAAAAAAAAGTGAAGATATAAGAACATGTTCTTCTCATGCCATTTACTCCCTGAATAGAAAACATACAGAAGAGAAGGGATGACCAATGACCGCGGACAGGATTGGTTTTATTGCCTTAAAATTGCCGCAAGGCGTGAGACATTTAACAGCAATTGATTTAACAATTATTTATTGCACACATGTACACATAAACACACACACACATATATATATATAGATATATATATATATATTTATATGATTAGAATATTCCTTTTCTTATGTATATAAGAGTACCCTACTTGAGAGATTTTTAAGAGATTTTATTTTGAAAAAGAGTGCTCGAATATTTTTTTAAGATTTTAAGGCACATAAAAAAACATTTTTTGATTATTTACCCATTAACAAGTTCACGCAGTGTGACTTTCAAAATGGGCGTTTTATTTTCTTTGTGGGTTCTTGACCTTTGCAGTTCTTTTTTACGTTTTTCAAGAAGAATGCGACTTGGTGCCAGCATTTCGAAATATTTTCATTCCTTGTGTTTATTAATCCATTCACGTTCTTCAAATCTATGATTTTCACCTTTCTTCTCCATAGATAAATTGCAATTTCTTTCTCGTTTTCCTTTCTATTTTTACTTTCCATATGCGTTTTCACAACATGCTGTTATTTTTATATTTTTAATATTTGAATGATAGATAATGGTTAAACTAAATTTCATTATATTCTTCCTCAGTGTCTCCCAAGTATATCTGATATATATATATATATATATATATATATATATATATGTCCGTTATATGCCATGCGTGATACACGCTTAGGTGATCATGTATCTGACGAGGAAGATTTTTTTCTGCAGTAGGTTGCCAATTCTTTCTCCGGTAGACCAGTTGCCATCCAAGGCTATAGAACCTGTCTGTCCTGCTATTTACGCATAGCGTCGGGGGTTGGAGAAGAAGAGGATTAATACCTTTCCAAGAACATTTACGCGTATGTGAACGTAATGGATGCGGCTGGAATTCGAACTCGACCCTCCAGTAAAATCCATTACATTCACTTACGTGCTAATAACCTTGGGAAAGGTATGAATCCTCCCCCCTCTGTCTCTGTCTCTCCATCTGTCTCTCTCACTCTCTCTCTCTCTCTCTCTCTCTCTCTATATATATATATATATATATATATATATACATAAATTTCCAAGAGGACAGATCCAGTTCTATGTCCAGGACAGAATAAGAATATAATATAAAAGGCTCAAACACTAATATTCCATGGTTATAATTTATTACATTGGAATCGTAATCGCGATCCCATTCATCAGACCTACAAATTAAAAGAATTTGAGCATCTTATATTATATTACACACACACACACATATATATATATATATATATATATATATATATATATATATATATATATATATTAATACTAAAAAGAAGTAAAATATCTTAGGATCATTTCGATCAATCCATCATCAAAGAAATAATCGTTGTCGAAACAATTGCTTGTTATTTTTTAGCAAGAACTACGAAATACACTGAATGGGAAAACGAAACTGGCATGCGATTAAAATATAAAATCGTCTTAATCAAAGTTAGAAAATTATTCCAATTTGTAGAATTAAAAACGAATAAAATTGATACAATCCTGATAAAGCACGAGAAATAGATCAGGAAAGGAAATGGGGGAAAATATTAATGTTATCCCAACTGAAGAATTGAACGAACAAAGCTCTCCCTTTACCGACAAAGAATAGGTCTTTTCCCACCTTTTTTTTTAGTATTAAGATATTTACATCAGTTCTGTTTAAGGTGTTATTAAAATTTTGTAGTATCAAGTCAATATTTAAACATATATATATATATATATATATATATATATATATATATATATATATATATTGAGGAATGCATAACAAAATGGGAATGTTTTCGTGCGACGTGTTTTGATCGGACTTCATCGGACTAAATTTATTTTGTTGATGCGACTACACATGCGCACAAACGAGGGACGTTGAAAATTTAAAATTTAAATCTTTCTAATTTATTTAAATTTATGTATGTGTGTGTGTGTGTGTGTGTGTGTGTGTGTGTGTGTGTGTGTGTGTGTGTGTGTAATCTCGCCGCTTTCAGCGATGATTATTCTTTTCTTTTTATTTTCATCACTTTATTAGATATCCCACATTGAAAAGAGAAGATCTGCCAGGAATGGTGAAATGTTGTAAGATCCAGGGCGCAAATTCATCACATTATGGGATATCTAATAGCAAAAGTGATGGAAACAAAAAGAAATAGCATCAAAATGAAATCGGATAGATTATATCCAAAAATAAGGTTTTTAAAAATTTTCCCAAAATTGTTCTTGATACATAAATATATATATATATATATATATATATATATATATATATATATATATATATATGAAAAACAAAAAGTAGAGCTGTATTCTTTATTTTAGGATAATCACATCAACATGAGTATAACGCATGTTGATGTGCTTATCCTAAAATATAAAATTAAAAAGTATATATATATATATATATATATATATATATATATATATATATATATATATATATATAGTGCACAGTGTTACTTACTGCGAGATGATACTCGGTATTCCATGTGCGAGGCAATTTTAGGTTTAAACGTTAAAGTTTATAGCTGATAATTTTTTCCTGATCATTGTCTATCTTGAAACTCTGAACAATATGCCTGAAGGAACAATATATATATATATATATATATATATATATATATATATATATATATATATATATATATATATATATATATGTGTGTGTGTGTGTATGATATATATATATATATATATATATATATATATATATACCGTAAGCCTGTTTAGAAATCCTACGAATTTTAAAATTAAAATTGTAGGTGAAAAATGGTCATTAACTAAAGGTATCTTAATTCTAATTGTAAAGACAATTTTGCCCTGTTTAATGAAAACAAACATTAAGCGCTCTTTGTGAGTCAATTTTAACATATTTCAAAATCCATATTGTGTTAATAGGACTCACTTGGATTATACCAACCGATTACTTCCTGTATATATATATATATATATATATATATATGTGTGTGTGTGTGTGTGTGTGTATGTATGTATGTGTGTGTGTGTGTGTGTGTGTGTGTGTGTGTATTGGATTGGTGCATAATTATCAGGCGTTTTTTAAACAATATTTATTATGAAAATAGAAACATAACAATTCAACAATAACATTTTTAAATGATCATTCCGGAGCGTAAGGTTATCGACACGCATTTTTATAACCTGAAAATAAAATAATATTTTTATTATAAAAACGTAAACAATACAGCAATTCTTATTAACATATATATTTCCTACAAAAACGCCTGATAATTATGCACCAACCCAATATATATATAATGCTATTTGATGAAGAGTTTAATAGACTGAAAGAAAATTACTTGACCCAAAGAAAGTCTCACATAATGGCATAAAAGCATTGATTTCTTACTGAATGTACTCTTTATTTTTCTAACTTCAAAGAAAAATGAAGTTTGATCAATGTGTTGAGACTCTCGGAAGAATATCTAGATTCTTGACTTTCGATGGTTGAGACTAGATTTATCGCAGGAAAATGAAATTATGCAAACGTGCATTCTTCTATGTCAGTCGAGAGCTTTATTTGATTAGCTCTCAAAATCTTAATATGGTCTGCTAGGCATATGGCCAAGGACACATTCCAAAAGCTGGGCAGAGTACTGCAAGACAGGAGGATATCTTTGATAACAAAGAAAAGAATACTGAACTGTTACGTGATATCTGTCCTTCTTTACGGCAGCGAATGTTAGACGATTCCCTCAAAGATGAAGAAGAGACTCAAGGCGACAGAGATGTAGTTCTACAGAAGGATACTAAGTATATCATAGACCGAGCGTGTGAGCAACGATGAGATCTTAGAGAAGATGCAAACAAGTAAGAGGCTTATACTTAACATCAGGAAGAGGCAGCTGAAGTTTCTGGGACACATAATGGGGAAGGAGGGCCTGTAGAATCTGATACTCACTGGTCGAATAGAAAGAGAGATAAGGGAAAAAAACGCGTGACATACCTGGCGGACTTAAGCAAGTGGATGATAGAACGTGATCTGGGGGAGAAAGCAGAGGGAAGGAATTTGTTGAGAACTGCAAGGGATAGAGAGAGGTGGAGAGCCATTATTGCCTACATCCTGAAAAGACATGGCACATAAAAAGAAAGAAAAGATTAGAGTGCATACTTTTTGCGCGGATCGATTACCCAAATTCTCTAATAGATAACCCAAATTTGCAATATACAAGGATAGATAGATAGATAGATAGATAGATAGATAGATAGATAGATAGATAGATATGCACAGACTGAAATAGATATGAATAGACTGAAATAGATAGATAGATAGATAGATAGATAGAATCTGTTGTTGTGGGGCGAGAAGTGGCTTGCTGATTTTAACTCCAAAAAGAAACTGCGCTCTTTTAATCGTCTTTGAGAAAACATTTTTTTGCCTTTTACCAGTATGGCTAGTTCTAACCTCCAGAAGAGTGCCATTGCGGGATATGGTTTTCTATTGGCATGACGTGGAATGATTCTGTCGAAATCAACTGCAAGGTCTGCTGCTTGGAAAGTTGTTTCACTGTGTCGATCAAGACAATTTTTCGCACCAGAATCTATCTTACATCTTTGTAAGTCTATAATTTGTCCATGCGTTGATTAAATTATTATAGCTGAGTATACATGGTTTTCTATCTCTGGGTCTATACACTTTTCATTATTATTATTATTATTATTATTATTATTACCGGCCTTTCCACTGATCATTTGTGTAACAAAAAACAACCTAAGATTACACACATTTTAAACAGAGGAAGCTCTTCGTAATGTGTGAACTCTTGTTGTGAATACAAGTTTTTTTTTATATTTCTTAAACGCATGGGCTACCAGGAATCCCTTCAAAATTCAATCCGAGGGCTCCAACTACAACGGGAATTATTAATGTTCTTATATGCCTACAAAGATACATTACAATCTGCAGGGACTGCCATGATAATAAGAAATCACATTCTGTTCTTGTGGTCTTTGATCTTTGATGTCTGGGGCGATTAACTTTGATTATTCTGGTTGTGCGTAAAGTCTCATAAAATTGTCACAGGTTCTATCCCAGTAACCGGGTCTGAGTGATGTTCATACCAGTTTCTTGCAGTTTCCCTCACATAAAATTTGCATATTTTCCAGTGCAGATATTGGCCTACTTTATTATGCCAAGTTTTATATTTAGTGGGTGTTAACACTGTGCAAACCTTATGCAAGATGGTCAATTGTTTCTGTATATTTATCACAGAATCTGCATTTCGGTTTAACACAATTTTTCAGTATGTGTGCTTGGTAATTTCTAGTTAGCAAGCATTGGTCATGTGTAGCAAGAATAAAACCTTCGATTGCAGCTTTGAACCCTGTACTACGTAAGCACTGATGAGTACGCAGTTTGTCTACATCAGCTTGTTTTGTACAGGCAGAACATTGGTGTTGTTGTTATTGTTGTTGCTGCTGCTGCTGTTGTTATTATCTAAATACTAGTTCTATTCCAACATTCTCCACTGGTGGAGAACCTAAATGCAATGCCATCGGGAACTCTGTCTCTTCGTAAGGTGACCTATGGCGGTAAGGATTCGGGGAAAGGACCAGAGTAAGCACGATCCGACGTCCGGCGGGTAAGCGGCCAAGGCGACGTTCTACGTACGAGAACAAATCGGACGCCCTATGCTGTCATCAAGAACCCGACTGTCAAGGCCTGGTTTGGCACAGCGGATGGTGTCAGTTGAAGTGTGTGTGACATGGAGTGGCAAACCCATGGACCACGTTGTACATTTTGCAGAAAAGGCTTTCATGCCCGAAGACGTATTCTTCTTCTCAAATAGAAGAAACGAAGAAAGTCAAAGAAAAGCCAGAGCTTTCCATCCCCCTGAACACCTCCTATCTTTCCATGCAGTGGCTGCGGACGTTTCTTCAGATCCAATATCACTCATTTTACACAGAAGTAAATGTCGATGAGCACCCCAATACTCGGCAGCGAGTTCCGCCATCGACAACGATTCTCCACTAACGGCAGGACCTATAATTCGTTGATTACTTCCATGCAAAGGAGTTCGATATTTGTCTATATTTCTGAGATCACTGCCCTCTATGGGATCAGGTTGAAATCATAGACAAAGAACAGCATTGGAAAATTCGTAAACTTAAGAAATCAGCACATATGCTAAGCCACAAAAATCTCCTGAGCCGACCAAGCATAGAAATGAATACAATATGGGAACCAGTAATAAGGAGTGCCGGAGAAAAGCAATAATAACAACGAAAATTGCAATATGAGTTCTAGTAAAAAAAAATTTTTTAAAAATCATGCAATGATAACAGCAAAAATTGCAATATGAGCACTGGAAAAAATGGTGCTGAAGACATTAGGTTTATAATACACAGAAATTCATACACAGATGTCCTCAAGGACACATGGCACAGTGGATAAAGGCGTTATTTAGATCCAGTGACAGGACCTAAAGAGTGTGAGTTTAACGCCCGGTTAAGGCAGTGGTGAACTTGGAGAGGGGAATTAACAGTAGAAAACTGAAAACTGACATCCATTAGCACGTGGAACTAAAACAGTCTACCCCAGCGAGCGAAATAAAGTATTCAGTTCGATATTCCAACCACCTGAAGAAGGCCGGAGCGCACAACGGCTGAAACGTTGTAAGAAATACGGCAACAAAGATGAAGTCAATAGTCCGAATAATGTAAAAAGGAGTTCGACTCCTCCCAAAAGAAAAGAGCTTATCTAACAAGTAAATAATTATAGACTCAAATATAAATGACCAACACTTACCTATTGTCCAACCAAAAGCAATCCGGGTAACCTATTATTTTTCTTAAGAGAAGTAGATCTATATAAAAATATTTGGATCTAACTAGACATTCATTAATTAGAAATTATTAGTACTATATATATATATATATATATATATATATATATATATATATATATATATATATATATATATATAATATGAAAAATGAAATAATATGAAAATGTTCTTGATAGTATTTATTATAGAAAAGTTAACATTTAAACTATTAATTCATTATGATTTTTGTCCTTTGACATATTTATATTTAGTTCTTGATATAAAAAAGGTTTATGGCAAAAACATTTTCTTCGAAAATAAATGAGTCAAAAATGGTTGACATGTCGTTAAATCAAAATAATTTTACTCCAACTTATTATTGTTGCTTCTTATCGTAACACTCTGGAACGATCTTCTTTCGACCAATCGGTTAAACAGCGCGAAATTGGAAATTGCAGTTGCTTTCCGCTAGAATTAGTAAAGCAAAAAATAACGCAGAAAATCTGCCTGGAAAATATGACAGAATGGAGACAGATTGTGCTTCACTTAATCTTCAGTACTTCAGTGGTCATTGTGCCGACGGCCATGGAAGACGGGCCTCCCATTTATGAGATATGAATTCGAGTTTTATTGGAATTTTTATTTCGCGCTGTTTGCTCAAGGGGTTGAAACCAGAGTGCTGTGAAAAAAATAGCTATAAAATGAAATAAAATAGTAATAAAAAATAATTATTATTATTCTAATTCTTAAAGAAATATCTAAATAAAATATTAGAACGTAAATTATGTCTTGCGTTCTAACAGTATTTAATATTATCAAAATAAACTGCTCAAATCGTAGGGTACTATTGGATAAATTATTGGTCCTGACCTGGCATCTCTACTTCAGTTACTTTCCCACCGCCATAATGTAACTTCCCTGTGCCTTTTCTATAAATACGTTCATGGTAATTGTCCTGATGAACTTTCGTCTATATTCACTTATTGGGGTTTCATTTTTATAATTTGTTATTTTTATTCCCACCCCAACAGACAAATTGTACATATGAGACCTAGTTAGGACTTCATAGAGACTTAAAGGCATTATGGTGACTGTAGTAAGAATAGTAAGAATGTTTTGGTGTAAGGAGTACTCTGATACATAAGTTTTATAATTCATGAAGTATAGTTGAAAACTGGTTTTATAGTTTGTCTATAGGTGAAGTTGTATGTGTTAATGTTTGGTGTATAATTTACTTTTCCTCAAATAGTTTGAAATGGTTTTTACATTTATCTTTTTGAAAAGTTCCTTAAGGCTATTCACACTATAAAGTTATTTAAGTATTGAGGCAAATTTGGCACAGTCCATCATTAAACGTTTTACTGTGTATCACTCCTGACATACTATGCATTTAGGTTGATCCCCCTCTTTTACAAAGAATGAATGTGTGATGTTGGTCTGATCAATTCTGATTCTTGCTAAGACTAATTTTTCTCTTCGGGAAAAACTGATGTTATGATGTATTATCTTAAGTGCAGGTTTGATTTTGTACAATTTATTATTTGGGTGATTATTCCATAACTCCTGCCACTTATTTAAGATATATATATCAATAGATGTTTTTAAATCTATGTGAATGTTTGGGTTTCGTTTGTTTTACGGCATATCAAACCTCAATGGGTTATTTAATACGGACAATATTTTTATTGCTGGTAATATTTTCTTTTTCTCAAAAATGTATTGTTGATAATATTTTTTCCTCAAAGATTTATTGCAGGTAATAATTTTTTTACAAAGTATTTCTGGTATTAAAACCTATTTTTACACTTTCATAGTGTTTTGACCCCAGTTTGGGGGTTAACTATTTACCCATAGCTGGGACTCTAACAGGTGCTACCACCCCGAGTCAGGGTGGACCTGGGAATACCAGCAATTAAGAGGTGATTCCACGCTCCTCAAAGCCTCCTGATCAGAGGCCTTGCTGTTGAACGTAGTTTATCGCCATACTCAGGACGGACCACACATTGTGGACAGGCGCTAAACAATCAGAATGAAAGAACTGTACAAAATGTCAGAAACCACATCACTTGAGGATTTTCAACAGCAGCGACAACAGGCCTTGCTGCTGGAGGTAGTTTATCGTCATACCCAGGACTGTTATTTAAGGGAATTTTGATTAAGATATATTCATATTTAGTGATACTTTAGCTGCCATATCTGTCTTTCCACTTCCCTGGATGCCTAGGGATCCAGTAGAAGATTATGTGTTTTTGGTTACAAAGTATATTGATTTTGTTTAAAAGTTTAGTTATTAGAGGATTGATCAGATTTTTATAGTTCAATGATATAAGTTCGAGAATATAATGAAACTCTATAACTCAGAATCTGATAATATCAAAGCTAAGTCTGTTGCCAAAGCTTCTGCACTAAAAATTGAGGATCTCTCAGGTAGACACTTTTGAAATATTGTTTCGTTAGTTATAGACAAAAATGTAATGCTGGTAATTTTTTTCTTTTTTTTACAAAAATGCTTTGCTGGTATTCGCTAAAATCAAGGATAACTTTAGGTTAATATACTTAAGGACAACCAGTGGGATTTTATCTGAACTTTCTTAGGGATAAAACATTTCTTGAGACTCTCCGGGCTATAATAAAATTATTACTGAAATTGTGCTCGTGAGATGGGAGAAGTCGGGAAGTGGATGGTCTTCTAACGTAAAATTACATGTAAAGATCGTGGCGAGGACCTTTGACATGTGACATGGATGAGATGACCATTCATAATCTCTTCCAATTCGACTTTCGACCCATCTGGAATACCTCTGCCATATTATTCCATTGGAATAGAGGCCCCACTGAGTGACATACGCACAACCCCGCCACTGGTTTCTGGCATCATCTCAAAATTAGATCCCCATAAAGCAAGCATATGTGACGGGATCCCTGCCGTTGTCCTAAAGAAATGTGAGAGAACAGGGGCCAGCTCTTGAGCTGGCGCCTGTTCTCTCAAAATTTTACAACAAATTCTTCATTGCTTCCTGCTTTCCAGCTCGTTGGAAGTCCACCTCCGTAGTCCCTGTTTATTAAGAACTCTGAGCAACACTCTGGCCTCTCACTTATCGCCCTATTAGTTTCTTACCTCTTTTCAGCAAAGTATTCTAGGCCCTAATCAATGCTAAACTGATTAAGCATCTTACTTTGCATGACCTCCTTTCGCAGAAACAATATGTCTTCCGTTTCGCCAGGTCTACCACCGACGTGCTAACAGCCATCTCTGAAGTTATCTAACAAGATTTAGATAAGAATGGCAAAGCTCCGGCCGTAGCTCTATATATTTTGAAAGCGTTCAACAAGGATTGGCATGCTGGCTTTCTACGCAAGATCTAAGGCTACGGTGCCACGGGACGTATATTTGGCTTAATCCACTCGTTCCTAACTAATCGAGTAATGAAGCTCATACTGAACGGGCATTTCATGCTAACGCTAGCGTCCCCCAGGTATCTATCCTTGAACCTACGCTGTTTCTGTTTTTCATCAATGATCTCCCTGATGTCATCAGTTCCCAATACGCAGATGACACTATCGTTTATTCCTGTCTTAATAGCAAAAAACAAAAGATCCGAAAAAGTCAATCGTTAACTGGGGAAAGAAATGGCTTGTAATTTTCAACGCCTCCAAAACAAACTGCTTTCATTTAATCACGACAGAGAATCTTTTCTGCCCGCCATCAACACTCTACGCCATCTTGGCCTCACGTTTTCCACTGGTATGAAGTGGAGGGACTATATCGAGTCAATCGCTACGTCGGCTGCAAGAATGTTTAGTTCTCTCTGTCGTGCCAAAAAGAAGTTTTCTCGTCAGAATCCATCTTGCACATTTATAAATCTACCCTTCGTCCGTGTATTGAATATTGTTGTCGTATCTAGTCTGGTGCTCCTACAGTGCATCTCGAGATACTTGACAAAACACAAAGATGGGTCTGCAATACAACCGGTCCAGGCATCTCGTTTCCAGTCAGTTTCTCACCGATGTGACGTGGCTTCCCATTGAATGTTCTACAAATATTTTCATGGTAATTGCTCGGACTAGCTTTTTTTTCCCTAGTTCCCTGACTACATAAATTGGTAATTAGGTTTTACCGTATTACTGCTGAACTAGCTTGATGCAACCGCCACTTCCCCTCTAACAGTTTTTTCTCGCACTTCCCACCTGTGGAACTCCCTTTCAATTTCATGTTTCCCTGATAACTACAAACTTCAAAAATTTAAATGCAACGTTAATCGCTATCTCTTGTCTTCTTTTTTTTTTTTCCTTTGCCTCAATCCTCCCTATTTTCAACCTTCTCGTTTACTTTCACTCCCTGTAAACTTTTGCTTTCTAATAGCACTGTCGCCTTACTTGAGGTCAAATGATTTTTTTTTAAAAAGTAACCACTAGCGCTTTGCCTCCATTCAAAATTTGGTTGGCGATCTTCCATAAATCCCAGAATCCAAGTTACTTGCTTTCAACCTTAGCTTGAACTACTTGTTCTATCATCCATTCACACAAATTCGTTAAGTCTCCCGTTGTTTCTCTCTGCTTTGCGTACTTTCAATATTCTTGTGAGTGATAAAATTTCCCAGGCTCTCTTTCTTTATTTTATGTGCTGTGCTATTCTTAGTATCTGTGGATATCTGTTGCTTCAAGTCTCTTCTTCATCAGTGAAGAGATTCAGCAACATCTACTGTCATGTATATAGCATTTCAGCAGTCTTTGTTGCTAACAATTTTTTCGTATTTCTTAATACTTTGCTTAGTTTCTGGGATGCATCTTTCGCTATTCCAGTACGCCTTCGGATTTCTATGCATTTTTGTATTGTTTGCTTGGTCGGCGTCTTCCGGTCAGAATATAAGAACAAAAAATTGTTGTTTTGTTCTTGTCATTGTTCTTCTTTTATTGTATTAAAGCCATTTATGCCTGTTTCTTTCTGACCATTCTTTATATATATATATATATATATATATATATATATATATATATATCTACTACAGATGAAAAGTTTGAGGCCACCCCTGGTAAATTTTTAAATTGTCCCCAAAACTAGTTGTTTTGGACTTTAAACAAGAGAAAATTATTAGAAAAAATTTTAAAAAAAGTATGACGTGATTTTTTACTAGAAATCTTATTATGACAAAAAGAAAAAAGTATTTGATGATTAAGTTCTGCTCTCGTCAAAATATCCTCTTTTAGCCTTGATTACTGCAGCACAAATTTTTGACATTCGTTGCAAAAGTTTCTGAAAGTATAAGTTTGATAATTGATTCCATTCTTTTTTTTAATGACTTTAAGAGTTCTTTTTCATTTTAATTTAAATTTTTTTTTTTCATCTCATGCTAATTCTAGGGGTAGCTTGAAACTTTTGAACTGTAGCGTATATTCGGAGGACGCAAAGATACATATATATATGTGTGTGTGTGTGTGTGTGTGTGTGTGCGTGCGCGTGTGTAAGGTAATGTATTCTATTTATCAATCTGACATATTTTTATTAATTTAAGCGGAATTTAACGTTATTTTAAATGGATACTCATATTTAAGTAGGGTCGAATATTCAGCAGGCCGGTAGATGAAAATAAATAATATACTGCTTGATAAATAAATGAAGCGTCTATTCAAATATGAGTATCCATTAAAAATAACGTTTAAAGTGATATATATATATATATATATATATATATATATATATATATATATATATATATATATATATACACATTTACAATTTTCGGTTTTGAATATTGTGCTCCAAGGATAAACTATTTTAATTATTTTTTATATAATACTAATATAACATATGTGCTCATTAATTATATCATATGCACTTCAAGATACCATCTTCTGTGGTGAATAAATAAATATATTAATTGATAAATAAATAAATCGCATTCTTTTTGTGGAGCCCCATTCACTATATTGAATGTTCGGGTGTGGGTGAAGATGTTGCTGTGCATGTTTATCAGAATCTCTCTCTCTCTCTCTCTCTCTCTCTCTCTCTCTCTCTCTCTCTCTCTCTCTATTCGAAAGATAAGAAACGAGTTCTAATCTCAGTCGACTTCGTTGTATTCACTTACATGCAAGTATCCTTGATTAAGTTATGAATTCTTCTCTTCCCCAATTTATGGGTTAAATATTAGCAACTGGATCTGGAAAATTTATTTTTATCCTCCAAAAATTTTTAATACAGTATTCATTCGAAAAAAAAAGAATTATTCTTAAAATCCAAAATGTTTCGACTGTAAATTACCCACAAAGCGTTGAAAAGCCGCAAAAAAATTTTTTTTCAATCTCTCTCTCTCTCTCTCTCTCTATATATATATATATATATATATATATATATATATATATATATATATATATATTGATATATAAAAATATGTAAAATTGTCTGAGTCTGAATCTCTCTCTCTCTCTCTCTCTCTCTCTCTCTCTCCATTTTTCGGTGTATACAAAAGCTTGAATGCTTATCTGAATCTACATCGATGTATCTCTCTTTGTCTATCTTTGCATCCCTAACCTCCACCTTTGCTTTCTTTCCTTTCCTTATCTATACATCCGCTTCTAATCTTTTCTCTTCTTTATTCTTTCCCTTTCTTTCTCATATACCCTTTCACTTTTTATCTTCTTTTTCCCTTTCTCCACCATCCGTTCACCTTCTCACTCTTCCTTTTTTTTTTTCCATCGTTGTTCTCCCTCCCTCTTTAAAACTTACTCTCCCACTCCGACAAAACACCTTGTATCATTCCATTACTCTCTTCCGCTCGCCCAACGCAATTACTTTTTCATTGCTGGTGGTCGTACAAGTGAAAAACCTTCACAAGATCTACTTGGCTTCACGTTCCTTTCCTTTTTTATGTCGTCTGTCCATCATAAAATTACTGTCCCCTGTAAGCTATCCTCTTTAGCACAGTCAACAGACACCCCTAAAAATGAACTCCTTTATTCATTTTACTAAATTACTGTTGCCTTCTAGCGGGTTCATTATTTACTTTAAATACTCGCGAAAAAAGAGAAAAACACACAGCGAGGTATATGCTCTCTCTCTTTCTCTCACTCTTTCTCTCTCTCTCTAGTTCCCTCCTAATCTCCTCTTTCCTTTCTGCTGTTCTTTTCTTTCTTTTCCTGCTATAATAATATTAATAATAATAACTTTAACGTAACAATGGGTAGCTATGATGGTATAGATATGCGAACTCACATAATCAATAAACTAACAAATATTATTAGCAAAAGAGATATAGGTCTATACAGGGAAGGCAGTCTATTAATTCTAAGAAGTTGCAAGAGCAGACCTACAGAAAAATAAAACAAAAAATAATTTTTTTAAAAATTCAAAACACTAGGATTTACAATAGATATAAAATAAAATCAAAAATAGTAAATTTCTTAGGTAAAACATTCAGCCTAAGCAACGGAACCTACAAACCATACAGAAAACCAAACAAAAACCCAATACACATTAACAAATATTCTAACCATCCACTAACGTATTTAAACAAAAAAGAATTTCAACAAATTCTAGTAGCCTGAAAATATTCAATTGAAAAAAATCACATATGAATCAACCCTAAGAAAAAGCGGATATTCAAACTGAATACAAAAACGAAAACAATTCAAACAGAAACAACAGAAAAAGAAATATAATTTGGTTCAATACCCTCAACTACAACAACACAATAAAAACAAAAATAGGGGAAATATTCTTCAAAATAATTGACAGCAAATTATCAGCAAAGAGATAATTAAGATTAATTACAGCTGCATGGATAACACAGAGAAAATACTAAGCTGAATAAAAAAATACTCAACAAAACCAATAAAAATAACAACAACAACAACAACAATAACAATAACATGCAGCAAAATAACACCATTAAATGTAACTACAGAAATAAACAAAATTGTCCACTTAACAATAAATGTTTAACCAATAACATAATATACAAAGCTATCATAAATAATAACATTAACACAGATGAAAAAGTTTACATAAGGGGCACAGAAAAAAACATTTAAGGAAAGATATAATCACAAAATATCATTTTAAAGAAAAAAATAAACACAATACAACCTTATTAAAATACATACAAAGCCAAAAAGAAAACTACATCCCCACCAAAAGCAAATGGAAAATTATTAAAAGAGAAGCCCTATACAGTATTAACATTAAAAATTGTAAATTATGCTTAGGTAAAAATTAGAAATAATTAGTATTAAAAGCCAAAATAAACTCCTAAACAAGAAAACAAAAATAATCGGAAAATGTAGACATATAAATAAATTTTTACTTTGCCATCTAAACACTAACTAAAAATAAACAAATAAATATAAATGAAACAAATATGATATAAACTTTAAATAAATAAATAAAATAAAAAATATACAAATTTTAAATAAATTAAAGAAAAAGATATAATATAAAGTTAATTTATTAATAAACAAATAAATGAACAAATATTAAACATACAGACATGTACGCGCGTATATATATGTACATATGGAGGTATACAAACACACACATAAACAAACAGCAAAAAATGAACAAATCTATATATACATATATATATTTGTGTGTTTGTGTGTGCGTGTGTGTGTGTGTATGCATGTGTGTGTGTGTAAAATAATATTTAAAGAATAAACAACTTCGCTATTTAAGCACTAGTTTATTAATAACAAAGCACAGACATTAGTGTACATGTACCTGTGCAGGCCTGTTTATGCGTACGTATGTACGCATACACATACCTATATACGTGAGTGAATAGATATGCACGTGTGCGTAAACATAGGCGTATAATCACATCCATATGCACTTAAATTCTAACAGTAATTAAATTTAATTATAAATCTAACCTCCGACAATTAATACTTATGATACCGCCAAAGTAAATAAAAAAAACAAAAACGAAATAATAGCCCATTGACTATATCTAAATATATGTGAATGTGTGCATGTACGTATATGTATGGATGTCTACATGTGGCCGACAGGTTAGAACTTTCGCTTTCTGATATGGGCACGTGGCCTAATGGTTAGAACATTCGCTTTCTGACCACGAGACGTCTTCTTGATGTCATCAGTTTGAAGGGGGGGGCGATCCCAGCTTGCGGCATCTTTGGAAAGTGCCGGAAGACTATTGGAGGCCGTCGATAACTGTGCTAGTACGAAATCATACGTCATTGTGGCCGAGGTGCTGGTTTTGTTCAGATTGTTGATCACGCTAGATAACACGCAGTTTCCTAGAAAATGTAACTAAGGTCCGATCAGCATAGTTGCAGTATAAACCAAAATTGGGCTCTGTAGGTGTTGAACAAACACAAATGTGCTTGAGCAGGCGTAGACGGGTATCCTCGAATATGAGTGGCCAGCTATTATTATTATTTAAATTATACATATGTATATATATGTGCATGTGTATATGCAGATATCTACCATTTATGCATTAATATCACTAGTATCATATATATATATATATATATATGTACAATTAATATTCATCATTTAAACATTAATCTCAATTATTTATAAAAAAAAAAACGTAAAATATGGAATACAACTTCCCTAAAGAAAAATGTAAGACAGTTAAATATACTTATATTTATCTATATACTTACTAGATCTACTTCGACAGTTCATGCAACACGTTATTAAAAAACTGAAAAAATACAATAAAAAATGAAACAACGAGACATTGTCGTTTCTTTTTAACTTATATATATATATATATATATATATTATTAGTGGTCATGTTATGTGTCAGGCGTGATACACGGTTAGGCGATTAGCTTTTTTTCCCGCAGTAGGTGGCCATTTCTTTCTGCAGTAGACCAGTTGCCATCTCTCTCTCTCTCTCTCTCTCTCTCTCTCTCTCTCTCTCTCTGTGTGTGTGTGTGTGTGTGTGTCTCTCGCTATATATATATATACATATATATATATATATATATTAAAAGAAGAGAGGTACCGCAAACGTTTTTGGTTGCAATGTGGATGTTTTTTTTAAAAAAATATTTTGCCTTATTTTCCATAACTTTACTACACGTGTTTCTGGTCTCGCGACCGTCTTCTCGTTGGAACCACTATAACCTCTTTCTTATATATATATATATATATATATATATATAAAGAGACAGAGACAGAGACAGACAACAGACAGACAGAGACAGACAACAGACAGACAGAGACAGATAGAGAGAACAGGTGGAGAGAACATAAATCAATAAATACAGAGACATCACATATACAGTGTATATATATATATATATATATATATATATATATATATATATATATGTCCGCCAAAAACAGACAAATTTAATTTTGTTTTTAATACTATCACTCATGATGATAATTAAAATGAAAAAAAGAAGAACTAGCTGTGCAAAATCAAGTGAACACCTAAAATAATATTTTTTTTTAAAATGTCTCTTTTTTTTTTTTCAAATGATCAAAAAAATTTAATTTTACTATATATTCATTAAGAAAAAATTTTATTAAATGAATTACAACTACTTGCAACGAATTTTTTCAAGCTGGAATAAAATCATTAATTCAAAATGAAAAATTAAGTGAAACATTTAATATTTGGTGTCTGCTTCTTTTTGAGGTTACAATGTCAACCAGTCTTTTTTCTATAATTTTAAGAAGTTTCTGGCAGCTGTGAGTGCAGATTTTATACTATGTTTACTATGTTTCTCACAATTGCTCGATTTTACCTGTGTTTCTTGAATGCACTGCCTTCTTCCCTTCCACTTGAGTCACGGATTTTCATTTGGGTTTAGATCAGTACTTTGACTACGCCGTTCCAAGAATTTATTTTTTATGAACCCATTCTTTTCTGGATTTGCTTTGATGCTTCTGATCATTGTCCTGTTGGAAGTTCTAGCCCCAACCTAAACTTTTTACCTGAGGACAAGACACGTTCGTTCAAAATTGCTTGGTATCTTGCAGAATCCATTGTGCTGTCAATGCGTACTATTTTGCCTGTTCCAGCTGCAGCAAAGCACTCCCAAGTCACAATGCTCTCACCACCATGTTTAATGGTTGGTATTAAATTTGTCTTTTTCAAACGCCCTATTAGGAGCTCGCCAGATATACCAACTATTATTCCTCCCAAAAAACATTTAGTTTGGTCTCATCCGATCATAAACCTTTTTGCCAGAATGTTTCTAGCTTATTAATATGAGATTTGGCAGAGTTGAGACGAGTATGCTTGTGCTATTTCATAAGCAGTGGATTTCTTTTTAGGTATTCTGCCATGAAGATCGGCATTGTCCAGATTTCGTCACACTGCAGATGTATGCACATTGATTCCGACATTGGCCAGTGAGCATCGCAGAACCGCAAAGATCACATCAGGATTTACCTGGCCTTGCCGAATTAGATGTCTACTTGCTCTTGCTGTTATTTTTCACGGACGGGGATTTCTTGACTTTGACGCCGCCATACCAAAGGCCTTCCATTTATAAATAATTTGTTGCACAGTGGAGAAGTGCACCCCAAATTGTTTTGATAGCTTTTTGTAACCTTCTCCATTATTATAGTTTTCAACTATGCGATTTTTAAAAGATTCTGGAAATGCTTTTGAACTTTGCATATATATTTTTTAAAATTTAGTCTCTAACTGCACATTTTTGCATACACAATTAGTTATATTGTTTCATTGCAGTATACACAGCATACCAAAAACTGAACATGTGTCATTTTGATTTTTACATGTGCATAAAAAAATATTTGCACTAGCAACCATGTAAAACAAAAGTACAGAGTGTAAATGTAAGTTTTCGCTTACTTTTGCAAATCTTAATTTTTAATTAATATTTTTATTCCAGCTTGATAAAAATCTTTGAAAGTGGTTGCAATTCATTTAATAATGTTTTTTTTCTTAACGAATATATAAGATTTATTGATTATCTGGCAAAAAAGAGAATTATTTTAAATATCATCTTAGGGGTTCACTTACTTTTGCCCAGCACTGTATAAATAATTTTAAGCATAGCTTGCTTTTGGTTTAATATAAAGCCACTAGTTTGGACCACCCAGTGAGGATGGAACTCATTGCTCAACATCAGATTATGTGTCTAACGATTGTACAAGGGCGAAACTTCCTCTTCTCTCTCTCTCTCTCTCTTTCACGTTCATGTTAACGTGTGTGTGTGTGTGTGTGTGTGTGTGTGTGTGTGTGTGTGTGTGTGTGTGTGTGTGTGTGAATTTACACGACTTGGGCTATCGCAGATTTTATAAGTATCCTTCTTTCCGTCTACAATTTATCCTCTCTTTATGCATGAACCTCACAAAACCGGGTGTTGTTATGGAGCATCACACTTCTGAACTGTCATTCTTTTTCTGAACCTTTCGTGTTAAAAAAAGTAAAAGTTGATATGCGGACACAGGCCCAATTTTTGTAGATATCAAGTAGCACGAACGTTTCCTTTATGTTGGCTACGTTCAAGTGGGGTATTGAATCATCTGAAGGCTGAGAGGTTTAAACACCCATTTCAAATTCCTGGCTAGTTGTAGACGGGAACATAAGTTTGAAAAAAAAAAGGATTAAAAATCCCCAAAATTCAAATTAAATATAAAAACAGCCGATGCTTTCCAAAATCAGTCATTGAATTGGAACGTGAAATATTGAATAACAACTCCTTCTGATCTGTTCTCTCTTTCTTTCTCACTCTCTTTCTCCCTCCCCCCTCTCTCTCTGTATATATATATATATATATATATATATATATATATCTTTTGCTCTCTCACTCTCATTCCTTTAAAAAATGCTGAAGATACCCACTAGAAAAAGATGTAATCAGACTTAGACCAGTATGTACACACGAAACTAGACAGATCGATATGTATTAACTGAGATAGATAGATAGATAGATAGATAGATAGATATGAATGAATTGAGATAGACAGATGTGAAGAAATGAAGATTGATATTTACTTAAATATATCCATTTATAATACTTTTTTCGTGATTTCATTATACATTATTCATACGCTGGTAGTGGTGAAAGGTTTGAGGCCCTACACACTTCCCCAAAATCTTAGTAAATGATTAAACATCAGATTTATTTTCCGAAGGGTTTCTTAGTCAAGACAATAACTTTTCATCACCCTCTCGTATAAATAATTAATTTATATTTTATTGACTGGGTTTATGTCATTAATAATATTAGTATATTTCTAAAAAAAAAAAATAATAAAAATAACGATTTTTTTATATATTAATCCGACATATTCATATCGCTTTAAACGTTATTTTTAGTGGATACTCATATTTCAGTAGACGCTCTGTTTATTTGATTTCGTCTAACGACCTGAGTATTCAAGAAATCTTATTAAAGAAAAATACGCCATACAGCGGAAATCAAACCTGCGTCCCAATTTTATAGGAGAAGCCATCTTTAGATCCGACTCGCTTTAAGCGACACGGCTCCGAATATGGCTGCGGTTAATCACGGCCTTTAAGCACGTCTTTATCGTTTAGATTCCCGAAAGTTCATAACTGCTCAGTTTCATATAGGAAATGTGAGCAAAGAATAATAAATAAATACTCAGGTTCGAATCTTGCTGGAGGGTGCATTTTTTTTTTCTTTACTAAAATTTTTCCAATATTCATGCCAGTAGACTAAATAAAATTCTGCTTAAACCAATAAATATTGGAATCCATTAAAAATGACGTTTAAAATGATAAAAACATTAATATTTATACATTTGCATTAAATTTCATGTAATCTTAAAGTTCGGTGCTGTTGTAATTATTTTTAATTTAATGGGAATTATTTTTTAATTTAATGGGAATTATTTTTAATTTAATGAGAATTATTTTTATATTTAATAAATTTATAGGTAATAATTATGATGACGCTGGGTTGAAAAATGAATTTCTAATTTCGTTAGTTAGAATACGTAGTGTTTTATATATATCTACTGTTAGAAATCATTATGTTACTAGTGTCAGAGGACACTTCACAACTTTTGACATAAAAATTATACTCTGGACTTGGAGTGAGTCTGAAGGTTCCAAATATCCAAAGATGGTATTAATGCATTTAAAACTGTGCATCATCTGCAGGCACACGTGGGGGTCTGGTTGCAAAAGTATATATATATATATATATATATATATATATATATATATATATATATATATATATATATAAAAGCGAACATTGAAGTCAACACTCAGAGGCGACAGGCTGTTTCATGCTAGACGCAATATTTCATTTATTTCTTTAAACGTTATTTTTAATGGGTACTCATATTTGAGTAGATGCTCAGTTTTTATTTATTTATTAAACAGTATATTTATTCAAATATGAAAAGATAATATATATATATATATATATATATATATATATATATATATATATATATATATATATATATATATATATATATATATATATATATATATATATATATTGATTTATTCTCACACTTTTACAAGCACAAAGATACAAACGTTCACTATGTGTTTCTGGTTCCCATATGTTCGTGTTGAAACACCGGTTCTCACGAGATCCCCGAAGTAAAGCAACGTTGAGTCTGGTCAGTACCGAGATGGGTGACCGCTTGGGAATAGCACGTATTGTAGGCTTGGATGTGCGAGTGGTGTAACAAATAATGGCTTCGAATTGGAATCGGCTGGACGAGTTCAAATTACACCCGATTCTGCTTCAGCCACTTTCGCACTAATGCCGTTAGGAAAGATCTTAACTCAACTCTTTTCTCGGTGTTGTGAATTAAATAGCAGTGTAGACTAGGTTCTCTAGCCTTAGGTGGCAACCAGACTAAGAGAAGAAAAACTCTGAATTCAAAACCGTGGAGACGACAACGAAACGACCCTTCACCCACTACCCCACTATCTTTCCCAAGAATGCATGGCAATTCACAGATACTAAAGAAAAGGAATCTGTGGAGAGCCGTGATCGACTATGTATTGAAATGACTTAGCATTAAAAAATGCATATATACAGATTAATGGCGTTCACCATGTGTATGCGCGTTTTGACAGCAATTTTTAATTTAGTAAAGTTTTATTGAAGATCACAGACAAGGTGTGTTTGAAATAGTTTTTTAGTAATTTTCTCTTGTTTTTATTTAAGGTAGCGGATATTTTGATTTCGTAAAGCACACAAATACGTTCTAGTACCTGCAATCATTCTTAAGTACACGAATTGCGATTTCATGACTTCATAGTTATCAGAAAAAACTGATGTATTTCTATTATGTCATTTAACTAGATACCCCACACAAAAGCGATACTTATGGTTTAAAATGCATTTTTAAAATGAAAAATCTTTCTTGAAGCTTTTAGTTTAGTTTTCATTACAAGCTATTAGATGAAATTTAATATTTCTAATCAGCAAAATATTTTACAGTATTTTAAACCGAATTTAAATTGATTGGTATTATTTTTTTTAATCGGCAAAATCAGCCATATTGACAAATCTGTCAATAGAACATAATTCGCTTTATTAAAAAATATTTCAAAAATAAAATATATATTTTCTGAAACTTTATTTGAGGAAGATTACCTGATTTAAAGTTTACTTAATCTAAATTAAAACAAATATTGCTTACTTTACGTTCAAAATATCAAAGAATAGCGTTTTTATAACATGGAGGTAGGTGTTTTATGAGGTTTTCACACATTAATCGATAGTAAAGGGTACATAACTGCAAAAATTACTTGACGAATACAATGTTAACGCCTTTTTTATATATTTTTTTAACTATCCAGTAATCTTAAAAAATTAGGAAAATATTCTAAGTAACTTAATATTTTATTGAACTTTAGTTACTTTCGCTTACTTAAGAAAACACTTGTTGAGGAAATGTTAGAAACTTACAAATAAATTTTATATTTACTATAGTTAACACTCTTAGTTACTGATAATATCGTGTATAGACGACCGTATTTACAAAAATCGGCACGTTTATATAGATACAAAAAATTCAAAATTCTTTTTAAAATACTGTAGGTAGTTGAATTTTAGTAATTTTTACCATTTATAATTATTAAATACAGCTTTTATTTAATAACAACATCACCTAAAATCTACAAATTAATAAAGAATTTTAAAAGATTTACAACTTTATAAATCATTATAATTAAAAAAAAATAAAAATGAATACAATACTTGTAAATATTCATTAATCATCGAAAATAATTATAATTATAATAATAATATTTTGGACAGTAGTATCCAAAATATATGTCATTTGTAAAAACAATTAAAAGATTTTCTAATTAAAATATTGTCTTAGATTTATTGCATTTTTTATTTTACGATTTAATGCTGATTTTCTGGAACAGGACGTCTTGTTTGCCAAAAAAAATTGATTATTTAAATTCTCTAAATACTTCTGTTTATAACTAATATAAATATTAAACTCTATAAAAATGAATTTCATAAATTAAACAAATATATATATATATATATATATATATATATATATATATATATATATATATATATATATATATATATATATATATATATATTAGCAGATATAAAAATATATATGTTTACCAAGATTTTCTAAGAAAGAAAACCTTTGAAACATACATTAATTTATAAGTCGTGAAATTTTCATTAAAATCCGACAGTTATTTGATTTTTGCAAGAATTTCCAAATCGATGTGTTTTACATCGCAAGGAGAAGTTCAAATTTCAATATTAATTTATTGTCACCCGCTGATGTAAAATGAAAATTTAATCAAAATTTTGAAGCTTCTAAAAAGAATCAAAAAATATAATTTAATAATCAAAACATCCTTTGGTCTTTCCTCTTAATAATAACTTAAGCATTTTGACGATAATTTTTTGTTTTTATTAAGTTCTAGGTCTTTGGCCCTTTTTTATGATGTATACTCATTTTTTTAGTGTGTTATGGGCGGTATCTAGTTATATTAGCTCCTGAAAAGATCGAGTCCGGCTCCTAAGATAATCTTCTAATAATAACTTAACAACCGGAAGAGGGATTAAATTTATTACTTTATCCATTATATATATATATGTGTGTGTGTGTAATGACATATCACCATGACTTTTTTTATCACCATGACTTCGTTTTCTTAATAATTATATATATATATATATATATATATATATAAGCAGATATAAATATATATATATTTAACAAGATTTTCTAAGAAAGAAAACCTTTGAAACATACATTAATTTATAAGTCGTGAAAGTTTCATTAAAATCCGGCAATTATCTGATTTTTGCAAGAATTTTCAAATCAAAATGTGATTTTCCCCATCAAAAAGTCACTCAAATTTTCCATATTAATTTATGGTCACACGTTAACACAAAAAAAAAATACCAAAATTTCAAAGATTCTAAAAAGGATTAAAAAATATAGTATAAAGATGCTTTGGTCTTTCCTCTTAATAATAACACAAAGATTTTGACGATAAAACTTTGTTTTTATTAGGCTAGGCCATCTTTTATTATATATGCTCAGCTTTAGTGAATCTTTGGAGGTACCTACTTTTAACATGTAATTTTATTTCAAACAAATCTAAATCATTCTCTCCGTGTTGATGACGGCATTTTAAAACTACTTACAACATTATGGTGATTAAGCCTACATGTTTAATAACTGATGAATATATTTAATAGATCTTTTTAATACAACAATTATACAGGTATCTCTACATAGAATGTGTGAAAAGAAAAATTGGCGAGCCAAGTTCAAATGCCGGATAATTCTGTTCTGTTTCTATCCTCTTCCAGCTACAAGTTAAATAGCAGGATATATAGGGATCTTTAGGTGGCAACCAGTCTGGGAGAAGGAAGACTCTAAAGAGGAATGTGTTCCATCAGGTTTTCTTGCTCTAGACATACAACTGCTACTGTGGCTGCAGTACGTATGGTGCTCCTACGACCCGGAGAGGCTACGGGACTTGTGACGTAGTTTATGTTTCATTGATTTTCAGAACGACAATATCGCAATTCATTTAAACGTTTTTGTTTTTTTTTTAGTTTTTTTTACTGATTTTATTGTTTCTGGCGGTTTTGTAGACGGGTAAGGAATTATCGTTAGAAAAACCAAGTTGAGTATTCTGGCTTGAAAAGCAAAACTTATAACAATGATTATAATAATAATTTTCTTATTTATTTTCTTTTTTAATATTTTGTTAATATTCGTGTTATTGAAAATTACTAAAGTTAATTGAAATATACGTCCGAAAAATTATTGCTTAAACTGGAATCAAACATTCGTTATCTTGTACAAAGGTAAGGTAAAAATTGGCAAAAAAACAAAATATCAAAAAAAAAAAAACTTTGTAGTCTTCAATAAAAACCTGTTCAAATTTATGTATATATATATGTATGCATGTACGTATTATGTATATATGTATGCATGTATGTATTTGTGCAATGTATGTGTAGTGTATATGTATGTGTTCGAGTAAATATAATTATCCCGTCTTCAAACCTATTTTCGATAAAATGGTGGGGGAGAAGAAAAACAACAGTCGACTTTTTCTATTATGAGGAGAATGGATGACTACTATGGACCCTAGTTGGGGAACATCCTATCTCTAAAGAAAATTGCTTGTTATTTGTATATTCGTGGGAGAGGGATTTCCGTCTCTTCATATGGACAAACGGGGTTGGTTGATTTACAAATCAATAAATTCTCTGAATAAAACACATATTCTTTTGAGGCAGATTCATATATTCATTAAATTAAAATTTTGCTAAATTCCCTATTGAAAATATTATTAAAGACATTTAAAGCGAAACTTTCAAAAGCCAAAACAATTGAATAGATTAGTATTAAATTCTTTCATTTAACTTTATTTGTGCTATGAAGATAGATAGATATGTACGAATTGGCTTGATAGATAGATAGATAGATAGATAGATAGATAGATAGATAGATAGATATTAATAAAGTGAGATAGATATTAATAGATATTAAGATAGATAGATAGATAGATAGATAGATAGATAGATAGATAGATAGATATTAATAAAGGAGATAGATATTAATAGATATTAATATAGATAGATAGATGAATAGATAGATAGATAGATAGATAGATAGATGATAGATAGATAGATATTAATAAAAGTTAGATAGATATTAATAGATATTAAGATAGATAGATAGATAGATAGATGAAGATAGATAGATAGATATTAATAAAGTGAGATAGATGTTAATAGATATTAAGATAGATAGATAGATAGATAGATAGATAGATAGATAGATAGATAGATATTAATAAAGTGAGATAGATATTAATAGATATTAAGATAGATAGATAGATAGATAGATAGATAGATAGATAGATAGATATTAATAAAGTGAGATAGATATTAATAGATATTAATATAGATAGATAGATAGATAGATAGATAGATAGATTAGATATTAAAGTTAGATAGATATTAATAGATATTAAGATAGATAGATAGATAGATAGATAGATAGATAGATAGATAGATAGATATTAATAAAGTGAGATAGATATTAATAGATATTAATATAGATAGATAGATAGATAGATAGATAGATAGATATTAATAAAGTTAGATAGATATTAATAGATATTAAGATAGATAGAGATAGATAGATAGATAGATAGATAGATAGATAGATAGATAGATATTAATAAAGTGAGATAGATATTAATAGATATTAAGATAGATAGATAGATAGATAGATAGATAGATAGATATTAATAAAGTGAGATAGATATTAATAGATATTAAGATAGATAGATAGATAGATAGATAGATAGATAGATAGATAGATAGATAGATAGATAGATATTAATAAAGTGAGATAGATAAATATGTGTGTACGTGTTCTTTCATTTGTGTATGTGCGTGTCCTTCCGCCCGTGTGTGTGTGTTTGTGCGTCCTTCCCTTGTGCTATCTATAAGTGTGTTATGTTTCCTCTCTCTCTATTTACAGGTGATAAAAGCAAGAAAAGGAGAACAGCGCTAAGTACACGGAAGTCAGGATTAAAAAAAAAAAATGAAAGAAAATACAGAAAAGAAATTGACAGCATTTGATGAGCAAAAACGACAAAATAAATGTTTAAAAAAAGGAAACCAATAAGCAAATTTGTACGAGGAAAAAAAAGAATAATAAAACGTCTTGATGGATTAATAAATTGAAAAATCAACTGGAATACTCTGAGGAAAAGAGAGAAAAATCGTCTCCATTCGACTAATTTTTTGATTCTTTTTTTTTATCTGTCAAACGCTTTTTACATCCCCACCATCTCTCTCTCTCTCTTTCTCTCTCTCTCTCTCTCTCTCCCTCTCAGCTTGTCTAGTTGTCTCTCTCTCATCGATTTCTTTTCTTTTTATCAACCGAAATTTATTCACATCTCACTTTTTACCAATTTTTGCTTATCTAGCCATCTCTTTACGATTTCTGCCTTTTTTTCATCTACCCGTCAAAATTTGCTAACAAGTATATATTATCACTCTTTCTCTATCGATTTCCGATTGCTCCTTATCTATCTATCTATCTATCTATCTATCTATCTATCTATCTATCTATCTGAGTCTGACTGTCTGTTTCTTTCTGCACTAGACTATCACATCTAGCTTTCTATTTATTTATCTACTGTATGTTTCCCAGCCCCTCTTCTCTCCGTCGTTATATTAAAAAAAACGGGAAAGTCCCTAGAAAGAGACGGTCTTTAGCAACTATAAATTTCGAGACTCCCTTGATTATTCCACCGTAAATAATATAAAATATATAAAATAATACTACAGCCACATCTTGGCCCTGTCTCGTGTCATCTGCTTTAACTTAATAAGATATGGATGGATTTGTTGCCAGCTTTATTGCCTGAAGCGAGAACTAAGACATAAATCACGTCCAACAGATCTGTCTAATGATGTAAAGTTTTCCCTCAAAATTTTGACCTATTCCTAACTTTTTTCCTTGACGGTTCATTCTTCGCCGTTCAATTTTAGTTGGTTACTCACTCAATCGATCGATTGATCGATCCAAATCTTTCTATCCACTGACCTTCGTTTACGACTTCTTCCTTTGATTGTCATCTTAAGATCGACCTATTAGCCCCCTTCCATTCAGTTCTATCGTCCACTTCTATCAATTAATAAGATGACAGTTCTATTAGCATGCCATAATATTACGTCTATTGTCTTAATCACAATATCTTTCCATTCATTAATTGACTATTTGTAACATTTATTTCTGTTTATCTTTAATTGTCGTAAAAACATCTTATCTCTACTTGTCTTTAAAATGTGATTTACTATCTGTTTCTCTCTGCCTCTATCTTACCAGCTCGATATATGCATACGGATATAAATATGTATATATATATATATATATATATATATATATATATATATATATATATATATATATATATATATATATATACACTGAGATGTCCCCAGAAAACGAACTGATAATCGAATTAAATATTTGTGCTGTTTTTATATAAATTAAATAAAATCATCGATTTCGTAATGATTTTCAATCAAATATGATTTCGAAATCAATCACAATTTTAATAAATCATTATAATTCCTGTTCCTTATTTAACCTTAAACAACATATACTATTATTAAAATTTCTAAAGAAATTTTTAAAATATACTCGCAGTTTACAATAAGCTCACGAGAAGGAATCGTCTTTTTCTCCATTTGAGTATTTATCTATCCATTTCACGTTCAAACTGAGACAGAAGCATCTTCTCATGAACAAGTCTTTATTTTATTCTTCATATGTTCTGTCATTTGTCTCTATTTTTTTTATATAAAATTAAGATTAATAGATATATTATCTTTTTTAAAACACAAAAATGTTATTCTATTTTACATCAGAGTGAATGTAAGACAATAATTTAAAACAACAATAATAAAAAAAGACAGAATACGCGGTGAATTTAAGAGGAAAATACAAGCAATTTAGAGAAACGAGTTGAGGGGAGACCCTTCTTATTTAACGCATTAAGTGAAACGGACGTAATGAGAATCGATTTGCAGTCGGCAAAGGAAATTGGAAAAATGAGAAGCAAACGAATTTATAGCGGCAAGAGAAATCACAGCTAACAACTAATCAATCGACTGATAACTCGCTTCTGAGATTTGTCTGATTTTATATTTCACCTTCTCTTTATCAATCAGCCAGTCAATCAATTCATTAGTAATATTTATCTGTACGCTCAACTGTGTTTTTCTATCTATCTATCTATCTATCTATCTATCTATCTATCTATTTCTGTTTATACCGAATTCTTTTTATATCTATCTGCCTCTTCGCGTGAAGTTCTTCATATCTATCTATCTATCTATCTATCTATCTATCTATCTATCTATCTATCTCTGTTTATACCGGATTCTCTTTATATCTATCTACCTCCTCGCGTGAAGTTCTTCATATCTATCTATCTATCTATCTATCTATCTATCTATCTATCTATCTATCTATCTATCTATCTATCTATTTCTGTTTATACCGAATTCTTTTTATATCTATCTACCTATTCGCGTGAAGTTCTTCATATTTATATATCTATTTATTTATCTATCTATCTCTGTTTAAACCTCATTCCCTCTATCTGTTCGCGTGAATTTATTAATATATATCTCACCTCTCTCTCGCAATATATATATATATATATATATATATATATATGTGTTTACACCTTATTCTCTTTATATCTTTGTTCATTATCTATCTATCTATCTATCTATCTATCTATCTATCTATCTATCTATCTATCTATCAGCCCGACTAAATTTGTTTAACTCAATCTATCCACGTCTATCTTATTCAGTTTCTATTTGCCAGAATTTGTTTATCTGTGTTTATAACATATTCTGTAAAACTATCTATCCGCAAGAAATTGTTCATATCTACCTACCTATCTTATCAAACTGAATTTGTACATTCTCTCCCCCTCTCTCTCTCTCTATATATATATATATATATGTGTGTGTGTGTGTGTGTGTGTGTGTGTGTGTGTGTGTAAAACCCTGTTCTTATCGATTTTATCTATTTATATTGTATATTCGTCATTTCCTAGATTGATATATCCATCGGTTTTACCATCGATCAATCATTCTAAGCATCTCTTCGCAAAACTTCGATTGATTGAATGATCTTTCCCGTCCGTATACGTCTGCTAATTAAACCTTCTATCGATCTATTTTTAAAACAATTGTCTCATCTTAAGCTCTGTCACCCTCCGTTGCTTTCTCTTAATTATTTTACCCTCTCCAACTGCGCGCCCCACACTTAGTTTTCTAATTTCTCTTATTTGCATTTCAGTACTCGGAAAGTTTGAATAAATACCTGCAAAAGCAAGGAGAACGAAATCATAAAGTAAAGTCGAGGAGAACGAAAGCGACTTCTTGTCTCTTACGCATACAGACCATTGACTGCCCGCAACTTCACTCCGCTGACCCCTCCCTTCCGGGGCCTCTTGTCAACATACAACAAATCAGAAGGCAACAAATAACTAATACTACTCCTTACTCGCTATTTATCTGCCTCTTCGCCCGGTAGCCAATCATACGCTTCGCCGTCTCTTCCATACTGAAAACTAGTTGTTTCATTTTCGTGTTGCTCGATGGACTGGCAGTCCGTTCAGTTAGAACTGCTGCTTCTCTCCCAGCGTCCAAAGTTACACACACGCACACCCATTCACACTTTCGTACATACGCGCGTGCGCGCACACACGCACACACACACACACACACACACGCATGCAAACACACACACGCGCGCACATATAAACACACACACACACACACACACATAAACATAAATAGCGATTTACTACCACCCACACAGACACGCACTTATTCTCACGCACGTGCATTCTTACGCACGCCTTATCTGTCTACCTATCTACCTATCAATCTATCCATATATATATATATATATATATATATATATATAGAAGTGTGTATGTTTAGGTACATCTATGACCTCTTCCTTCTCCTCCTCTTCCTCCTCCTTTCGCTCCCGTTAACTTCTCTCAGTAAATTCATATATATATATATATATATATATATATATATATATATATATATTGATATATATAAATATATATATTTATGGTGTGTATTTATGCATATGTATACAGACATATATATGTATATTTATTTATATATATCTATATATATATATATATATACATACATATAAGCAAGTATATATTGAAGAAAGGATCAGACAGAGTGACAGACGAACACTCGGAGAGATTCGCAAATTGCAAATAGCTGACAGTCTGTAATAAGAAGAAAAAAGAGTGAGAACAGTGCTGAAAAAAAAAAAAACAAATAAGGCAAACGTGTGTCAGAATCACAAACACCTTTACACTGAGCTGAAACCCCAGCTACGCTTTTCTCTATTTGAGAAACCTTGACAGAACGTGTTTAAGTTTACCTTCAACATGCAGATGAAAACTATATTTCAACAAATTAGATACCTAGTCCGGAATATCAAACTGTAGATACATCCATTTTTTAATTTTAGTTTTGTTTTTGTTTTTTTAAAACAATTTTGATATGAGGGTTTCAATTAATTACGCAAAACGTAAGGAGACGACTTAAAATTTAATATTGCAAAGCTTTTTTTTTTTTTATTATTATTTTATTTTTTCATTTATTTCTTCTTTTTTTTTGCACTTGTTTGGGGGGATTTTTTTTTTTTTAATTAAGATTCAAAAGTTAAGCAAACGAAAATCTAAAAATTAAAAAAGTAAAGACGACAGGCATCATCAACATGGAGAAAAAGAAGAAAAAAACACATAAAACTAAATATCCTCACATAAAATAATATATAACAGCATTTTCTTTTTTTTTTCTTTTCTTTTTTTTTTACAAATATAAAAAGTAAATAATTATAACATTAAAAGAAAATAAATATATATTTATCTACGTTTATACATACATACATGGATAAATATCCGTGAGCTTAAAAATAAGTTCGTATAATTACGGCGCGAAAAACTGTAGATTAAAAAAAAATGAAGAGTTGGAAACGAATCTGAGTACCGTAAAATCTATTTATCTTAGTTCCCACTTTGAGTATATGCATAAATTACACTTAAATATTTATTCACTTTAACATACACACACACACACATATATACATACATATATACATACATATAGATATATACATACACACACATACATATATATATATCTATATATATATATATTTATAAATATATATGTATATATAAATATATAAAATATATATATATATTTCCATTTATATAAATTCAGTGAAATTTAATCAGCAGTGGTTCTTCTGAAAGGACGCTTTTTGTCAACGCTTCCCGGCGAATTACATGACGACAGATTGGAACACTTTTTAAAAATCTTTATCAAAGGAAATTAATCACCAAAAGGAGACCAAAAACAAAAAAGAAAAAAAAAGTTTCTTTTTGTCTCTTTTTTTTTTTTTTTTTTTTTTTTTTTTCAGAAAAAGAAGCCCAGAAACAAGAAGAAACAAAAAGTCTGTGGACTTTACCGACAAAAAAAAAAAAAAAATTCAACTTAAATTTACTACTCGAAATTCATTCGTTTATCTTTCCCTAATTTTTTTTTTTTTTTTTTATTAATACTATCGATTGGCATCGCTTCTAATCGAACCTCCAACATCAACAAAAAAAGTTTGTTATATTTTTTTAATTTTTTTTTTTTTTCTTAAGAAAGCGATAAAGAAAAAAAAAAGCAGAAGACGACAAATAAAAAAAAAGAAAAGAAAAAACTTAACTTTCTTTTCTTTTTTAAGTTGATTGTCAATATCCCATTCGGTCATTTATTGTCAGTCGAACACCCCCACCCCACTTACAAAGCCTTCAACCGAGACACAAGTACATACATTTCCTCTCCGTAAGAGAGTCGGACACACGTGTGCGCAGTCAATATTTTACATATTATAAATTATACCTATATGTGTGTGTGTATATATATATATATATATATATGTATGTATATATATATATATATATATATATAATATAATATAATATATATGCATATAAATTGTAAACAAACTGAAATAATAATTATATCTACAAGAGTAATTATATACATACACGTTGATAAACACGTAATTGGAAATATTTTTTAAGTAGATAAAGAAAGTGTTATTGTTTTGATTTGGTTTGTGAGTGTGTGTGCTTTTTTTTTTTTTTTTTTTTTTTTTTACATTTTTTTTTTAATCCAGCTGTGTGGAACACGATGACAGCCAAATCAATTCGGCACTCGCTAAACAAGATGTTTTTATTATGTCTACTGATTAGTAATGAAGCGTTAGCCTGTGGACCCGGTCGGGGCCCAGGCAAACGTCGGGGACCCCGAAAACGGACGCCGCTCGTTTTTAAACAGCACATTCCTAATGTATCAGAAAACACAGTTGGTGCCAGCGGAAATTATGAGGGAAAAATCACAAAACCAGACCCCCGATTCAAAGACATGGTGACAAACATGAACCCAAGTATAGTATTTCGGGATGAAGAAAGCAACAATGAGGATAGAGTGATGTCCAAGGTAAGTAACATCATCGTATTATTTTTGATGAAGTTATGTTAAACTTTGCTTCCTTATTTATAAATGGTACAATATTGTATTTTTATTACCGATCTGTCTCTTTGGTTTTAATGTTTACATCATGTGGATCACTGCGTGCGTGCGTGTGTGACAGTGTGAGGGGTGTGTTCGTATTATTATTAATCTCCTGGTGAACTTTTTTTTTTATCATCACTCAGGAAATGATGTCTGAAAGACATGATTTCATACATGCATTTAAGGCGAAGGGATTATATAATTATCGATTGCTCTGATCATTCAATATCCGAAGGACTCTATCTACTTATTTATTATTTATCTCAAGTTTGCTGGCATCGATCGACATTTAACGATTGATTTATCAGACTTTAACAGTGTGACCGTTGGTGGTAAAATCTATTTCATATTTTAAACTGATCAATACTTTACTTCAAGCCGTCTTTCCAGAAATTAGCATGCATACATATATTAGTTTGTTTGCCTATTTAATATATATATATATATATATATATATATATATATATATATATATATATATATATATATATATATATATATATATATATATATAAACATAGATAGATAGATAGATAATATTATTTTATATATACAGAAGAATTACTTATATACATATATATATAGATTACATATACATTACATTACATACATATATATATATATTTACATTGTTACATATATGTGTGCGTAAAGCAAGGTATGTTCGTAGTTATTGAATTAAATTAGTGCATGTTCTCGTCTCTGTATGTGCGTGTGTTGTGTATGCATCTACCCATGTTTGTATGTAGATATATGTGTGCACATGCAACTCTTAGTATGCATGTATGTATGTATGTATGTATACTAAGATGATTAATTTTCATCTCTTGGTGTGTAGCATACGTTTATTGCTTATTCAATATATATATATATATATATGAGATATATTTGTGTGCAGATAGATAGATAGATAGATAGATAGATAGATAGATAGATATTTTATTTATTCTGAAAAATCTATCATACACAGTTTCTTTTTTCAATCATTCAGCTATACTGATTATCGATCTGTATCTGAAATAATCCCCCTTCAGTTCCCTGTCAATTATCTTTTAAAGCATGTATTTGCCTGACACGTGTCTCAACACCAAAGCGAACGGCATAATAACACGTGGCTTTTTTCGTCAAGGCTTTAATATTGTATTTCTATTCGTTGGGAAGTCGGCGTGTTTAATCTGTCTATCCAACCATTTGTTTTTACCATTGTTTTTCGCGTATTTTTTTTTATTTTTATTTTATTTACCATTTCGGTTGTTTCTTCTTTTTTCCGTTTCTTTTTTCATACCCATTTTACAACATGCAACTAATAATATCCTGAAGGAATTCGTTTTTTTTATTTTGTTTTTTGTTTTTTTTTTTTTTTTTTTTTTTTGTTTATCTGTGATCGGAAAACGCATTGTTAATTGTATTCATCAAAATTATCTTTATGTTCCTCTTCCTCAACGGTCATTCTCTCTCTTTATATAGATATATCCATCTCTTCCAGCTGTAGGTGAAATAACAGAGCAGACTCGCTCTCTAAAGCCTTGAATGCCAATCAGTTTTTTTCTCACAGCCGTAGCTTCTCTGTGTCTTTTCTATAAATATATTCATGGTAATTTTTGTAAGTTTTTCTCTTTTGGTACCTAAACTTTATGAATTTAAGTGCAGTACTAAATTGGCAGATAGGTCCCATCGTTTAACAGTTGAAATTTCTAGCTGTAACGTAAATTCTATGCTTACAGTTTCTTCTCTTGCACTTCTCACTTGTGGAAATCTCTGTCGGCTTCTTGCTTTCCTGTTAACTTTGATCTTCAAAAATCTAAATCCAATGTTAATCGTTATCTTCTCTCATCTTAATTCCTGTTCTTTTATTTTTCTCTCTCTTCTTATTAAAAGTGTTTGTTTCTTTTTCTCATATTCTCACACGCTCGTTAACCCCCTTGCGGTTTAGTGGCTTTATTGCCTTGCTTTGGTATGAAATGCGTTCTTTCCCAAGAATGCGTTGTAATTCACAAATAATAAATAAAATGAATCTGTGGTAAGAAATAATTGCTTACGTCCTTTGGGGACGTGGCATTATTAATAAATAGATGTTAAAAGTGAGATTAATCTGGATATTGTAATCAGTAAATGCTATAAATAAATAGTCTTCTAGTAATGGCGATATAAATAATAAGAATCCCTATAATTCAAATACCCGTCTTTAATATTTTTAAATCCTTTTCATTTATAATCATTTAAGTATCGAATGGACATGGAATATTTATTTGCAGTTGTTATTTGAAAACATGTGGCTTACCTATTTTCTTATTCAAAATTATTGGTTGAATGCTTCAAATTCATATTCTCATATTTTACAACGCACATTTCGAGATAAGACCAGAGATTCTAATGGTATCAAATAGCGGCATCAACAACATCAATAATAATAATAATAATAATCGATCTGTTCTTCTCTGAATGAGAATATCGGATTTAGTCATCGTAAACAAGAAAAGCTGTTGGATAGAGGATGTCATTATTTCAAAGAAAGGGAAAAACCGAAACGCAAATAAGTATCTCGACCTTGGAAAAAAAAAATTGTACAACGTGAAAATGATGATTTTATTCATTATAATCGGCGCGCCAAAGAGATTTGCAAAAGACTTCCAAAAAGAAATTAAATCTTTCAAAAAAAAAAAAAAAAATACATTTACAAATCCGAGAAAGTTTTTATTAAAACACTTGTAAATCCGAGTTATACGCGAAAGACAGCGTTACTAAAAAAAAAAAAACTTAAATACTAAGGAAAGTGCTGGAGCAATGTGAAGAAAACTTTCTGTCGGTTCTACAATGCTACTAGCGTAAAAACCCAATGACTATAAATAATAAGTTATGACTTCGTTTTGAATTAAGTCAAAATTCTGAATTCTCTTTTTAACAAAACTCGTAGCCACTAATAATCTTCTTGTCTCAGTGAAAATATATACCCGTAGTCTCACGCTTTTCCGCTGAGCCAAACCCATGCCTGTTTTTATGCTTACATTCATTTTCGTTTTTGTTTTACATTTTCTTTTCACACACACACACACACACACACACACATATCACTATATGTGTGTGTGTGTGTGTGTGCATGTAAGTGTGCGGAATTTGGAAAATCTTGTTAGCATTTAAAAACTTAAAAAGTGATTAGTTTGTGTGTCGAAAAGCAAAGGGTCATTATTATTATGCAATTGATAATGTATTTGAAATTTGATAGACACAATAAAACAGGGCCCAAAGACTATGAGTTCAAAGCAGTGGAGAACTTTCAGAGGGGAATTAACAGGAGATAATTGATAACTGACATCCATTTAAACATGGCACGTGGAACTAGAACAGTCTACTCCAGTGAGCGAAATAAAGGGTTCAGTTCGACATTCCAACCACCTGAAGATGGCCGGAGCGTACAACGGCCGAAACGTTGTAATAAATATGGCGACAAAGATGAGGACAATAGTCCGAATAATGTAAATAATGTACATAATACCTCATCTCAGAAATATTTGAGATACAATAAAACATATTATATGAAGGAAAAATTAGAATTCCAGGCAGTGTTGTGCATTCGTAGGAAAGTTTAAGTAAAAAAAATATTCTAAAAATATAATGACGACACTAGCGATTATATTAATAGACGGTTTTCAGTTTTAGTGGTAATAATATTTAATCGTCAATACTGTTAAGAACATTGTTTTAATATTGTAAAAAGAAGTGTCTATGTTGAAGCCGCTCATAACAAAATGCATTGCCTTATTGATCTGTCGACCAGTAATAATCATCAACATTACTACCATCATTAAAAAATTGTAGTAGTTATTCGTGTAATCAGCCAACCGTTCATTCAGGAGATATGCAATGTTTATATATCTACTTTGTTTCAGTAAATTTGATAGCAAGTTGAATTCGTTCATATTTTTTCCTAACATATTCACGGAAAATTTTAGAATGTTTTCGTTAAGTGTCATTTTGACATTGGTTTTTACTATTCAAAGACTAGTTCCTGATTTTGTTTTCATCGAAGTTATATTCTGAGTTCACGTTTTCACAGGCAAACTGTTGATATCGTCATATTCACTCGCCGTAAAGAAGTCGAACGAAGTCGGGCTCAACGTGTCAATGCGAACAGTCCTTTCCATTTTAGCTGCATAGTATATGTACTTCGACCGAACTATACACAGTTTTGAATTCAGAGTTTTCCTTCCCCTAGACCGGTTGCCACCCAAGGCTGCCCTACTATTTACCCATAGCTAGGGGGAGAAAAGTTGGATCCATACTTTTCCCAAGGGTATTGGCACATAACTGAATTTAATGATCTCGAATGGAATTCAAGCTCGGATCTCCGCTTCTTCAACCCGAGCCGTAATCCATTACTCTACTGTGACAAAATACAGTGCACGAGGAAAATGGTAAGAAGCTCAAGTGGAAATATCGTGTAGCGGCAATCTTTTAAGTCTTTTAGGCGGCATCCCGATTTTTACCTGTATCCTGAACACTGACCCTTGACATCGATAAGAAATATGTGATCATTTTAGACATGAGGTAGAATAACTCTGGATTTCACAAGGTGGGATAAACTTTCAAAAAAATTTAAAGTGTCTCTGACAAACTTAATCCCTTGGTGTAATGAGCGTGTGTGTTTAAAATCTTTATATATCGAATATATACATATATATCGAATATATATATATATATATATATATATAATATATATATATATATATATATATATATATATATATATATATATATCGAATAGATAGATAGATAGATAGATAGATAGATAGATATATTCAAGATGAAGATAGATAGATGGATATTCAATTAGATACATATTCAATATGAAGAAGGAGATAGATAGATAGATAGATAGATAGATAGATAGATAGAAACAGACTAACCTTGCTAGAGAAAAATTAATAGTGTTAATATACAGTGTTAATATATAGTGTTAATATATGTATATATATATAGAAAGAAAGAAAGAAAGAAAGAGGTGGAGAGAGAGAAACATGAACAAAATTATTCAGAGAGAGACAGACAGAGACAGAGATGAATACAGTGTTAATAGATCTCTCATAGATACTATCTCGATAGATAGATAGATAGATAGATAGATAGATAGATAGATAGATAGATAGATAGATACGAAATTCAACCTACAAATGTACACATGCACAATCACGTAGGCACGTGTGTTTTTAATCGCAAAACAAAACTGTCAAATGTTTAGTCATTTAGTCCTGTTGAAGGAACACACTTTGCTTGAAACGTTTAGAGATACTTTCTTGTTAATAAATGTATTAGTGTTTCTCTTTTTATCTTCATTGTTTTATTTTATTATTATTATTATTATTATTATTATTATTATTATTATTCACTTTTTTCTGTCCCGTTTAGAAGTTTCTATTATTTTTCTCAGGTCATGTTCTGTTTATCGACTTCACAGTGAATGTTCTTTGACACTTTATCTTTTATATTGAGTTAGTTTCTCGTCAGAACGTGAGATTTGATTCCTTCATGCAGTATTTCCATCTGCCCGCCTATATCTTTCCACATGCAAAGGCCAACAAAACAATATCCCTGTATTTTCCGTGCCAATTTCTTTCTCAGGTCTACTTTAACATTGCTACGTGCGTGTTTACTGTTTAGTTTACAATATGCGCATGCGTTTAATTAAATAGTTTCCGGCTATATGCATATTATAAAAAAAGGTCGGATAGTTTCTAGCGATTCTTTATAATTTCCATACCCGATAGACGTCGCGAATTTTCTTTAAAAAAAAAACCATTCCCCAAAATATCCGCTGGTGTGTATCACTGATAAAGTGCACTGTAGCAAAATACAAATTTGACTCTCGTAAAATTCAATGTTCGAAACACGAATCGAATACCTTCCGCTGTGTTATTTTATATTAGTCGTCTAAAATCTCCACCACATTATGAGTATTTACATACACACAGACAAATCTGCTTTTAGTTAATACGACGTAAAACCAAATCGACCCCTCTCACGTCTTGTTTTGCTAATCGAATTTCTCAGGCAAGTATGCTTCAGGAAGCTCCCATAACACTTAAAATTTGAATATTGCTAAGTATTTTAATTCCTAAATAGAAATGAGCATATATATATATATATATATATATATATATATATATATATATATATATATATATATATATATATATATATATATATGTCTGTGTGTGTGTGTGTGTGTGTGTGTGTGTGTGTGTGTGTGTGTGTGTGTGTGAGCGGTAACGATATTTTTTTTTATATGTCGAGAACAACTTTGAATATATATGAATATATATATATATATATATATATATATATATATATATATATATATATATATATAAATATATATAAAATATATAAAGATATATATATTGGCCGCCTACATACGTTTTCCTAACACCCACGTCTGCTAGGGTGGCTTGCCAGTTCCTACCCAGACACATTGATCTTTGTTCAACACCCGGGGAGCCCACATTTGGTTTATACGGCCGCTATGCTGTGCAGACTTTAGTTACAGTTTCTGGGATGTTGAACAATGCCAGTACGTTCAAATCCCCGGTCACAATAACTTTTAGCTTATTGCTAATGTTCTAATCATATATATATATATATCATATATATATATATATATATGCTAGCACAAACATCCACAGCTCTCAAATAGTTCCGTCGACCAAATTTCACTCTCAAGGCTTGGGTTTAACCCTTGGTATGGTTTTCCGGCACTTTCGAAAGGTGCTGCACACCGGGATCGCCTCCCCAGACCGATAATATGAAGAAGTCACCTATGTGACAAATCGACTATAGTGAAATTCGAACCCGTGTCTTATGGTCGGAAAGCAAATCCATCGAACCACTCTATATATATATATATATATATATATATATATATATATATATATATATATATATATATATATATATATATATATATATATATAGAGAGAGAGAGAGAGAGAGAGAGAGAGAGAATATTAGTGGTAAATATACACATACATATGCAATCATATATCTAAAATATATATCTTTCCGGTATATCTTTAAAGTATTAGACACCCGAGAATATTCATATTTCTCTCACTTAAACCATCTTTGACTCCCCTCTTTAAAACGTCTCTGTTAAATTTTAATCCCCCCCTTCATCTTTAGACCACCCTGTTCTTCTCTCGTCTGTTACCCCTCCCTATAGCTTTCATTTACTCTAACATTCGTCCCACACTTTCATACATACACTCTCACTAAATTTTATTTTTTATTCCCGGAGTTGTTTTTTTTTTTTTTTTTTTTTTTGTTTTCTTTTTGAATTTGTAGGTCTGATCAATTGGATCGTATCTACGATTCCAGTGGAATAAATTATTAGCATGGAATATTAGTGTTTAAGTTTTTTTATTATATATATATATATGTATATATATATATATATATATATATATATATATATATATATATATATTTTATATATATATATATATATATATATATATTTTATTATATATATATATATATATATATATATATATATATATATATATATATATTAGTAGGTTGGTTCGTTGGTTGGTTTTCTTTAGACCACATGTCAATATTATGAATTATTTAATGCCGAAATTTATCTATTTTAAACACAATTTTATGCCTCTAACTATAGATATTTGTACATTATTTTATACATTCAGAGAAAATGTACTTTATTTTATTTATATAGTTCATAGATAACATGTGTTGTTGGTATTTTTTAAGGTATTGCTGCTATTTTCACTACAAAAATGTATTGTTGTCAATTTTATTATAAAAATGTACTGTTGATTTATTTGGCGGGCGTCACTATTTGCCCATAACTGGGACCCTAAAAATTACTAACACCCCGGGCCAAGTTGGATCTGGGAACAACTGCAGTTAAGAGCTGGTTCTACGATCCTCAGAACCTCTCTCCCGATAAGAGGCCCTGTTACCGAATGTAGTTTATCGTCATACCCAGGACAGATGATTAGAAGAGAAAGTAATTTAGTTAGGAGAACATTTAAAGAAAGACCATTATTTTCTGAGTCTTCCACAGTTAATTTACGCACACGATCATACAGCCTGTCGCCTTTCTTAACAGAACTACTGCTATTAAAATGCGGGATATTTAAAAACAAAAGCTATAAAATCCCAACCAACAGCGGTCAAAAGCTGAATGAGAGTGTTCATTTACACACCTCGGACGCCAGAAGTTTAGAAATTAAAATTCAAAGTTAAACATTCCTGAATTTTCCGCGTTTCTCGATGTTTATTATATGTTGTTCCATCCGCCTACATATATATGATTTCATCAGTAAAAAACTTTCCTTAGTTTGAAGAAGTCCTTTCAAAAGACGAAAAGCGCTACCTATATTTTTTTCCATTTTCTCATTCCGTTAGTCCAAGAAATAAAAGTTATATATCATATTCTCCCGTTGATATATATATATATATATATATATATATATATATATATATATATATATATATATATTGGAAGTTTTCATTGAGACATGTTTCATTAAATAATTTAGACAAGTTTTGTCTACTTATTTTCAATTGAATCCTTTCATATTCGCGGACAAGCTTTTTGGTGTTATTATTGAAGGAAGAGAGAAAATTACCGTATTGATACATATTATTTTATTCCAAGTACTTTCGACATTAGCACAATGCCATCATCAGGGTGTTTAGGGTGTTTAATATAATATATATATATATATATATATATATATATATATATATACATGTATTGTCAAAATGACCGGATATATTGTAGCGTCTTGTCGAACGTAATTTCAATGAAGAAATGAATTGAATAAACATATATATTTTTTCTTTTCTCAATAATTTTGTAGTTTTAAACTTAATAGTGATTAAATTTGATTTTAAAATTGCCAGTTTTTAATTTTAATATTAAATTTTATCATATATTTTTATAATTATTGGTTAGTATAAATTATTTTTAATATTACACGTATTTTAAAGATCTGAATAGCTATTATAACATCACTTCGTTGTCAAGCTTTTGAATGTTTCTATACTTGGTTTTCTGATTGGTTATTCTAGCTTTTTTGTAACAATGTTTCCCCTAGTATAGGATCGTTAATTAATCTGAAACTTTTAAAACCATTTATCTTCAACATCATCACTTGATAAGACACAGAGTGTGTTGAAACAAAATGGCTATTTTTGTAGGGATTTTATAACATACTTATGTTATAATTTTTTATAAAAAATAATTATATCTGCTCTACTTTGTATTGAGCACTCTTTTAAGAATAGTAATTGTTGGTTATTAGAATTCATTCCGTATATACCAATTATATACTTATATATATATATATATATATATATATATATATATATATATATATATATATATATATATATATATATTGCGTATTTAGCCACCAATCCTTCTTTTATGCATGTTTCATTAAAGTTGACAGACAAGGTACTACGATTAAACTTTTATTTCATTTTTCTTGTGTTTAGACCCATGTTTTCTTATATGGATAGAGACCGTGTAGAAACTGTTTAAATGTTCTATATTTCCGAGCCCTTTTTGCTATATTTTTAGCCATTATCAATTTAATTAGGTGTGTGGGTTGTGTGTATGTTTCTAGAGTTATAAGGTTGTTTTATTTTCCGAACACAGTCACCACATTGTGGATGTGTTTGTAGTTACTATTATTGAGTGTTGGATTTTTTCTTTTTTATTACTAAGGCTTATTTAGACTTCCATTATTTTTTTTATCTTTTTCATATTTGAATAAATATACTGTTTAATAAATAAATAAAAACTGAGCATCTACTCAAATATGAGTACCCATTAAAAATAACGTTTAAAGAAATAAATTAAATATTGCGCCTAGCATGAAACAGCCTGTCGCCTCTGAGTGTTGACTTCAATGTTCACCTTTATATATATATATATATATATATATATATATATTCAAATTTGTATGCACACCCTTACTCAAACACATAAATATTCAGAGTTATATGTATATCGCAGTATGCACTGTTTTAACAGAATCATCAAATTTAAGCAATATCGAATCAAGCCAATATCTGTATGGGTAACTGTTAAACACGACTCTGTATTACATCTGAAAGTACACGCTTCAAAACCAGAAAAACGATAGAAAAATGCAGTTTCCCGCCAAATTCATTTGAACCAAGGGAAATAAACTCTTTCGCTTTTATATCATGTTAACCGATGTTTTACGAAGCTGATAATATTTCTATTGGATTCAGTTATGTTCGTTTTTGTAGGATTTATTTTAAATTCGAATTAAATTTATTGGTATCTTTGTCAGTACGAAGTCTTGAGTTTTTCGCTTCAAAAGATTTATTGAAAAGTATAAAACCTCTCTTTATCTCGATGTTTCATTTTCTGTAAGGAAATGATCGAGCATGGCCTTCCACATCTTCCCCTCTTTAGTTATCAGCAACATTTGCTCCTTTAAGACCTACCTTTGTCTTTGTGATACTTGCCCGTCCACCGATTTGCTCCAACTTGTCAAATAGTTTGCTCGCAGCTTTCTTTGCGTCTCTTGCTTTCAATGTTTCATATGACTGTTAAATTACCCAAGTTTTCTTTCCTCTTTATTTTTCCACTAATTTCTTCTCTTTTTTTTTTAATGGTCAGTAATAATTACTATGTAGTTACTATATTGCTTAAAACATCTTAAAATATGCTCTATTCACGGCACTGTTATTCATCGATAAATCAACATCTATTTCGCGTTCAGGTTTTTTCTTCACCTGTGACGAAAATTGCTTAAAGACTAAATAAAACAACTTTCTATTACAAAAGACAAATTAATTATTTCAAAAACTCTTTACTTTTCTGAAATATCTGATTTGAAATTTAAATTGAAAACGGCTTCAATCGATCGATTATGCGTTGATAAAATCTGTCCATCTCTCTATGTCGCTTCAAGTTTTTTCATCATCTGTGACGAAATTGTCCAACACTCAGTCATATAGGAGATTAGAGATTACGTAGCAATCCAACATTGTTTTAATTATATCTAAACACATTTTTCCAACCTTTAATATCTTTCTCTCTTTCTGAAAAACATTGTTCGTTATTCCAGTGCGCTAAAAATGCTAGATTTCTGCATCTTGATTTTGACATCCCCGATATGTAACTCACATGTTGGGCTGTCTCTTTTGCTGACGACGACGAATTTTGCCTTCTTATAGTTAAATCTTTCTCCGGCATTTCTTTGAAGTAAGTGAGGAATAAAATTATTGTCCTGCATTGTAAATTTATCTCCTTCATTTAGAATGTAAGATTAGGTCGATTCTTAGTCAAAAACTCTACAATTAAGACAACTTATACGTATGTGTGTGTGTATTTGGCTGGCCGCTCGTATTGGAGTAAGCCTGTCTAATCGAACGAATAGCAAGTCACTGTTGTAGACACCTGCTAAAGTATATTTGTGTTATACCAAATATATATTGTATTTTTCTTACGGATAAGACATTACTTTTTGCAATTGAAAATTTAACAGAAATATTTTGTCACTCATTTAAAATGAAACATGTATTAGGAAGGAACTGCTACCCAAATACACTACTATACATGCACACACGCATACACACACGCGCGCGCGCATATAATATATATATATGGTGGAATGTCACCTATTGACCAAGTACCACCAATTTTTACACCATTTACGTCGTTACTTTGCCTCAACCATTCTTTGATGTTTCCTTTAATGACTTCTGAGCACTGCAAGAGATTTTCACTTCAACCCGCGTATATATATATATATATATATATATATATATATATATAGTCAAATTTAAAATTTATCTGGTTTGACAACTGACAGTCTTATGAGTTCTCTATACCAAATGTTATAGAGAGTACACGTGATCGGCAGATACAAGTACAGAAAAGTTTAAATTTGAAATGTTTATGAAATAATAAATACAAATTCTGTAATTAATACAATCTCTGTCCTGACGAGAGAGAAATCATGAATCTCAAAGTCGACCTACGATATGTATTTATTTTCATGGATCAATAATTATTGCTCTAGACAACAATTGAGCACTTTATTTGCAGAAATTATATTCGCTATGATATACGTTGAATTATAAAATTTTGCTATATCAATACATATATCATATATTAGTATTATATATATATATATATATATATATATATATATATATATATATATATATATATATATATATATATATATATATATATAGGGGGTATGGGAAAACGATATATAAATTTTTATATATCAAGAACAATTTTAGGGGGAAATGTGTCAAAAGTCAAAGTGGAAAAAGTTTTCGTGTGACGGGTATCATCCTTTAAGACGTCATCGGATAAAAGCAATATTTATGCTGATTTGACTACACATGTGCACGAAGGAAAGGGTACACTGATAATTTGAAATTTTTTTTAATATACGTTTTAAGAAGTGTAGTTTATGGTACTTCAGTCCAATGAAGTCCTAAATGACAAAAACACGTCACACGAAAACCTTCCACTTTATCTTAGTTCTTTCCATATACATATATATATATATATATATATATATATATATATATATATATATATATATATGAATTGAACAAAGATGGATTAAAAATATTTTTTTATGCATAACAATATTTTATTACATTCGGCGAATGAAACATCAATATTTGATAGTTGGTGGATTGGCCCGGCCTTTTCAGCATATTCTAACCCGGTAAAATTGTAGACCATTCTGAAGAGGAGGACATATAGGGAATGTTTCTAAATTTAACATTCTCTTCCACAACGCATTTCTCCATAAATTGATGAATCTAACATAAAATTTATAAAAATTTTCCTAATTCAGCAAAATATACTTTACACGGACATGGAAATATATATATATATATATATATATATATATATATATATATATCACTTTTCTATGATAAAGAAACGCGTTACTAAAGAAACGTTTTCCGTTTGTCTTTATTCATATATATTATATATATATATATATATATATATATATATATATATATATATACATATACACATGGTGCCAGTCTACTAGTTAGACGATTATGACCATCCCTGAGAGGTTGACATAACTGATTGTTTCTACGAACATGCGATCGCTAGTGACTTTTGAAGCTGGCGAGAGACTTACATTGTTTGCTGCAAAGACTTTTTTTTTCGGGCCCGACGGCTAGACTCCAGGTGAAGGATCGTTATGGGTTTTCAAATGTTTCGTGAACCCGGAGCGGATCTTGCAGACTCTGCAGCATACATAACAGAAAAGCTAACCTGCAATAACGAATTGAACATAAGCTGTTGGCGGCATTTGTCTATGAGTCCAGCGTTTGACAAGCATATTCTTCGGCCGCACTCATGTCAAGCAGAGGAAAAGCGTAATGCACACACACACACAAATACACACACACACACACACACACACACAAATACACACACACACACACACACACACACACACACACATATATATATATATATATATATATATATATATATATATATATATATATATATTAATGAATACACATATTATCCCTGACCGTGAGTTTCATGTACGACGCAGTCATCAGATACTGAGTATGACCTGACCTTTACACAGTTTGAATTATATATATATGTTTATCACAATGTTGGCATATTAAACAGTAGTTTTACATATATATATATATATATATATATATATATATATATACACTACACACACAGTTTGCTCTGAAAGTAATGACTCCTGTTATAGGGCCAGCTATTAGTGCTATGGCAAGTAAAGATTGAATCTTCATGCCAATAAAATAATTGTTTTACCTTGTTATATATTTTATCTGAGCAGCAGTCTAGCAAAATATCGTCTGACATGAAAGTGTATACGGTCGAAGAAGAGGTGTAACGTTTACGGTAACGAAACAATGGGTGTAAGCAACATTGTGCGGTCGGTAATACGTTTCAGCAGTAACGACAGTAATGTGTGTGTGGCACTCTTGGATCCGTTGTAGTTTCCGTGCAAATAAATGAATAGCACTAGCTTTTTGTACAGAATTTTTTTTCTCCTGATGATGGCCATGTTGGCCGAAACTAGACGAGGAATCTAACTGAAATAATAATAAAAACGAAAGCATATTGATATACAACCCAGTGTGTCTGAAGATTTTAATTTTTTAATATTTTTATTGTTCAATATATATATATATATATATATATATATATATATATATATATATATATACACTACTAAAACCACTTTTGGGAACACTTCTTATTTGAAATAAACGCCACATTTTAACTTATTAAACAGTGTGTACAACGTTTATAGACCCGTACACTCGAGAAATCTTAGTAAAGGAAATATGTTCACCTGCAGGAATTGAACTCACTGTTTATTAACCAGAAATGGAGCGTCTATTTCAAATACGAAGTGTCCATTATAACAAAGTTTTAAAGTCATAAAAATGTCAGATTAAAAATAAAAATTCATTAATTATTTAGAAACATCTGCGCGTGCGTGTGTATGCGATCCGAGGTTGAACGTGAAGAATTGTGAATTTCCTGCCTTCTCTTTACGGATAATATAGAAATGAAATACCGAGTGGATTATCTGAGCAAAAAAATAAAATAAAATAAAATATGATTTTAATAATTTATTCAATTCGACAACGCAGACATTAACGAATTTTTGTAAATATTATCGCGCTATGAATTATGCGAGAATTATCGGCTGTCCAGTCCGGATGCTGCAAATTTTAAAAATCGATCATAAAAAGCTTATTCTTCATTTCTTGTGCATATCAGAGTAATCAATTCTGGAGAGGGCGCCATATTTTGTTTGGTTCGTTATAATTATCTACGAATTGCATTGCAGAATTTTCTTCAAAGCAAACAGGAATTTCACAATGTAAACATTAAAAGAAAATCAGCTATTGTAGCTTCGACCTGTAAACTACATCATTTACAGCTAGATCCCACAAAGCTGAGTTATTAAGCCCTGTCAAAGACAAAAAAAATAGGAGGCATTTTTACCAAACTTTTGATAACTTAAAAAATTAAATGAGTTTATGACCAATCTTAGATAAGGTTTGTCTTCCCCTTATTATTAAAAAAAATGTAACTACACATCCACATAAAGGAGAGGGGGCGTTGAATTTTTTTAAATATATGTTCTGATATATAGTCTAGCTAATTTCACTTAGTTTCTTTTTGCTTGTATCTTTTGTTATCAAGTATCCCGCATTGTGGTAATAATAAAAGTGATACACCGGCTGGTATACTCTGGTCCGTGTCGATCGACACTTTTTGAGCATGGGCAAAATGAATAGATACAAAAGTACCTATCCCATTCATAAATAATCCTTTTTACTATGCTTATAAATGCACTCAATATAAATTCTGTTAACTTTTGAAAATGCTTGGCAGTTTTGCCGCGTATTCAAAATGGCTACTAAAATATTGGCGCCATTGTCGATCTGATTGTTTCTTTCTATTCTTATTAAATCTAAATTTACTTGAAGTAAATTACTAGCACTCTTTCTTTTTTTTTCAAAACCTAAAAATAATATCAGGTTTAATATTAAAAAGAATATTCCGCATTTCATTGCAGGTCCGGATGCCATCATTATTCACTTGTTTATATTTAAAAAAAAAAAAAAAGAAAAGGAAAAATAGAAATCTTTCAACATTTAGATATTTATTAGCAAAATTAGGGAAAAATATGAACCTAATTTTATCTGTATATTTTTCCACGAGAATTTCGTCTGAAGTCGTAGAATAATAGAATAAGTCAATTTCCAGTTGCGTGCGGCTTTCTTTCTCACTTCTACAGTTCTGGGTGTTGGTTTTCCAATGTGGTCACTTCCACATGTGTCCTCATGGATTCTCTAGTTATGGTCCATGTCCTCTAATGCTTGCTTTATTTCTGAGCAATAAGTTTTATCATTTTGTTCTGTCATCTCCTGGTTTTGTTCAACCCTTTGATGAGAATCAGTATGGGTAACGTCATTTTCTTAAAGTATCAGTTTTATTTCCTTTATAAATTTGGGCCAGACATTTGGTCCCAATTTTAGTAATTTTGTATCTTGGTTTTTGGCATTCAATGTGTTATTTTTGATGATCTTTCATGTACCCTCCAATGATTTTTCGTGCTTCTGGAAAAGGGATGTTCTTTGTAACGCTTACAAATAGTAATATTTGTCGTTATATCAATAAATCTGCAGCCTAATAATGAAAAAGACATTTATTATATACAATATATTTATTTTTCAACATAATCTCCTCCTTTGTCAATGCACTTAATTCAATTGTGAATATTAATCCCAGAGATCGATCCTTGTACAATCAACATTTCGGACCAAAATTCAGTTAAAAACTATATGCGCGGCTACAGACATTTAATCTATTCTCGTAAACAATTAATTTTTGGTCACATTTTGGGAAGTAGGTAAGCCAAAAATCTTTTCAACACCTTGCGTATACGTCGTCACCTGTAATTATCGTTCAAATAAAATAATACTTATGAAAGTTAGGTGTAATGACTCCGAAGCAATTTTCTTGTTTCTGGGCTTGAGAGACAAACAATTCCTCATCGACCTTATAAAGAATATCACTTCATCTTTTTAAAGAGAGAAATTTAACTGCAATTTGTTTTACAATATCATCTAGAATCATTCTCATTATAAATTTCATTTTAATTGAAGATTTCCTCAGTTATTGTCTTATTTTACTACTGTAGTCACCTTAATTTTACAACTAATTATAGTCATATTGATTTTAATACTAATTGTAGTCACATTAATTTTACAGCTAATTGTAATCACACTAATTTTAGTATTAGCTGTTGTCGCATCTATTTTTGTACTGTTGTCACATCATTTTTAGCACCATTTGGATTTGAATCAATTTTCAAACAATTTGATAATATCTCGTTTCAACTTAAAATTCTTACATTAAAAATTCAATTGTTCTATAAGTTGTATAATTTGTTTTTTTTTTTTTACCTTTCTACCCTTTATCTACCTTGTCAGAAATTTCAAAATTATGCTTTGTATCTTAACAGTTTTAAAAATAATAACTCACATTTATTTTGAACTAAACTGAGCGATGATTACATTGACTTTAGCTGTTTGTTTTCCTTCAAGTTCAGCCTGGAATCTATGATTATTATTATTATTAACTGTCTTGTAATTAGCGCTTTTTTTCATTGCGATTGGCTCGGCTTTTCTCGGTCGAAGCAAAAAAAAACTTGCGACAAAGAGCGGTTTTCTTTGTGCACATGCATGTGTGTTGCAAAACACACGTATACACTTGTGTGTAAACTTTTTTGATTTTTTTGTTTTGCTTTGTTTTTTGTTTTTTTGTTGTTGTTGTTTTTTTCTTCTCCCTGATAACAGCAAATCCTTTTTTATTTCATCACTGTATTTTTATCAGGATAATTTCAACTCATTTTCGTCATGTTCGTCTTGCGTCTAGTAATTTCCACTATATCATGGTTTTGTTTCATATATATTGATTGTATAAGTTTCTGTTCTGAGTTTTCCAACTTTCCCTCTCCTTTTACCAAATTCAGTATAGGATATACGGAAATTTATTATTGGAGATGAGGAAATTTAGTATATGAGATAAGGAAATAAAATATGGAGTAGGCAAGTTACTAAAAACAAAAACGTTAACCTAAGAACTCGAGACATGCTTTTAAATAGTCTCGTCAGATCGAAACTCACATATGAACGACTTGTTCAGAAACGTATAACTTATTATCTATTTGAGATCGTCTTCTTTTATGTGCCATGCCCCTTCGGGACGTTGGCGATGATAGATCACCACAATTTCCTGTCCTCTGTAGCTCTTAGTAAATATAGTCTTTTTGTTATCTCTGTTCTTCCAACCATTTACACAAGCTCGTTATGAGCTGGCTTCTTCTGTTCCTCTTGCCTTTAATATGTCCAGTGTGTGTCAAATTTTGGAAGCACCCTTTTCTCCTCATGTGCTCTAGAAATGTCAACTATCTCTTTTGATGTTTTTTGTTTCCATTTTCTCTAAAATTTTGTTATGTCTCACAAGTTCAGTTCACACATATTCTGTAGAACCACATTTCTGTTGCTTTGTCTCTTCTTCATCTGTGAGGAGATTGTCCAGCATTTACTGCCGTATAGAAGAACTGATATTACATAACAGTTCAGTACTCTTTTCTTCGTTCTAATGAAATGATTTCAATAAATCCTTTAGGTTTTAAAGACGATCTTCATCAGACCCTATAGTCTACCGTAAAGATACTAGGAAATCCAGTTTACTATGCAAATTCATTGTATACACACACACACGCGCACACACACCTACGGTAAACAAAACAAAATATGCTTATACCACGTGATTTCCTAAAATGGAAAAAAAATAATTTAATTTGAACTTTGGCCGGGAGAATCTGATACTCACGAGTTGAATAGAGAGAAAGAGATACAAGGGAAAACAACGCGTGACATATCTGGCGGCCTTAAGCAAGTGGATGACAGAACGTGGTCTGGGGGAAGAGTTGCAAGGGAGAGAGGTGGGGTGGAGAGCCACGATCGCCTACGTCCTGAAAGTCAATGGCACATAAAAAGAAAAAGAAGCAGTCCAGATTACGGTATTACGGCTAGATCACATTAAAACACCGGTTGCCCTACGATCGTCGAAGTTAAGCAACATCAAACCTGGTCAGTACGTAGGTTGGTGACCATTTAGGAATACCAGTAGCTGTAAGCTTGGACGTGCAGGTAGTATAATTGATAATGACTCGCAATTGTTAATTAGAAAGCTTCATTCGCTAGACCAATGCATGTTCGGATTTCGCATTTTACGTCCTCTGATAAACGCTTCCCAGATATTTAAACTTTGGCATCACCTTGACGCCCCATCTGGAAACCAGACCGCATATGCTCATATGACGTGATTTATTATAAAATAAATTCGTAATGTGGCTTGATTGATTAAATTTCTACGGCTTAGCAACCCTTGGTAGGTTATTTAAAGCTAGAAAATATTTTCAGATTGTAAGAACTTTTAAAAGATAATAATGATTTACTGATACTAATTAACCCATAGTTGGGGGAGAAGAGGCGGATTCATACCTATTCCAATGGTATTTGCGCGTAATTAAATATAAAGAACACGACATGAATTTGAACTCTGCTCTTCTATTTCCAATTCTGAGTTGTTATTCATTACATCCCACGCACATCCAAACTTACAGCACCTGGTATTTCCAAACGGTTACCCATATAGATACTGACCAGGCCCGATGTTACGATCTTGTGAAAACCGGTGTTTCGACGTGATACGGCCGTAATCCCGCAACAAGAGACTTTAACTTAGATTTATCCCTGATCTCCTTTTGTGAAGTTGCGAACATTGATCTTATCTCTTTGCTTCAATGTCATTGACTTTCAACTTGTCATACGCAATGTCTTTATTTCATCATCTGTTCAACGGGAGTAACCAATTATGAGCGGCAGCAACCGTCATATGACGCTTTTAATCAAGATTTTACGATTTGGTTTCACCCTAAACATTTTTGTAATTCTTCCAGGATCTTCATTGTTAATTTAGTCATTTTGTTTTATCACGTCAATTTCTGAAACCCAGATATTTGACATCTATCAAGAATGCTCATTAATTTGATCTTTTGTTAGTTTGCCGCTTCTTTCGAATATTTTGTTCCAATATATAAAGCAAATATACACCTTAATTAGGTAAGTAATACTTACTAGTGATGAGTTTTCTGATAAGGCTGACAATGGGTATAGCAGCCATTTTGCAGCTACTGACAGAATAATAGATTAGGTAATCATGTGTGAGTGTATTGTCTATGTACACACTCACCCATTCTGACTGCAATATTCACAGCGACTGGCGATGGGACAATACAAACTGTGATTTATACCTTTCTCAAGTGTATTAGAGTGAAAATGATGTAAGTCACCTTAACATAGACGTCATTATCAATATAAACTCACCTGAACTTTTTTACCATTCGTGAGAAAAGCATTTTATATAAACATATTAAATATATAAGTGAACGCTCATCTGAATATACTTGCTTCAATAGAGTTTACTTCAACGGAGAATGGTACTTCAATAGAACGTAATTCAATGGCGTGTACTTCAATAGAGGGTACTTCAATAAAGTGTATTTCAATCGAGTGTACTTTAGTAAAGGGCATATCAATAGAGTTCACTTAAATCGAGGGTACTTCAATAAAGTGTATTTCAATAGAGGGGGGTACTTTTATAGAATGTAATTCAATATAGTGTTCTCCAATAGAGTGTATTTCAATAGAGGGCGGTATTTCAATAGAGGGCGGTATTTCAATAGAGCGTAATTCAATATAGTGTTCTCCAGTACAGTGTATTTTAATAGAATGTACTTCAATAGAATGTACTTCAATAGAGGGTAGTTTACACTTCAATAGAAAGTACTTCAGTAAAGTTGGTACATTGTAACTATATTTATATTTGTATGACAGATGGCGGTGTTCGAATTCTTGGAATCAGATTTCCCACCCACAAAAATTATTTTCCGAAACGCTCTACAGACTTCCCCAAAATGAGCATCAGTTTATCTTATTATTCATCTTCATCAGTGTCAAGGGAATCTATTTAGAAAACAGACGAACTGAGTAGTTTCACCTTCAAAGTCATGAACTTAATCATCCCTGTAATCTCGCTCATTACTACTCACCTTTACTATTCAACTTGCGTTTTACATGTAAACAAAGTTGTCCTAACGTAATGATGGAGATGCTTCACAAGTCTCCTCCAGTAAACATATAAACTTCAGTCCTTAAAAAAAGACAACTTAGGATGTTTTCATACTTAGAAACCAGTGACTCCTTAGTTATATTTACTAGGCTCACTTTAATATAGGACAAAGTCAATCAGAGAGAAAAAAGGACATGAAGATTGTATAGCTCCAATTTCCTAATGGAAAACCAGCATCCAAAACCCTAACAATGTTTCCTTATAAGGAAACAGCTAATATTATCAGTATGACCAACTAGGTTTCAACAATGACTTCTTCTTTGAGTGAAAAATATGTAATTATCCCAGCTATGAGTCTGGCATAACATTATATATACTCAGTGTGGATCAAAGTCAGTACACTCCCGAAATAGGTAGTAGGATAATTTACTAGACATAATGCTATAATAGGCGCCCTATCATAGGCTTATTATCATTAACAGAATCAGGTGCATGAAAATGCATGCACAGGAGTATATGTGATACAGAGCTGGCTTAATTCAGCATCGTGAGACTAAAAATATCTTTTTAAAATCAAACTTTCTGGCCTTTTACCTAGACTTTAACACTAACCACTGTATTTGTAAGTATTTATCATACTATGTCGATGCTTAAATCAGCATCCCTTGTGCAGCTATCCGCGTGAAAGAAAAGCTCCCACAATTCCAACCGTCTGCATAAGCTTCCGCTCCTTTCATTAACAGCAGTTACGACTAGAATGCGTCGATATTCTTGATTTCCAGAACCGATCACTCATTCACTCGTATTTCCTTTCGTTCGCCCGTTCATTCATTCACTCACTCCAAAATCAATAAAAGAATGTGTAAAATGTGCAGCCACGAAAATTGTCTGCCATGATGCTGTCTGCGTAAAGACAAGTTGACCCAAGAGTTCTCAGAGATCGAAGATAAGGACCCCGGACGGTCCGTAACAACAACAACAAACAGAATGTTGAAATAATAAATCCATAGTTTCGCGGCAAAAACACTGACAAAGATTTCAGAGTCATGATAGCCCTCTAACATTTTAATACCATATCTTTTCAGGACGTAAGACTCTCATTTTAATACCATGTCTTTTCAAGACGTAAGACTCTAACATTTTAATACCATGTCTTTTCAGGACGTAAGACTCTAACATTTTAATACCATGTCTTTTCAAGACGTAAGACTAACATTTTAATACCATGTCTTTTCAGGACGTAGGTGATCATGACTCTTCACAGATTCCTCTTCTTCATTATCTGTGAATTGCCATGAATTCTTAGGAAAGATAGTGAAAATGGTTACCTTCTGCAAGGTTCGGCATTCAAGATATTTCTTCTTTTAGACTTTTTGCTATCTAAGGAGCTAAATCTACCCTGCTATTTAACCCATAGTTGAGGTAAAAAAAGATTTATGCTTTTACCAAGAGTATTTGTGCGAAAGTGATCACCACAGATTAAGCGAGAGTATGAACTTGCTTCACTGATTTCAATGCCCCCGAAAATGTCCGTTGCGCGACCCGCACATCTTCTGATGGGAGTAAGTCGTAAAATTATGATTATTGAGTAATACATGTTAAGATGGGTTGGTAAGTAAAGGTATCGAGTCAAAATATCTAAATAAAGATTAAACAGGTCGTCGATTTAATTATATCAGTGTTGGTCGTCTATATAAATATATACGTTGCGGATATGCACCTATGTATATATATTTATATATTTTGCATATATATGTATATATTTACCACTAATATTTTATATATATATATATATATATATACGGGCTTGTCTAAATCGTCTTCAAGAATCGAGAGCAAGATCTAAAAGGTCAGTCAATCTAACTGATCTCATCCCACAATCCTTACTCTTGCTCCATATGTGGCCTCCTTTGTAAATCACTAGTGGGTCTTAAGTGCCACTTAAGATTATCGCACAAAACTTCATAACTGAGTCAATTAAGTTGTCAGATTCTTATACGTCGAAACCGATGGGAGAGCCTATTATTATACACACACACACACACACACACACACATATATATATATATATATATATATATATATATATATATATATATATCATCGATATTTATACAAGTGTAAGACCTCGATATAATTATATAAATATAGGTGTTGTAATTTTTATATGTCGTCAATATAAATGTATAAGTCGTCGTTATATATATATATATATATATCGTGTGGACACTTTGACGTGGTGTAATCGTTAGCAAACTTGTCTTGCTAGATCAGTTACGACTAGGAAGTGAGTTCGAACATGCTCTACACTTTCAGCCTTGTGCCACATCTAAGCTGCGCTTTGAAAATCATTTAGGCTACTTCGACATGGTTTAAATGTTAGTAAGCTTGTCTCGCTAGATGACTTACGACTAGATAGTGAATTCGATACTTACTGTGTGCTTCATACTTTTGACGTTGTGCCATATGTAAGTAGGGCTTAGTAAATCGCTATATGTATAGGTCGTTGGTACAAGTATATATCATTTTCCTAAAGAGATAGAGCACATAAAAGAAGCTATAGATGACCTAAGCATAGGTCATCTTCTTTTATGTGCTCTACCTCTTTAGAAAAAGTGATATCATGGCTCTCCTCAACTTCCTGTTTTTGCTATTCTAAGTAGCGTTTAACTTGTTACTATCCCTTTCGCCTTTTTTTTGCCATTCACACGAACTCGTAAGGTAGTTTAATCACTGATTCACTCTGCCTTTATACTGTTAAAATCTTTTCTTTCCACAGTTAAAAAAAAGTACAAGTTCGTAAGCTAGTTAGCACGAGCGTTACGCCATGCCATTACCTCATATAGATATTGGACTATTCTGAGCTGATAGTGAGCAAAGATGGAAAAAATATATAAAGAGAAATGGAATCTTTAGAAAAAAGAAATTTACATGGAATTGGTTAGATTATATACCCAAAAGCCAAATTACATATAAAAATATCACTTTAGTCCGATGAAGTCCTAAAGGACAAAACGCATCACACGAAAAGATTTTCGTTTAAAAAAAAAAGAATATTTCTGGAATATTCTGCTTACTTTTGTCTTGCCAAACTTTGAATTATGGCATTTTGTGCCCTCCACATGTTCTGACTGACCTTTCAACCACATGATGAATATTCATGAACGTTCTCAAAGTTAAAAGCCTTGATAAACCAATGGCGTCATTGCCCTTGTATATAAACACATGCAACAAAATAAAATCCTTACATTTGTCTTGATAAAGTCCCTCAAAGGACGAAACGCGTTGGCTAAGAATAGTTTTTCTCTTGTCTTTTTATTCATTTTGTACCTTCACTGATACACTCTATCTGAAAAAATTTACACACACACACACACACACACACACACACACATATATATATATATATATATATATATATATATATATATATATATATATATATATATATATATATATATATATATATATATATATATATATATATATATATATATATATATATATATATATATATATATATATATATATATATATAATATATAATATATATATATATATATTATAAGGCAGTGGATAGTGGCTCGGATTGATGAATCGGAGTGCTGAGTTCGAATTCTAGTCGAATCGTCTCTGCATTCAGTCCTTCAAAAAGTGTGGTTTCTTCTGTACAAAGCCTTCACCACTATAAACAAATCATATGTGCTGGTTTCTGGTCTATCGGTTCTTGGGAACTGGGCTGCTGTACGGGAGAGTCCCCCATATTATATTCAACAGATTCAAACTTCCATAATATAATTGTAGCTTATTTAGTTATCCTAAATGTTATGGTAATTTACGCATGGACTCTCCCAGCTATAAATAGGAGCAGGTATTGCCTTTTGAAGAGGAAAGTTTCCAGCTTTCAACTCAGACAGTTGGACCGAACATTCTTGCTGTAACACTCTCGTTTGTATATGTTTGCATTACTGTTTCTGTTAATATATTTGTTTAATTCAATTCCTTTCTTGTGTCTTTATTCCTGGCCCTAACAAGGTCACAACACTAAAACATTTCCTCTCTTTCTTTCTTTTTTATGTTAAATTTACTATAAATTATAAAATTTTCTTATTCTTAGAATATTCATAGTGTTCTCTTTTCATGATTTCTTTTACGTCTTTGTTACATTATACATCTTTTATTTTTATTTGTTCCTATTTCTAATACCCACAACTTGTCTTCATAGGGTTAATATTCTCTGACATCATTTAATACACCTTCTACCCTTCATATTGGCCACCTCCCTTGACCCCTGCCCGGTGCCATTGTTTGATTTATACATCGAAAAGTGTGGACTCTGTATTAGGAATACTTGGAATGTTAAATTTTAGGTTGACCCCTTCCCTTCCTCGGAGTTAACTTTCACTTCCTGCTTCGTCTAGCTCTACGGACGAGAATATCCGAGTTGCAAAGACAGACGACCACTTGTATTGTCTGCCGAAATAGCCTATTCCCCACATGAGGTAAAAAGAATTTTTTTTTTTAATTATTCATCATATTGCTCTGTACAAATAAAATACATCGAGCTCTCTTTTTGTGGATCAGTTTTAATATTTTTATATTACTAGGACCCACTTGGATAATACAGCCACGAAATTTATTTTACTTTTACTATATATATATATATATATATATATATATATATATATATATATATCCTAAATAAAAGTCTACAGAACTCGTAAAAGGGCTTTCTGGACGACAAGAAAACTGAGAGAAATGAGATTTATTTTTATTTCCTTTCGAAAGGATTTCGAAATATGCGGCGAGACATGGGAAACGATGGTTATCTGGACTTATTAATCTGTCCGAATTTCCCGGCCATTTGGCTAGAATCTCGCATATTTATACATTTGACGCTCATTACTTGTTTATGCGTTTAAGCTTGCGCCGTCGCCAAACCGGCTTGTTATCGTGATGGCATGAGCACTGATCGGCCGAAACGACTTGTTCCTGCTGAGGGAAGGGAGGAAGCGATCGATTCTCAATGTGTCAATGGAGATTTTCAGAAACGTAGAACGCTGAACGCTTAATACGCACGTCGATTCCCATTCAATCAGCACAAAAAAGAAGATTTCCTCCGCAGACCCCCATTCCAAGCCAGAGAGAGATATGCATCGAATAAAAAATGATGCAAGCTAAGAAGAGAAGCACTAATGTGAAATTGAGTCGGGGTTGCTCGGTGACCAACGGAAAAACTAAAAAAAATGACAACATTATTGTTATCAACATCATCATCAACTTCATCATCATCATCATCATTATTAAGTAATAATAAAGCGGATGTTATGCAAGTAGAATTGCTGTGGGTGTTGCTAAGCTGAAGGTTAAATGTATCCAGGGATTCCTGTAGACAAGATAACTTGTTGCATATTAACAATTTATAGATATTTATACCATAAATGGTATTCATACCATTTCAAATTTTAGAAGGAACACTGGGTTGCCAATCGTCTCATAGGGAGAGTAAGACATTTCTGAAAATCAATATCCAGTCATCTTTTCTTTTTTCTTTTCACGAGGTTCCAACTTGACTTCGGACTGCACACAACTACCTCAGCCTCCAGGTTCCATGCAGGCTTATATTGATTGATAAACGTATATGATGCATTTCAGCAAAATTTGACAGAATTATTCCCTTATGGGAAAAATAAATACCGTGCTACACAAATAGGGTAATACGCATGCGCATAATACCATTAAATTATGCCTATGTATATCTAACGCAGGTGGAAACACATAGATAGATAGATAGATAGATAGATAGATAGATAGATAGATAGATAGATAGATAGATAGATAGATAATGAAAAGTATAGATAGATGCATAGATAGATAATGAAAAGCATAGATAGATAGATAGATAGATAGATAGATAGATAGATAGATAGATAGATTATTCGTAAATGTTTACACCCCAAAATCAAACATACATTAATTCCATGTTCGAAATCTCCCTTTGTCTATGGCATATATCCCAGATCAATCGGGCATATGCTATTTAGAAAGGAGATGGCTATATCCAATTAAAATCGTTACCCCAAGAAGTACTCCGGGGTTATATGTTACTCAAAAATGTCGTTATGTTTTAAAACCTACGTTTTATTTTTTATTTTTTTCGTTCTTATAAACGCAATTATTTTGCTGCTTTCATTTATGACTGGAACCATTATATATTTTGCATTTATTGAATTATTTATTGCCTCGGCAAAAAGTCAGTGTTTATGTGATTATTATTGTGGAAGATGACCATTTTGTAAGCTTTTCAAATACTCCAACACGCATAAAATGTGTGGAAAAGCTAATAGTTATTTTTCTTGTTATATATTTATCTTGAATCGTTAAAAATTAATTAGAAAAATATTTTATAGCAGAGGATTCATAATATTTATATCTTAACATTAGTTTGTTTTTTCATTCAAGAACATATAAATGGCTACGTTTTAATTCGTTTTATTTTATATTGGAAGAACTTAAGTGGATGGGTTGTTTTCCAGATTGCTTCTATTCTTAATAAAAATTCTCGGTAGCTGTCGAAATGAAACGGCTTTCGGTAAGAAAGCATAGTTCGGTAATCTTTTTTTTTATTATTATTATTTTTAATATCAGATTTTTTTAAAAGATGAGGCTTCAACCATATTACTTTCAAACACTGGTTCACCAAAGTTAAACAACGTCGACCCTAGTCAGTTTCGTTTGGAAATACCAAGTGCTGTAAGCGTTGGTTTAATGGATAACGGCTCGGAATTGAAACTCGGAGTACCGAGTAACGTTGGAAAAAAAGGTTGATAAACCGTAAAAAACAAATCAATCAATTTAAAAAGATGATCACCATTTACAGAAAAACAGCAATAAACCGAGATAAATATATCAATGAATTTTGCGTACATACTGTAAATATTTGAGGATTATCCAAATTTAAGGATGTTCCTTTGAGAACTGTGCAAACGACTGCGATTTAACCGAACAGACTGATGGCAAAATATCTGTCCGAGAACGGAAAGGTCTTCTGAGATTTTGATTGAAACGAGAAGCGAAGAAAAGGACAATAAAGGAACGGGATTCAGGAAGAGAGAAGATGGCGATTGATGTTGCATTTAAATATTGGAAAACTGTAGATGACAGGGAAGCAACAAATCGGAAAGGTGTTCCACAGGCGAGAAGTTCAACAACATAAACAATTAGAATAGAACTGATGTTTCTATCTAGGAAGTTCAACAATAAAACGGCGAAACCCAGTTAGTAGTATAGTGGTACGATTAAATTCCTGCAGACAAGGCACTAAGTAGAACACGTCATCAAAACAATAGCCATGGTGATACTTGTAGGAAGCCACGTCACTGAAGTGGAGATGCCAAATCAAGATGAATTACATTGAAGACCCTATTTGAATTTTGTTAAGAATCTCGAGATATGTAGTAGGAGCATTAGACCAGATATGGTAGCAATATTCAATGCACGGACGAATGGTAGATTTATAAATGTGCAAGAGCTATTCTGATGAGAACTGTGAGACGTGACTCAACGAACCAACTTTCATAGCAGCAGACCTAGTAATTGATCCAATATAATCTTTCCACTTCATTAAGTGAAAAGATTAAATTCCATGGGATATATATAATCTTTTTTTTTTTTAATTTTCAGTCTAGCCACCCCGATGAGTTATTTTCCTCGGCTTCCTTTCAGTTTCAACTTATTGGAATAGATGCATTTATGATCTTTTGTTCAGCTGCTATTTCCTGGTTTGGATTTGCCGATCTATCTGAATCATAAACTTCCAGGGTATTTCGTTGTTTTTATGCTAAAAGGAAAAATAAACCTTCGTGTTTGTGTTCATATTAATTTATTTTAGATCTTATTTCTATTCTCCTCGAAGATAAACTAACCCGGCAATCAGATCTTACTTGCTTAGCCTGAATGCAAACCACACCCGTCATCAAAAACGTACAGCGCAAACCTATCAGATATTCACCGACTTAATACAACGTCAAGCTACACCCAAGTGTTACTGATATTTACTAAGCTTTGCTGAGTATGGCGTAGTATCGAATGAAGAAAAAATTGAAGTAAAAAAGAAAAAAATATATATGTCACACCAATTTTCGAGGCAAAAAAGCCTGTCGATCCTGAAAATCAGCATCCAGATATTTGGATTCTAGCTCAAACAATGACGCCTGGCAACAGTGTAAAACACAACTATCTTAACCACAGACACCTTATTTCGTAATCTTATATTACTGTAGCTCAAGGGTAAATAGGGGAGATAATTTATGTTGCATCCTAATGTTATTAATTTAATTCATAGAGACACGTGTGCACAGCGAAGATATTGTCAAGGCCAATGGGAGATAACATAAAATGATACACGCCTGCGTATAAATTTTTTCTTTTACCTTAAGCACAGTTTCAGATTCTAATCGTGATGCTAAGATCATTAATACAATTAATGTCCAGAACTCGAATACTGTATTTCATATGTCATAAAAAAAAAAGCCGGACGCTATATAGTCTTTGGTTTTAGTGAGAGGAAAAATTTTATAACAAAGTAAGTAAGAAAAAGCTGAGAAAACTAACGCTGTCATATGTTTAACGCCTGTTTCAGTAAAATGGGAGACCATTTCAGTTTTTAATCTTTTATTTGTACCCTCTTGCTTCTTTAAATAAGGATCCGCATTCTTACTTTTGATTGTTGCTGCAATGTTTTGTTAAAGTTGATAGGCTCAAATATTTAACGATTGCAAAACGGAAACACCCACATGGAACCCACAATGAGTTTATTCAATCATGACCTTAAGAATTCTGATTCATTATAAAATTAAGAAAACCATGAAAATTTCAAGAGTATTACTAGTAAGTATAATTTGCGTATCGCATACAGATATTATAAAACGATATCGCATATGCAGATTATTTAGAACTTTATCAAGAAAAGGTTTTCCACAGGTCGACTTTCAATTTTCTCGACCGTTGAACATATTGATGATCTATCTAACCACGTGCTTGTAAAATCTGTTTATAAATATACCAGGTCAAGACAATTGGTTGCTGGTGAACTCTTTTTAGTTCATATTTCTTTATGACAAAATTCTATTATTACTACTACTACTACTAACAGTAAAAGAAGTTTCCTCATAATTAATAACTACTTAACATTGTCTGAATAAAATGTTATTTTATAGTAATGTGCAGTTTTTTTTTTTTTTTCGTGTGAGGTCTAATATCATGAGTTTAAAACTATTTTGTTTCTTTCAACACAGCTCTATCTGATATATGAAAAATGTATATATATATATATATATATATATATATATATATATGAGGTTTGATCAAAAAGTATCAGGACTGATGTTATAGTAATGGAGCTAGAGTGCGTAGAGTGACACCGCTTAGCACATATTGACTTGGGACTATGTCACGCACGCAAGCCACCCACAGTCGTTCATCTACAGTGACCATCCATGGCTTGTGCAGCAGTTTTTGGCGAAGCACAATATTACTCAGGCCAGAAAACTGGCGTATTGCTTAAATCTCGCCCCTTACGACTTTTTCCTCGTTCCAAAAATCAAATCCGATTTGAAAGGAACAAAATTTCAAAACGTCTAGGAAATCCAAGAGAATGCGACGAGGCAGATGCTCTCAATCCCATAAAGGGAGTTCTAGGAATAGTTCGATCAATCGGAACAACGCTGGATAAAGTGTGTGGCTTAAGAAGAGGACTAATTCAAAGGTGATTAAATGCCGAATTGTTATGTTGTTGTTTTCTTTTTTATAGTATCTATCCTAATAGTTTTTTATATATATATATATATATATATATATATATATATATATATATATATATCCCGAAACGCGTCACAAGTAAACTTTTACCACTTTGTCATACATCTTTACCCGTTGTCATATATATATCATATATATATATATATATATATATATATATATATATATATATATATATATATATATATATATATATATATATATAATGTAAAAAAAATCAGACAGAATAATAAATTTATAAAACAGAAAATTTGTTTTATGTTTCGCCGATGACCAAACTCTCCATTTTGTGAGATCAAACGTGATTCACGCTTGAATTGGATTTAACTTTAACGTTTTAAATAATATATTCTAATTTCAAAGCAACTTTTACATTTACTTTAAATTAAATTTATTTGAAATAAATGAATGTCTTAAAAGGTAATATAAATATTTGTCAGCTTGTGTTATTATTAAAAAAATATTCGGCCAATTATGCATATCCATATCCGATCATTAAATGACATCGTAAAAACAGCAGTCGAAGATCAAAGCAATCTTTGTATTCAGCTTTGTATAAATGTAAGTCTCTCTGTAAATGTAAATGTAACCATCATTTATTTTTTGATATTAATTCAAATATAGTAATCCAAATCAGCCCAGTATCTCTCCCTTTCTCTTCCTCTTTCTCTTTCTCTCTCTCTCTCTCTTTCCCTCTCTCTCTATATATGTATATTCTGTCTCTCTCTCTCTCTCTCTCTCTCTCTATATATATATATATATATATATATATATATATATATGTATATATATATGTATGTGTGTGTGTGTATTAGTTATAGGGATAGATAAATCAAACGACCGGATATAAGCAAGCGTATACGCACGTGCTGGTGTGCATACGCGGGCAAGCAGATAAATAATTATCAAATTTATACATGAGGAGTAACCATAATAGAGTTCGATGTGGTTAAACAGAGCAAAGATATATATTAATTACAACATATACTTCTACCTACGTTTTTTGCGTAAAAAGTTATACAATATATATATATATATATATATATATATATATATATATATATATATATATATATATATATATATATATGTGTGTGTGTGTGTGTGTGTGTGTGTGTACTGGGGCAGAAGATCATTATTCAAACATATATTGTTAAATATAACAAGCAACGAATATCTATTATGTTTGATCATGAGCCGTTCTAAGCTTCGTATAGTGGCTTTAGTTTCGGCAGAAAGTAAAGACAAAAACTGCCCAACATTTTGGGTTTTTTTTTTATTACGCTTTTACTCGATCTAATCTTTCGGCTCACATAGCAAACTTCTATGTAAACATAACACAATGGTGAACATCTCTGTTGTAATGCCCATATAACCACTCTGATGATGGCTCATTCCGTGTCCTAGAAAGATCAACTTTTTCTGATTCTACGTATAAGCGTTCTTTTTGTTTCCATTTTCCTTAACATTTTCCCGTTACTCTCACATGGTATTCTTAGCATCCTTCTGTAGAACCATATTTCTGTTACCTCAGGTCCCTATTTCATCTATGGAAATGTCCAACATTCACTTCCTTATAGGAGAAACGATATTACATAAGGGTTTAGCGATCTTTTCTTTGTTTCTAACGAATTTTTCCTGTTTCTTCATACTTTGCTTAGCTTTTGGAAAACATCTTTCACTATTCGAATTCGCCTTCGAATTTCAGTCAAATTAGTCAATTGAATAAGCTGGCTATTATTCATTAGTTTTCTTCACCGAATGTGGTCAGCAATTACTTGCATTTCGTCTAAAAGCGTTTAGATTTTTCTGAAACTGGGTTTTAGGTGTGCCTTCAAAAACAGCAATGTGTTCCTGAACTGCCATATTTGTATTATGTTAATAACAATGTTAGTAACTGAACAACAGGCGCATAAGACATTGGTAACTCCAGTTTCCACCCGATCACTGATCTTAAGTCAATACCAAATGGTTACTAATTTGTCGTGCGAAGTTATCTTCCCATTGATCAGCGGCCGTCAAATCGTTATTTTCGCGGATTACTACCCGTACGTACCTCTGTGCCAGTACATATAAATATCACATAGATTGAACTTTATACGGTGAGAATTTCAGATCGAAATTCGGTTAACTATTTCTTAGCGCACCCATCACACCTCCCCCATTTTCCGCCATCTTTACATCCGCTTATTCTTCTTTCTTCTTACTCGCTTTCCATCTTCTTCTTGTTTGTTATCGATATACACCAAGCAGGGTAAGGGACCGTGTGCAAAATAGAAAGCCTGTCCCTGCACAAATCTTTTATAAGAGGAGAGTCACGTGAGTGTTTTGAAAATCAGTTTTCAAAGTCTCTATCTGAGCTCGATCTCGGATCACTGGCATCGGTGAGAAATAAGTAACTACATGATCCAGTAAACAGGATGTTTGTTAATAAAACACACACGCACACACACACACACACACATATATATATATATATAAACATATATACATTAACAAGCGTAGTAATGAAATACATAGTGTAATAAAGGCTCGTTCGTATCAATTAGGAAAATGTTAGCCACGCGCATATATATATATATATATATATATATATATATATATATATATGATAAGATAAAGAAACAAATAGAAAATGTTTGTGAATCTAACATGGTTTGCCTTAATTAAATCTTCATCATAGAATGAGATATAGAGAAAAAAATTGTTTTTCATCGTTTAAGCTTGTCTTATTTTGTGTTGTGCTTAACCAATGAAAAACAAACAATACATACATTAAAAATACCTGAATTTAATCACGAGAAACGCCAGCTTAGGAAAAAATACTGATTCATTATTTAAGCATTCACACAAATACACGCAAACACATTTCTTTCTTACGTTTTTGGATTTGATGAAAGCCTTGAAAGGTGAAACACGTAATCAAATCTAGTTTGGTTTGGTTTGATTTGGTTTGGTTTACGGCATATCAACCTCAAGATTTTTATTGCTGGTAATATTTAAAAATATATATATATTACTGGTAATATATTTTTCAAAAATGTATTACTGGTAATATTTTTTTTCCAAAGATGTATTGCTGGTAAAAAAAATTTTCAAAAATATGTATTGCTGGTATTAAAACCTATTTTTATACTTTCATAGTGTTTTGACCCCTTTGCTGGGGCTAACTATTTGCCCATAGCTGGGACCCTGACATGTTCTACCACCCCTGGCCAGGGTGGACATGGGAACACCAGCAATTACAAGGTGGTTACACATTCCTCAAAACCTTCTGATCAAAGGCTTTACTGTTGGATGTAGTTTATCGTCTTACCCAGGACGTGGATGTAGTTTATCGTCATACTCAGGACGGATCAAATCTAGTTTCAATGAAACGTTTTCCATTTGTTAAATTTGTTTAAAATTTTGTCAGGATTCTATATCCTATTTTAAACACACAGACGCACATATATACACACACACACACACACACACATATATATATATATATATATATATATATATATATATATGTTATACCAACAGGTATCAGTTATAACAGCAAGTATAAAATGATTACGACTTGTAAAACACGTGCTCACAGTTTTGAAGAAACAGAACTGTGTATCTTATATAACTATAAGATACACACACACACCTACACACACACACACATCTATACACACACACAGATACATACATACATACATATATATATATATATATATATATATATATATATATATATATATATATATATGTATATGGTATATCAAAAATACATTTAGAAAAAATTTGGCGGTGTTTTCCTCCCACCAAAACCAAGAACAAAAGTTCATATAGACGTAGGTCCACAAATCCTTCAATTTTTTAATTATTAAGTTTAAAGAACGTTTGATGGTACATGGCGCTGTGCTGCCATGGAGACTAGGTTACATTTGTCCTTCGTGTACATTTGTGGCTAAACTGTCTTCAACGTTTAACATGTATAGTAGTTTAACAATAGTAGGTTATTCATATCGTGAGCAGACACATATGATTTTTCACACGGCCGCAAGAATGGTAATGGACGCGAGGCTGTATCAGATTGCGTTTCTAGACCGAAGGTAGCCGAGTCATCCAACCATTGCTACTGCTTATTGCCGCGTTATTGGACATTTAACAGCGTCTACCGTAAACTTTGAACTGAATAACACAAAAACGAAGGATTTGCGGATATCTCTATCTATAAAAGGCAGGGTGTGTGTGTGTGTGTGTGTGTGTGTAACGAATGCACGGCTTCAATTTTCGACGGATTTGCACCAAAATTTACATGCACATCCAAGTTAGCGGGAAGGCCAAGACCAACTTTGCATTTCCCAACTCTCATCGATAGTGGAAATAATCCATTTTTTCATGCTTCTACGGCAGTTTTCATGTAGTTTGCGGCCATTTTTTACTGGCCAGCGTGAGAGCCTATAGCTGGGTGCCACGAATAGGCAGGAAGATTCTATTGGCCAGCGTGAGAGCCAACTGACACGAATGTTAACTAGCATGCAAAAAAATCCATAGCTGCATTCGTCACAAGTGGGAAAAATTTAAATCTGCATGGCACTTTACTCCAGTTGGCTCATTCGCTTGCTTAAACTCAACATTGATTCTGATTCCGCAGAAATGGGTTGGGTGTGAAAAACTATTTGTTCTTAACATTATTTTTTCATTCGGTTTTTCCAGTTACGAGTCCTTTTTTTAAAGCTGATCGTTTTGTATTCATTTTGTTTAGTTCATTTTTCGTAACAGATTTAATGATTAGGATAGAGCTTAGAAAAAATTCGCAGTGTGAGATAGGCAAGAAGTAAGGCATGTAGCAACATCAGCAAGGCAAAGGGCATTCCTTTAAAGGCAAGGAATGGAAAAAATATTTTAAGTCAAATGATAGCGATTGCTGTATGAGTCATACGATTTTTGAATCAAGCACGGGCAACGCCGGGCCATGTTGCTAGTATGTTCATATGGACTATTGTCTTTGTTTTGATTTGAGGAATCAACCAAAAAGTTCGTAAACCTATTTTTGATACACCCTGCACATATATAACTTTGATACACCCTGCACATATATAACTTTGATACACCCTGCACATATATAACTTTCTTACCATGTTATCACTGCTCACATCTGTCTTATTTCATGACAAAACCATTTCTTCCGGTAATTTTTTATTAAATGTCGATTGTTCTGAGATTAGCACACATTTTAGAAGTAATTGACTTTACCCTAAAGACTTTTAAGTGTTTATTCGATAAATCAAGGTTAGTTGTGTGCGCTATGAAATATGGGATTCGAAATTTGCTTTCAAATTGCAAGAGGGCTAAACACGCTATAGGTACATTCATCACAGTTAATGATCGTCCACAACAGCAAGAGATGATGTTAACTGCTTGTGTAACGTATTTTACAAACACAACGCTTTGCAAGAGATCCTTTTTAACATTTTATTATGCTTAATGTATAGGAATAAGCCTCAATATGTGTGTGTGATTCAAATAGCCTATATAATGAGATAGCTTAAAGATTGCGTTTAAGCATGAAACAAACACTCGCTATTCGGTGTTGACCTCAGTGTCCAGTCTTATAGTTACACACGATCTATCACTGATATTGACCACTTTTACTCATAAATATACCATACATCAAAACTATATTTTTATCATACATATATATATATATATTTATATATATATATATTGATCTGGTAATGTTTACCATTAAAAAAATGCACGCCAAATCAAAAGGTTAGCCTTATTTTACTTCGAAATTCGCATTTTTCTTCCAACAAAATTTGAATATTGTATAAACATAACCCTTTGAGCACTGACCACCGCTTTGCCGGTGGTAGAGAAAAATGACGTAATGCCAGCCACCAGTTGAATCGTGATAGAGAAAAATGACTTAAAGCCCAGCTGCTGTTTGAACGGTGGATAAACACTTGTTAACTATTTTTATATCTACCGTGAGACATTACATACCAATTATTTGCGAATTTTGACTCAGGAGCTCAGGCAGAAGGGTTCAAATTGTTCAGGAATGCAGCGTTAAAACTAGGATCTTTGTTCTGACTTGTCGAAATATCTACCTTCTGTTTCTCATAGGGAAATAATCGACATGCCGCTTCAAGTTGGTGGGTTCCGGTCGTAGTGTCTAAAATATTGCGTGCACTGATAATGCCGGAAGAAACACATATCTACCCAAACGAAGAGAAATTCAACACTTTCGAAAAAAGACAAAAACAAAAGAAAGAAACAAACAAACAAAAAAAAACTAGGAAGTTTATACCGGAAGTAAATTGGAGAAGGACATTAGGAATAGAGAAACGGGAAGATGTCGGTGTTGGTGGAAACTCGAGATAAAATATTTTAAAAATTGTACAAAATATTCTCAATTAATAATAATAATAATAATAATAATAATAATTTATGGATTTTATTACCTGATCAAGAAAAGGGATTTTCTAATATCTATTGGAAATACACTTTATTTCTGTATGTGTGTGTAGACCCACCTTTCGATTTGAATGTTAATTTATTAGTCTCTCTCGTTCTTGATAGATAAATAGATCGCTAAACGTTACAAATTTGAAACATCCGGAAGGACAATACAATTTCCATTTTGATTGCAGTATGCGCATGTTAGGTAGCAGTTAGTTTTTTTTTTTAATCAATTCACTCCAAGCAAGGCGATAATGCCGCTAAGACGCAAGAGAATCCTGGAAGTGGAAGAGAAGGAACCGGAAACTCAATCCTAAACAGGAAACAAGGGATAAAACTCTACTCCTGTTGAAAACACCGGGGAGGAGTGTGAACCAGGCGATAAAATGTTCAAACCTCCATTAAAACGCAAGCGACTACTGGAAGTGAAAGAGAAGGAAAATACTTTAGAAGAAACCGGAAACTCAATCCTACACAGAAAACAAGGGATAAAACTCTACTCCTGTTCAAAACACCGGGGAGGAGTGTGAACCGGACGATAAAATGTTCTAAATATCTCATGACGACATAACACTCAAAATGGTTTATGGGCTATGGACGATGATGTTTGAGACATGTCGGATTATGTGCCTCCTATAATTTGGATGTTCATTACGGAGAATTTCTGCGCATGTTGGACGTGACGCTGGCAAAAGTGTTCAAATGAACATTCCTACACATTTAAACCAGGTTCCGGACGGCTAAGTCGTATCGACGGTCATCAAGGTAGACGTATTCAAGAGCAGCAATAACAGACCTCACAGCATCAGCAGCACAGAACAGTGCTAATATGACCGGGGGATTGTCAACAAGACTGCTGGGATCCGTGAGTGAAGTCCGAAAATCTGCTAGACTTTCTATTATCCTGCTTATTATTATTATTATTATTATTATTCCGCTGTCATCACTTCATACCGCGGTATCTAAATGCCCGCCCACATAATACCTCTGGTACTTAACATGCTCTGAATGATGTTAGACAACTTCCCTGGTAAACACGATCTCGAGTTTTCTCTCCCCTCTCCCCATTGAATATGTATAGGATATGATGGGACGACGCCTGACTCATTCATTTAGCCCACCTACATCTCCTGCTGTAGATACATTAACAGGTGCAAGAGGCGTGAAATAATGTTTCGGAGAATGATAGCCTCCGTCTGTAGGATCGTACGCATGCAAGAGTACTGGTCAGTGTCAACACTCAAAGAGTGTATTAATATGGGATCGGGGTACTGTTGACACACCTCTTATTTTGGAACCTGTACACGTATTGATCTGTATATATCAGCAGTCGGCAAATACTTTTTGTTATTATACCATCACAACTTTTCAATAGATGCTGTTTCTCCGAAATTGTATATACATGCATCTAACACTACCTGAAATAGATTGTAATTTATATTGCTTTGAAAATAAGAATAGGAACTTATTATGATTTTATACAGAAGCACACACTTCACCATAGGACAGTTAGTAAGGCGTGCAAATGAAACAAAACAGTAACTATGAAAATATAACGTGAAGCATTAAAAAAAAAATAACTTGATCGGATCAAGCCGAACCTCGTTTCCTTCAAATTTTCGGGTTAATTGCGCGGCAGTCGCACACTTTAGATGCGATTTGTTCAGGCAAAATCAGGTTAACCCTTCATTACCCTCAGAAATCTCGATTTTACTCTATTAGAGGTAATTTGCCCCTATTGGCTAACAACCAGAGTCAGTTATTGTAATCTGACTATATTATGTATACGCTTATGAGTACTGTTAGTAAAGTAAATTGAGTTCTGTGCTTCTTTTCACTGTTGAGTAAATTGAGGCACATATTGATTTCACATATACACAAACATATATGTGTGTGTGTGTGTTGGGTGTGTGCTTAAATGAAAGATTATATGAACAGAAAAGGGATCTTTTACAAAACAACACACTCATTAGCTGCTCACTGTAATGAGTCTGACCAGAATTTTGATTTTAAAGACCCTACTCAAATTCAAAGAGAAAACAATTTACTAAAACGAAAATGGATACAAAGTGCTTTAATCGCTAGATCAACCAGAGTAAATTTAAATCTAGTTTCTTGCAACATTTTGCATTTCTTGTGGTGGGCCTTCTTTTTAATAGTGATGGAAATATGAACAAAAAGTAAAAGGAGCTAAATTAAATCGGCTAGACTATATACCAAAACACACGCATATATATATATATATATATATATATATATATATATATATATATATATATATATATATATATATATATATATATATATATATATATATATATATATATATATATATATATATATATATATATATATATATATATATATATATATATATATATATATATATATGGCGATGTAATGGTTAAGCTTTTATATAAAACAATCACGACTGAGTAGTGAGTTCGATCCTCACTGGGTGCCCACTAATTTCGGCCTTGTGCTACATCTAAGCTACGCTTGGAAAATCACTATATATATATATGCTAATGTCAGTGTGTCACACTCTTTCAATTTTACTCCTAGAGGCCGTAGCCCACTATACCATATCATTTTGAAATAAGGCCGACTCCGTAAACAAATTAAAAACATTCCGGGGCTCTTTCGGACACGCAATCCTGAGATTTTAGATTTCCAAGTTTTCATTACTGCTGTTGTTTAACTACAATACTCAAAACATATATTAAAAAAATAATAATTAAATTTAAAATTCCCAGCGTCCCCTCTCCTTCGTGCCCATGTGTTGTAGTCGCATCAGCGTAAACATCACTTTAGTCCGATGACGTCCCAAAAAACGAAATGTGTCACACGAAAAATCTTTTCCAGTTTGTCACAGTTTTTTTCCCTTTTTCTTTGTTTCTTCTCTCATAGAAAAATAAACAATTCCTCCCCCTCTCTCTATCCTTATTGTAGTCTCTCTTATCACAGTTCAACTTACAATGTCTTCTCTTGTTTTAAACAAACAGCAAAAAAAAACTAGCTAACACTTGAACGCAATGTACGGGCATTTGAACTTCAGTTTCGACAAATACACAACAAATGAACAACTCACCGTCCTCAAAACATAGACTTAGAAAGTAGTTTTTGACGAAATTCGGCAGTGAACCGTATCGGATCTTCGCACCGTACTTGTCTTGGATTACCGATTTGTATTTGATAGGACTTTACAAGAAGCAAGAAATTTTATACCGGAAAGGATCATTCGACATAGAATTTTTCTCGCACAATTTCGCTCGCCGATTCAACTCACCAGCGCCATAATGTCCACATTTTCGAAGTTTCATATCTCGCCATCCGAAGTGATAGTGAAATGGAAGAACAATTAGGCAATATACCGTGCAGTTATACTTCTTCATGACATAGGCGGTCATGGCTCTCCACAGAACCCTCTCCCTTGTAGCTCTTAATAAACTTTGTATTTGTTATTTCGCCTAAGCTATATTCCGCCATACATTTAGTTAAGCTCACTATGTTATATGTTGTTTTCCCCAGTCCCTGTATTAACACACAGACACACACACAGCAAAGTTCTCTGTATATAATCCCTGCTATCGTGTTAGTCTTCTCTGCGAGATTTTTTTAATATTTAAGATACTTTCTAGTACCTCATTATATTTCAGTTTTCATACAAGGATTTGATAGCTTTTCATCTTTCTTTTTATATATTCTTCTTCAGTGTGTCATATCCATTCAGGGCGTAGGCGATCATGGCTCTCCACAATTTCCTGTCTTTTGTAGCTTTTAATATATTTTGTCTTTCTGTTATTTCTCCTAAACCCTGTTCTGCTATCCATTTACTCAAGTTCACTATTACCATCAATCTGTCCTCTGAGTATCAGATTTGCCAAGTCTTCCTTTCTCATTATATGTCCCAGAAACCTCAACTGCCTCTTCCTGGTGTTAAGTATTAGTTTCCTTCTTTTTTCTATTATGTCTAAAACTTCGTCGTTGCTCACATGTTCGGTTCACTGTATCCTCAGCAACCTTCTGTAGAACCACATTCATGTTGCTTCAAGTTTCCTATTCATATTTGAGGAGATCGCCCAGCACTCACTGCCATACTGGAGGACAGATATTACATAGCAGTTTAGTCTTTTCCTAGTTTCTAGCAATATTTTCCGATTTCTTAGTACTCTGTTTAGTTTTTGGAATGCTTCCTTGGTTATCCCAATACGCCTTCGGATCACAGTATCGCACTTTCTTTCAACAGTGAAAGGTTGTGAGCGGGATGCCAGCCTCGTAGGACGCTTGAATTCGTGAAGTCTGGGAACCAGCGAAAGCAGCTCATCGGAGCAATTGCCATGAAAGTATTTGTAAAAAAGACAGAGAGAGGCAACAGCGCATCTGTGAGAGAGCGACTGCAGATGAGATGCCAGATCAGGGCTAATTATATTGCATATCCGTCTCTGGATCTTATCAAGAACCCCGAGGCAAACAGTAGGGGCTCCAGACCATATATGGCAGCAATACTCCATGCAAGGGCGAATTGTTGATTTGTAGATCTGAAGGACCGATTCCGGGGAGAAAAAATTCCTGGTGCGGCACAAGGATCCACTTTCCTTGCAGTGGACCGAGCAGCCGCAGAGAGGTGCTCTCGAGAATAGGGGACAGGGAAGGATCTGTGGTGATTAATAGAGAGCAATTTTGTTTTTGATGCGTTAAAGTTAACCAACCAATTCCTGCCCCAGTTCAACCGATTGGAGGTCTTTTTCGAGACAAACGGCCAGGTTAGTTTTGTCAGCGACACGAGATTTGTTTTTGAGGCAAAAGTAAATTGTAGTGTCGTCCGCGTAGATGCCTACTTGGGAATCTATGACGTCAGGAAGATCGTTGAAGATAAGGAACAGTGTAGGGCCTAGGATGGAGTCGTGGGATAGGAGTTGGAGGAGAATCCGTTGAGAACGACCTTCAATTCGCGAAACATTATTTATCTATTTTTGTATTCTTCTTCTATGTGCCGTGTCCCTTCAGGTTGTAGGCGATCATGACTCTCCACTATTTCGTGCCCTCTGTAGCTCTTAATTTGTTATCTCGTCTAAACCTTGCTCCGCCATCCAGTTACTAAAGCTCACTCGGTAGATTTTGCCTTGTTTTTCTTTGTCCATTTGCCTTCAATCTTTCTTGTGTGTATCAAATTTTCCAAGCCGTCTTTCCTCACTATATACCATAGAAATTTCAACTTTCCTAAGTAAGTGAATATAATGGATTCGACTGGAGTTCGAACTCGGTTCTCCGATTCCTCAATCCGAGGCGCTATCCATTACTCCACTTTGCCTCTTAGTTGTTGTTACTGCGGTAAAATAAAACCTAAGAAAGTTTTCTTGTCAATAGAAAGTTTTATGTGTTGTGAGATTGGAAGAAGAGAATTATCGAAGAGACAAGAGAAGCAGAAGAGACGGAGACGAAACAGGAGAGAGGCCCACGTGTTTATCTGCCGACGAAAGCCTCCGACTTCAGCCTTGTGCCAAACTTTTCCAAGTCAACAACAATATCACTTCCGATTTAGATGCGGGTTGGACTGATAATTAATTGCATGAGAACTCTGATATAAACCAATTATTGCATGGAGGACTAATATAAAACAATATTTACTGTTTGTTCAATTTATTCGAGTGTTATTTTTCTCCGTGCGTCATAGCCCAACACGAAGATACCTGCGACGATTCGATTTTGGCTGCCGTGTGATCAAACTTAAATCACAACGTGGGATAAGGTTAGCTCTGGATTGAAGCGGCCACTTCAGCGACCAGCCGCGATGTTGGAAGTCTTGGACGACCGGCTAGGATGTTGTACGTTTACAGAATTATATGTAAATGCCTCAGCCACAAATAAGCTGAGATGAAAGTTGTGCGCGGACATCCTCTTGCCCCAAGTTTAATACTGTTTATGGTCAACAAGACTAATTTTCTAACCATTGCGCAATGGTGGTGCACTTTCCTCCCTACTACATTTAAATAGTACAGTAACAGTTTGGATTTCCAGATAGAGTCATCATTATTTATATTCGGATTATTGTTCATATCTTTAGAGTTGTTGCCAAAATGTTTCGACCGTTGTGTAATCCAACCTTCTTATCGTGTCTGCCGATACTTCAGAAAATTTTAGAACTGAACTCTTTATTTAATCTACGGCTGTCAATTTTTCTCGTTCCGCAGTCCATGTCCAGGGGTATCTTGTCTAGTTCTTATTTAGTATTGATCATTTATTGTTCGTCCTGTTTCCATTGAACTACCCGGCTAAGGTATTGAACTCACAACTACTATGTCCCCAAATTCATCGACCAATGCTTTAATCCAATAGGTTATTGTCTATGGTGAAAATTATTGGCAGTGCCGATGCTGCAAGTTTTGTCTTTTAGCTAAAGGCATTATCTCGAGAGCGATTTGTATCAGGGATTCTTAATTCTGATCATTTGGTTAAATTCTGTGCAAAGGTCCTAGATCTTTTCAGTACTCCTCGTATACTTAAACAGATAGATAGATAGATAGATAGATAGATAGATAGATAGATAGATAGATAAGGAATAGACTGGGATAGATAGATAGATAGATAGATAGATAGATAGATAGATAAGAAGAGACTAAGAGTTAGATCGATAGATAGATAGATAGATAGATAGATAGATAGATACGAAGAGACTAAGAGTTAGATCGATAGATAGATAGATAGATAGATAGATAGATAGATAGATAGATAGATAGATAGATACGTACATACGAAGAGACTAAGAGAGAGAGAGAGAGAGAAATAAACAAACAGTAACATAGTTGTTTTAAAATCGTATGCGTTAAAAGTGCTCAGTTTGAAGCAAGAAAAATCAAACCTGTAGGGAGATTTAATATCTTAAAAAGATTAAAACTCTGAATGGAACACTACGGCGGTTTCGACCGCCAAGGTCTCATCAGGTATTTAACAGATAGATAGATAGATAGATAGATAGTGAGAGAGAGAAGGATAGAACACGTACATATATACACCTGTGTACAAAAGCCATGTCCACAGAAACGTATTCGTTATTTGAAGCACTGAGTTTTAGCGTTAAAGCTGGACGCTCGTATTTCCAGTAGTCAAGCTTTATAATGCGAATACCTTCTCGAGATCCTGAAAAAAAGATCGAAATGGATATCAGTATTTTTATTTATTTTTTATTTTTTTTTTTTTTTTTGTGTTCCTTTCCTATTCCGTTTATTTCACAAAGCTACCTAGATATTGAACCCGTCACGAAATGGTAACAATTGTAAATCCAACAACTATTTACAAGTTAATTCAAATGGTCGGAAAGACAAAACGACAAGAAGTAGAACTTCACAAACCGACTTGGATTTTGTTGTTATTTTTTTCTTTCCTTAATAAATATTATCTCGTTCTAATTCTCTTGACAAGATCATTTACCTAAACATTTCTACTTGTACAAACGAACACGCAATCTCACAAACACCTCAAAGATTTTCGCAAACGCAAATAAAACACCTCGAACTGGATACTGGATTAATAGCCTAATAGCGGCGGCCTTCACGTCTTCGGGTTTCCCGCCGTCTTTACACCCGTTTCTTCTTTATTCTTTTCTCTTATCCTCTTTCCTATTTGTTATTGATATTTACGAAGCTTAGCAAAGGACTGTGGTAAAAAGAGAAGGGCTAAGCCACACCAATCTTCCATGTGAGAGGGACCCACGTGTTTGTGTTGAAAATCACTATCTCAAGTCTTTTAATTGGGATCGAATCCAGGCCACTGACGCCGGTAGGGGTATGTAATCCCTCCATATATATATATATATATATATATGGAGGATATATATATATATATATATATATATATATATATATATATATATATATATATATATGTTACCATATATATATATATATATATATATATATATATATATATATATATATATATACTGGTAACATCAAGTGTGAACACGATCACAATGTACTGACCGTGTTTGGAAAATAATAATTAATAAACATTCCTATCACTCCAGATACATATAGAAAATCTATACATTCAATTAAAAAATTAAAGCACAAAAAATATCCTTGAGTATGATTAATAGAATAGCCGAAAGCGCTCGTATGTATAGAACAATTGGACAGTTTTTTACATACTCTATGTCCAGAAGTGAAATCATTTATACCAACACAAGAAAAATTAAATACAAATCTTAATCGCAGTGCCTTATCAGTCGTCTTTAATGAAACTTGTATAAAAGAGAAATTGTTGCCCTAATACACAATTATATATATATATATATATATATATATATATATATATTTTGTATTTAGGCAGCATCTTTTCCTTCATACACGTTTCATTAAATAATATAGACAAGTGTTGTCTATTTATTTTATGTAAATTCTTTTCATAATGTCTGATAAGTTTAATAAGATTATCATTGAACGAAGAAATAAATTCACAATATTGATCCATATTTTTTAATACAATCTAAGCTTTCGGCTTACATAAGCCATTATCAAAGATGTCAATTACAACATATTAAGCAATATACGGACAAGACAGTGATGATAGTCTGTGATTGTTTACATAGATGATTTCTAAACAACGATAAACACGTGCATATAACACATGACCACGCGAGAGTGAATTGAGAAGTATGAAGTAAGGTAAGCCGTTGGTATAAACCAATGGCTTCTGTTACCAATTATATATATATATATATATATATATATATATATATATATATATATATATATATGCAGATAGATGAAGAAATCTTTCAGAAGTCTAAAATACGTCTGTTTACAGTGATCGGTGACAAGGGAGACTCAACTAATATTGAGTTAAGATCTAGAAAGCTTAAGCAGTATAATTAAATTGATTTTCTGATCTTAGCTTAGATGTGGCACAAGGCACAAGCAGTATAATTAAGTATAATAGATAATTATGGTAGTAAACTAATATTAATTTTCTCTTCTTTACTATTATTAGTCCACTGATTAAATTGCTTTCATTTATCATCATCATCATCATCATCATCATCATCATCATCATCATCCATGAGGGGCTACAGTCACTGTGTCACTGCGCAGCCACAGTTCCATCAATACATCTGGGTTGAAAGCCAGAGAGGTATTCATTCACGGGTAACGTGTCCTAAGCAAGTAGACCTGGTGGAGCCCATCCCTCTCCAGGTGAAACCTCAACGTATGTCGTCCAATTTCGCCTTGGTTAAGGACACGTAGCCGTTAATCTCAGTGGGAGAACCCGTCTGGCCTGGCCGTTAACTTCAGCCGAGGAAGGTCTCTACCTAGCGATACCGCGTCAACACCGTACTGGCTACTAGATTGCCGTCGAACCCACAAGAAGTTCCTCCGCCCTTTGACAAGTCTTGTTTTTAATCCTGCTGGTTAACTCCTACAGAAGTTAATAAGGAAAGCGAGAAGAAAAGATGATTAAACATCAGCTGCAATAAGACAGAATTGTTAACAAAAGGATGAGTCCAAAGTGCGAATTGCAAATGGGAGATACCAAAATCAAAAAAGTGCGGAAATTTAAATACCTGGGAAGTGTTTTAACAGCGCATGCACAACAAGTTATAACGTTCTCGCTCACTTCCATTGTTTATAGGAGTGTTTGGAAGGTAAGTGTGTAGAATGTGAACGTCTCATCACAACATCAGTGAACATGGCTTGTGCAGAAATTTTTGTCCGAGAATAAAATTGCCCAGTTGATACAACCACCATATTCGCCAGATTTCGCTCCCTTTGATTTTTTTCCTGCTCAAAAATCAAATCCCACTTGAAAAGAACAAGATTTAAAGACGTCTAGGAAATCCACGAGAATCCGATGAGACAGCTGCTCGCTATCCCCAAAAAGGAGTTCCAGGAATGCTTTCATCAATGGGAACGACGCTGGATAAAGTGTGTAATTTCAGAAGGGGACTTCTTCGGAGGAGACTAAGTGCCAAATTGATATCTGTTTTAGTTTTCTTCTAATAGCACCAACTCCGTTACTTTTTGATCAGATCGCGTATAATTCTTTCTCTTTCTCTACTTATATTTTTGCCTTTATTCCTGATATGTCTTTGCCTAGATAGATTTAGATATAGACAATGTTCAGATAGAAATTAACACTGCATTGATGATTGCCAGTTTCCCGCTTCATGCGGCCATTAGACTATAGTGACCGTTCCTTGTGCAGGTTACATATATAGGCACTGGGGGTTGTCTATGTGAAATGGATGAAGAATGAAAATTGGTTCTTCCCTATTTTTTATTTAATTTTCTTCTTATTCAGGCCAGTTAATTTAATCATTTATAATCATAACCTTAGGTTAATTTATTTTAATTAACTATTTTTTTTATTTTATTTATCGTTTTTATTTTATTTATTTATTAATGAATTTAATTTTCTCTGTGTATTTTCTTCGGTTCTACATTATGGCATTTGAAAGAAAGTTTATTAAAGTCAGAAGAATTAAAGCTATTTCTCACTCTTCTCGTTCTCTCTTCTCTGTCCCTCGAAAGATATATATATATATAGATAGATAATGTGTATATTTGTGTGTACGAAGGTGGGTTCGGGTTCCTCGACTGTACCAGGAGTGATATATCTACATTTGCGCGTGTGATGCAACACGCGTTCAATGCTCATGAACCCAAATAGAAGTATTCGTCTCTTCAGACAGAAAAGCCTGACTTCGGACCAAAGCGAGCGACGCGTCTTGCCTGTAATCAATGAAATCACAACTATGACTCATTCGACCGGACGATAAAAGGAACAGCGATGGTCAGCCGTAAATACGCTGTTCCAGTGTTTGGCTAAGTGACCTGCGGCCAAGTCCGTGCCACTGATTGGGGAAAAGAGGTTATTGTGCTAATGAATCCACTGAAGTGATACAATATGTCTGCTTTTCAGTCAGTAGACCAATGGCCGGAAAGAGTGGAGAGAAGAAGAAAAAAAATAAAGATACATCGCTATTCTTTGTTTATCACATCAGTGGATGGACTGCACTGCACAAGTTGTGATTGAGGATATTGCTCAACCAGTAAAGATGTCGTTCCTTTGAAGAACCGTTTTCTCTCATTCTTCTAGCAAACATTATATTATTCTATGTTAATAGTGTACCAGCTCAAATGTGCGTTGCGATTCAGGCTCGGCTCAAACAGTAAACACGCTATTTTCCGTAGTGTTTTTATTAAGCCTATCATGATGTCATTTTCCGAAGTGCTTTTATTAAGCCAAAACGATGCCATTTTCGAACCAAATAAAAGCATGGTACTGATACCATGATGACTTTTTAATGCCATGTTCCTTTATGACGTAAGTGATTACAGCTCTCCGTAAATTCTTTTCTTTCTTATCTGCAAGATGTTCTTAAGAAATATAATCGAGTTATTTTCTGCTGCCATTTATTTTTTCTGTTTTTTTTGGGGGGGGGGTAATCATTTCACCCCAAGTAAGGAAATAAAACCACTAATGCGCACGAAGTCACGGAGTGTTAGTAGAAACTGTTAGCACAGAACTTACGGTAATATCTTGTCATTTCGACTGTAAAATGATGAGACATTGCTACCAATCTAGTAGTACGCTTAAATTCACAAAGTCTCGGTACGATAGAGAAAAATTCATCAGAACAATTAACATTACAGTATTTAAAGAAAAGTATTAGGTTGGTGCAGATAATGTCGTTTTTTGACGTTCAACTTAACGTCAAAAAACGACATTATTTTTGCACCAACCTAATACTTGACTTCTCCTGCTATCCTGTAATTTTACAAAAGCAAGATGGAGTACTATTGTCATATTTGGGCGGGAGCTTCCCAACCTTGACAGAGTTCAAAAGCGTCTTCGAGCCTTTGTGGGTGACGGACTATTCTCCACCCTTCAACCTCTCTCCCACGGGCGTAATGTGGCAAGCCTCTCACTACACTACCGCTACTTCCACGGAAAGTGCTCGGACGAACTATATTCCCTGGTCCCACCAAATCAAACCTTCACGGCAAGAACACGCCATACCATCTTACATAGTACCGAACCACCCACGTTCTCTCCGTATCCCATCGGGGAGAAGTAATGTTCCACTCGAACAGCTTCTTCCCGTAAAACACTGTTTTATGGAACCGACTCCCAACAGGATGTTTCTCCGATGACTAGAATCTTAACCTTTTCCACGCTGGGGTAAGCTCTTTGACTCCTATACACACAAATGCCCCCTAAACGTAACCTCCTACCTCAAGTGGTCCCCGGGACTTGTAAAAGGTGAACCTCACAAACAAAAAAAAAAAGGTACAGGGAAGCTACATTACGGCGATGGAAAAGTGGCAGGAGCCAAGATGTCAGGTCAGGATCAATAATATGTCAGGTTCTTCTTTGTATTTTATGAAGGATCTCTAAATATATAGCAGGAGCACAAGACCAGATGCGGCAGTAATATTCAAAGCAATGACAAATGGTAGACTTATAAATATGTAAACTAGGTTCTAGCGAGAAAAATTGCCGGGCATGACACAGTGAACCAATTTTTCCTCGCTGCGGACTTAGTAATTAATTCAGTATACTCTTTCCCGCTTTTTTTCTCCTCTTTGACTAACTCAAAGCGGGAGAGCCCTGTATACCTTGCTATTTAATCCATAGCTGGCGGGAAAGAGGGGAGCTGATAAGTGATGGATTATTGCTTTTCCTAAGGGTATTTCAGCTAAAGTGAACGCTACAGCATTAGCTGTGATTTGAACTCGTCTCACCGATTCCACTTTTTACGCCGCTAGCCATTATGTTACCCGCACCTCCATACTGATAATATCAGATTCAAAACATTGCTCGTAGAATCTAGCAAAAATGAATCATCTATAATATATACTTATATTTATACAGACGACGGTCACTCCAAAATTAATGCCATTTATTTTATTATAACGGCCAACAACGTCAGAAGTGAATATCGGCGGCACAGCAACAGAGATTGAACCTTTCACCAATAACCTTCTTTTTTTTTCCTCCTTACAGATAACCATGTGGCACAATTATCTGACACACGAGGCAGAAGTGTGTCATTGGATTTCTGCATGCGAGCAAAACTATATCCATTGACTTATTTCATCTACGCTTGCTAACCTTTTACAGAAACGAAACAGTGGACGTGAGCACGGTCAGATAGTGAATAGTGCATTTTGTTTGTATGTGACTGTGTCGAGTGTGACGGAATACGTTCCGAGCGCCCCCCCACACACACACACACGCGGCTGTCAATCCACAAAAAATATGCATAGCCGAAGAGGAATACCACGTGAAAGAAAAACACGCTTTTTTTGAAGCTGAAAAATTGCTCTATCCAACTCGCTCCGTGCATCTGTTGAAGTTTCCGGGGAGATATTATTATTTTCATTATAATAGCATTATTTTCAGAGCGTCACTTTATATATCTAAAATGGATTTATACGAAAATACACGCACACATTAAGTAATTCAAACCTTGCTCTCTTTCTCTATAACTATCTATCAATATCTATCCATCTATCTATCTATCTATCTATCTATCTATCTATCTATCTATCTCTCTCTCTTTCTCTCTCACACACACACACATACACACACACACTCTCTCTCTCTTTACCGCTCAGCCATGAGGAACGTGACAGGAAATAAGGTCCTATTTTACTCTTGAAAATGACATCCTCTTCACTCTGATTATTTTCTCAAATGTGTCATATCTGCTCAATTTCGTATCCGAAAAGCAAACTAAGCCATCTCTAAAGAATTAATATTTTTCTTAAGTCAAACGTTATTATGGTGGACACGGCCATTTCGATTTTGAACAGTGTGTATTACGTCTATCGACTTGCATGTTCAAAACATCATAATAAATATTACATTTCAGATAAAGCCGAAAATAGAGCCCTGCCTTACTGTGACGTTCTCCGTGGCCGAGCGGTAAAACACGCCATTAATTTCATTATATATATATATATGACTAATACAAATATAAAATTTGTCACTTAGCTGATTGATATTATATTCAGAACAAACCTTTTGTTATCGCTCGGTCCACTCGCCAGGAGAAATCATCTGATATATATATAATTATATATATATATATATATATATATATATATATATATATATCCAAGAGGATAGAATCCAGGTAGAGCTCTATGTCCAGGACAGAGCAAGAATATAATATAAAAGGCTCAAACACTAATATTAATTAACACTTATTATTATTGAACATATGATAAAAACCCTTTAAAAGTAAAGTACGGAATGTTCATTTTTAAGTGATTCTTCCACATCCTGGAGGTGGCCCGTGACTTTTGTCATTCACTGACAATTCGCACTCTTCTATCGCAAATATAGTAAATTTTAAACAATATATATATGTATGTGTGTGTGAGAGAGAGAGAGAGAGAGAGAGAGAGAGAGAGAGAGAAAGAAAGAGAGAGTAGGTGGGTGCGAGAGAGAAAAAAAGAGACAGAGAAGGAGTAGTTAATAGTTATTGCGTCTACGCTCGTGGAAATGGTCTTGAATCGGTCTGGATTCGCCTATTATTCCGTGTAGAATAACGGTTTCTATATTCATGCCTTTTTACTGACGTATTGCAAATTTATTTATGATTGTCGTGTGAATGAAAATATGGCGAAAATGATTTACTATTTTTCCGTTCGAAATGATTTGAATCTATAAAAATTCGTCCGGCGTGACTTTTTGAACATTTTATCAAAATATACGAACGAGACAATCCATCCTGACTAGACTGGTAGGGGTGTGACTTTTTGACTATTCCAGCAAAAATATAAGCGTTTTAAAACGGTTATATTTCACCATGGACAGTAATATTTCGATTTTAAAATATAATTGCTGTTACCAATGACAACGTATAAATTAAGTGTGGTCATAATTAACAAATAAACTCTGTCTTTCTGTATAGATTATGCTTCAACTAAAACCGTCATTTTCATCATCTGTACAAAGGCGCGGAAGTTTAAGTTCGGCGACCATCCATTATTGCTACATGTCCCAACAGGTTTCAAGTCGCAGTATAATCAGTATTTTTTTAAAAAAAAAAGGTACAATGGCTTGAATTGTTGATAGACTTTGTCTTTTGTTCCTCCAATTATAATCTCGCTATTGATTCGCAAATGGTTGAATGCGGTTTAATTTCAAAATTCCCGACTATTTATATTGACAGCGACTTTAGTTCAAATCGTTCATTGTATTTACAACGTGTCCGGGAGAAGAGGTGAAGCGTTAGGTGAACGAACTAAAAAGAAAACCTCAAAATAATAACGAACGCACACATACATGCTGATAGATAGATAGATAGATAGATAGATAGATAGATAGATAGATAGATATTGGTTGAGTCATAAATAATTTCCGTTTTTGTTTCACAACATAAAGTATCATTACATTCTACTCAACTATCAGACAACCTCAAACGGACATCCTTTCGCGCCACTCTAGAAGTAATGTATGGTGCCACTGCTTGGACATTAACAAAAACCATTGAGTCTAAGCTTGATGGAACCTACGCTGAGATCCTGGGAGCTATAATTAACATCTCTTGGAGACAACATCCAAATAATCACAACTCTCTGGAATCATCCCTGATATTTCTACAATCTTACATGAGCACAGAATACGCTTTGCAGGACATTGCTGGCGAGAAAAACAAGAACTTGCGAATAATCCATTGCTCTGGACCCCTAACCACGGCACAAGACGAACTTGTCGCCCAGTAATCACCATTATGACACAGAACGCCACCCTAATGACGCTCTGAACTTGATGCAGTATCGTGATGGTTCATGAATGTCCGAGTGTTCTAGCATATCTACGGACAATAATGTGTATGTCCCCATTCGCATAAATACAATATTAAATACTGTATGTTGGTCTGCAGTTGGAGATTCGTCTCCATCTGTGCTGGTCAGGCTCTCTGACTCCGGACAGAGAGGATACCCAGACGAGGCTATGTCGAAGGGCAGAAGCTCGTCTCGGGAAACAGCTACCAGAACCCGTTTTATACGGGGAATTTTTGGCCGAGCCTACGGACTCGGATACCCCACATTAGATTCGGTCTTGTGTCACATCTGACCGCGTGGGGCGGTTGGTAGATGTCCAGCAGATGGGGATTCATTGTGGAATTCACTTGACTCACTTCTAGCAGTTGACTACTACTTCTACACACTGCTGGCAAATCTTATATGTGTTGATCTTGTCCTAAGTATTATCGTTCATTACCAACCTTGGTGTGATTATTCTATTCATTAACCTTCCCTAGGTTACAACACCAAGCTAAGTCGACCTAATAATAATATATTCACATTATTTGCAATGACTTGTTAGTATTTATGAATCAAGGATCACTTTGATACCTTTTGAGTAAAATTCTGAAAGTTTTGGTGCGAAAAGGTTTTCGTCGAATTCTTGAATCTGCTTTTCATTGGAGAGAGTCTTCGCCATCAAAACGTTTTGCTGTGAACGAAAAAGGCACTAATTGTTTGGTATAAATTCAGGTGAATAAGGCGGGTTTGGGTGGAACAAACCAACCGATTGCCAACATTTTTCCTGTGTTATTCTTGCTGTGTGCGGCCTTGCGTTTTCATGTAGGAGAGCAGCATTTTTACTATTGAATAACGTAAGGCCTTTTTCGACCGAACCTTCATGGACACGTTGCAGATGCTGGATGTATAAATGTGCATTTATTGTTTCATTGTGCTTGAGAAATCTAAATGAATAATACCATCACAGACAGTTGTGAAGATTTATTCTTGTCGATCCACTGCCTTTTGCCTTGAACATTGTCGTATGTTAGCGTACTCCAAATTTATTCTAAACTGCCACGTATGATTACTGGCTCAGATGAGACATTCTTCCTTAGAATTGGCGCTCCTAAACGGAGAGTTCCATATTAAAATCTCGCACCTCTACACAATTTACTGTAAATATTTCTAATAAAAAACATTATAAGTTAAAAGGCACACACACACATATATATATATATATATATATATATATATATATATATATATATATATATATATATATATATCAACATGTAATTCTACAATTTGATCAGAATTGATAAGCTTTTATCTTATATGATCAAGCCACTTAAAAGAAAAGAATGCATTGTCGTAGATAAAAGGAAATAAAACAAGTAATCTAGAAAAAAAGTTAAAGGAAAGGACAAAAGAAAAAGAGATTCAAACGATTAAAAATAAACAATAGTGAAAAGCATTAGCGATAGCAAAACAGAAAATGAGGGATTTAAGATTGTGGACGTGCGTTACAGGGAAGAACGGGAATTTCAAGAATTGAAATTCAACAGATATTTAAAAAGAAACAAAAAGAAAGACACCAGGAAAACACAGAGTAAAAGTAACTTGAGGTGATAAAATAAAATAAGAAAAATGAAAAAATACGTGAAAGAAGGAAGAAATCAAAAAGAAAACAAAAATCTTAAAATTGGGGTTCATCATTTCAGACCTTCCGAAGGTCTCTACTGTGAGTTGATTTCTGCTATTAAATTCTTTCTTACAACTTCAAACTGGTATAGTCAACCTCTTTAAAAAAAAAAAGACTTTAAAATGGTCGATCCATCATCCTAACGCCACAACTTAAATTCTGTCCGCACATGCAACCTCACTTATCCTGCTACGTACTCGCTAATGAGATGACACCCACGTGTGCACACACATTCAATCAGAGATGTCCGTTAGCACACATTAATGGAACGGCAAAATTCAATTGTTAATACGTTTATGAATGTTTTTAACATTCAGATGGCTATATTATGTAAATTTCCAGATCTTTTCTGTTCCTTCACACCAAATAATGTAAAATTACTTATCGCAAATATTAATTCACCCTAAGAAATTATAAATTTTAAATCAAAATTCGTTTTTTATTAAATTTTTGGCCCGGATTAGGGTTATGGTTAGAATTAAGGAATTTTTACAATTAAAAAAAAAAATCTGTGTGAGGCTTGTTTATCGAGGTGATTGCGAATACAGACCCCACACTTAGAAATAGCGTAGCCGAGTCGCCCACATTTGGAGCTATCACAAAGGTCAACACCGTCGGAGTGCAATGAAAGGTCCTCGCTCTGGGAAAATTGGGGGTGGATTTTAGTAAATATAAATTCCTTTTTATTTTGGGGTGAATTAACACAAGTTCCAATCTACCTTCAGAAAATCATTTGCTTGTAAAGCTCATGATGTGGACGCCAAGGAACGTCTTTTTACGTGCACATCAGGATGTGAGCGCTTATGGCTCTCCACAATTTCCTGTCTTTTGTAGTTTTTTAATAAATCTTGTTTTTTTGTACTCTCTCCTAAGACTTGTTCCGTCATCTTAGATAATATACAATAAACTGTGTTTGGCAACCAGTCTAAGAGAAGAAAAACACTGAATCCAAAACCATAGGTAGCCCCGCTGAAAAACAAAATTTCGCAAAATGGTCCAATGGTAGTGTAATCTCGTCGGTATACTTTTTATTTATGATTAACGTTCCAAAAGTGTTCGAGGCGGATGCTTACAAGTTCTCGCCACACCCAAGAATTACTTACAAAAAAAGTCTAATGTTTAAAAACTTTTAAGCACCCTCTGTAAGATTTTGCATCGGAGAACACAAGTTCAAATAATGAAATCACAGAATTTTTTAGCATGAGTTAAAGACCTTATAAGATAATGGTAAATCAGTCGATGCTATTATCTTTATTTCTGTTTTCCATTTAGTGTCGTGACTGAACATGTTAAGAAGCGTTTGCCCTGTCATAACGCGTTCCGTAGTTCTTGGCTTTTAAAAGTTTCCGTTTGACCCATCAGTAACAATAAACCAAAAACCAGAAAAAAAAAAAAAAATTCCGTCACGACCTTTCTATATATTAAAACTTCTCAGTTTATTTCTATCAGCAAGGAGGGAGGTGAAAGGTGAAGACCGCTGTAAGATTAGATATGATATCCCCTAACAAAAGACAGTTTCCTTTCTTATGAAACCTGTTGATAGGTTTTTATTGTCGGGTAATTATTTTTATATTATAGTTTTTATGGATATCATTATGCTATTAACGTACACTCTATAATCACTCTTAGACTACACTTAGCTTTTTTTCCCCTGAAGCTGATTTAGTTAAATTATATCAAATGCGGATTAACACTTTCAGTTGCATTGTCATAACATTGTTTCCTGGCTGTGCTGGCTCGTTTTAGAAAATACAAAATTGCCATTTACTGTAAATAAATGATTATAAACACACCGAAGGCGATTTCTCATTGGCACCGACATTTCGATCAGACAGTCCGCAGTAAAGACAAGGCTAACCGACACCACCATTACGCGGTATAATAATTAAAAAAATACATCACTATGTTACTATATGTCTACGCTGGTTTGGAAATAGTAGTAAGCGCTAGTTATTTTAAACACAAATGCTAGGGACCACCACTTCATATTATCTTGAAAAAAAGTATATATAGATTGACAGCTGACAATGTAAGTTTTGTAAACACGTTCACAAAATGTTAAGACATGGGCTTTAGAGGATGCAGCCAAGTATCCCCACCAGCTAGAGGGTCGCCAGAGATTAACTGAAAAGATATTTCACCCATGTAGGAAACAATGGGTTATTTTCCTTATTTGCTTATTGTTGTGTTTAATCCTAGCAACATAACGAACTCGACTGGAATTACCGTCCTGGGTATGACGATGAACTATATCCGGCGGCAAGGCCACTGATCGGGAGGTTTTTTAAGTGGAACCACCTCTTAATTGCTCTTGCTCTTAGGTCTACCCAGACCCTAGGTGGTAGTACCTGTTAGGGTCCTATCTATGGACAAATAGTTGACTCCCCCAAACTGGGGTCAAAACACGTAGAAAGTTTTAAAATTTTACAATAAAAATACCAGCAATACATTTTCATAGTAAAAAAAAGTTACCAGCAATACATTTCCTATTTAATATAACTATTTGGGAGGTTTTATACGGCGGAAAATGTAACACCGAAATCCAAAGGTGCAATGAAATAGCAAAATATGCCTTCCAAAAGCTAAACAAAGTATTAAGAAACAGGAAAATGGTGCTAGAAACAAAGGTAAATTATATATGTTGGTGAATGTCGGACAATTCCCCCACCCCAATCCAAATGAAGAGGAAATTTCGGGCAAAAGAGATGTGGTTCTATAAAAGGATGCTAAGAATACCATGGATGGAACATATGAGCAATGAAGAAGTTTTAGAGAAAATGGAGACAAAAAGGACACTTGGACTTAGAATCTGAAAGAGACAATTGAAATTTATGGGACGCATAAAAAGGAAAGTACTTGAAGAATTTGATACTCACGTGTCGTACTGAAGGCAAGAGAGACAAAAAAGGAAACAGTGAGTAACCTCCTTAACCATAACTTTGGGGCAAGTTCAGGGAATATGGCTGGTTTAGCTGAACAAACCTACTGAGTTCAAGTTTTTTTTTCCTGTGATATTCTTACTGTATGCGGCCTTGGATGAGAACAACATTCTTCCTATTGGCGAGCGTTTTTGCACCAACCTTTTATGGACATATTTCAGCTGCTGGATGTATAAATGTGCTTTTTGTGTTACATTGCGTTGTAAGAATCAGCAATAACCCGATGATCTTACCACACGCACGACATTTTTTCACGGACCTCAGTTTTTATGATCTGTTTTAGAAATTTATTTTCTTGTCTTTTGAGCTGAACATTGTCGTATGTAACTCATTTTTCGTCACCTGGTAGGATATATTTAAGGAATAATTTATTAGAATTATACATTTGACATTACAACTGTTCTCATAAAACGTAATTACTTATGACTAAGCCTAATATAAACGTAAGTGTAGTCGCGTACAATTGGCACGCAAATATTAATTAAAGACTTCTTGATTAATGATAGTATTTTAGATTTTACAAGTACAAAAAGAAAGCTACTTATTCCTCTCACTTTGTGATCTGTATTATGGTATTTTACTTCGGCGACTGTATTTGAAGCCAATCATTTTATTAGTTGCATGTACGTTATAAATGAGGCCAGAGAGGCATTTATTTTCTTGATTTTGCGAGACGCTGATGCCAAGCTGTATTAGTCTCTACCTTTCCCGTGGGCAACACCGGTGGCGTGGAGAAGGGGGACGTGCTGCATAAGCAACCACCGATGTTTCATAAAACCCTACCCAGGCCAGATCCTTGGAGAGGACACTCCGGCATCGCCTCACCGCGACGTCAAAACACGAAAAGCAACAGTCTCTCTTGTTGGTTGGGGGGGGTGATTCCGAAGGTCCTTCTGTACGAGAAACTGGCCACCGGTAAGAGGGCACGGTGAAGACCTCATATTCGTTTCAAGGACGTCTGCAAAAGGGACATGAGGGTGATGGATATGGACATCGAGAGTTGGGAAGACGTCGCCAACGAACGCTCACGCAGGAGACGCTATTTACACCGAGGACTGCTGGGGCGTAGAGAGGAGAAACACAGGCTTGCCGCCGCAGAGAGGTGTGCCCGAAGGAAAGAAAACAACACGGCAACATCGGAGGAGAGCGTCTTCACATGAATTCGTTGCAATCGAGACTGTCACTCTCATGTGGATTTGTAAAGCGATAACAGATGTTGTGCCACCTTCAGCAGCTGAGGCATAACTCTTTGGGTGCAGATCCATAATCTCTCGAGACCGACAGATGCCACACATTATTATCGACGTTTATGATAAATGTTAACGAAGCGCCATTCATCCTAAATAAGGAAGAATATTTATTTTATAGCATAACGATTCTCATATAATGATAACGAGGCTTAATATTTTTCAGGTAACTCCTAAAAGCATGCAGTTGTATATTTCAGAGTTTTTTCTCTGATTGTTGTAGGTCTTATGAGTTCAAGTTACCGTCAGTTGCCTGACCTTAAGCAGCTGACCAACAGATCTAGGTGCTGATAAACTGTGCATCTCTGTTCATAAGTGGGAGTAATAACGGTGTCGAGAGGGTTGGGAGTCTCATTTACATATTTGGGAACGCCCTCAATAGGGGACCGTCTGTGTAGACTAGGTTATCTAAATAGTCCCAATCTGCAAGCTCATGCGCTGTTTTTATCAAAATCTTTCATCATATCATACACATTTGGCTGTGACACATGTGCCTAGTACACCCTTATCAAATAGGGTGTCACGATGGGCATACTGACTTTCGTATATTTCCAAGTGCACCTACTATTATCGGCATGACTCTTACTTTTAATTTGCATATCTTTCTCAGCTCCTGTAAAAGGTTATAATATTTCTCTAATTTCACACACTATTTCACATTCACTGTGTAAACCCTGAAAAAGTTGCGCCCACAAGCTGATAGATTCTTTTTTTTCTTTTTCTTATTTCATTTTTGATTTATCAAATCCATTTTGTTGTTGTTGTTTTCGTTTTTTTGTTTTTTGTTTTTTAATCGGTTCCACCCCATGCGAGGTAGAAAAGCCACTAAGACACACGAGGTTAATGGATGTGGAAGAATTAGGAACAGAAACATTAATAATGAGCAGAAAGAAAAAATAGTAATCAGGAGAACAGTAGATATCGATTGACATCGCATTTAAATTCTTGCACATTAATGTTGGCTGGAAAGCATGAAGCCGAAAAGAAGTTCCACAACAGCGAGTGCGAGAAAATCAATTGTTAGCATAGTATTTAGAATTAGATCTAGCCAGCTCAACTGTAAATTAATGAGATCCCGAAGCCAGTTTAGTACTGCGCTTAAATTCAAAGTGTTGCTTTTCTTTCTTGGATCGTGTTTTCGGCTTGGATATCGAAATATTATTAATAATTGGTACCTCTTCACACCAGAGGAATTTCTTTTATTACTAACTTCGGTTCATCGACTACATCTGGGAAAAACGCCTGTTGTAATCGCTGTGTTTGAGTACAACGTCGAGTCTGGAGAAATTCGTAAAAGCATCAAGTTGATCACAACAAAAAAAAGTGGGTCTTCAATCCACATGAACAAGGCAAAAAAACCCAAAGAGGATGTAAGACAGATAATTGTGTCAATGATTTATAGTTTGTACAAGTTACTTGGTACGCTTCTCATTTTTATTAAGTGCAAAAAATTGATTGACCGGACAACCAATAAAATGAATCAAACTTTCTTTGTTTTCATTTTAAGTTGCAATAGAAAAACATTAGGTAGTCAGTGCTCCACACCCCACTGAGAAATTTATTTCTATTGTTAGAGAAGTAACCATAATTAAGAGTTTAGTTACCAATCTTAAGTTAGTCCGAAGTTGGGCAACATTAGCGAGACACTGGCAAGTAAAAGATCTCTTAGTAATGAAAAGCAAGAAGAAAAAGAGTTCATGGTCGTCCGAAAAGGAGACGATCCAAGTTGTGAATTACGTATTGGGGACGTCAAAATTAATTAACTACAGATTTTCAACTATTTGGATAGTATCATAACGGACAATGGAAAATGTGACACTGAAATCCGAAGACGTATAAGAATAGGAAAATGCATTCATAACCCTAAGCAAAGGAATAAGAAAAAATATCCGCTTAGGACAACAAATGACTAGAAGTTATGAAGAGCTATGATCACCCATGTTCTGAGGTACTTGCCACATGAAAGAGGCTTGTAATTCACATACAGTAATTTTATTTTATTTTTATTATTTTTATTTTATTTTATTTTACGGTTTATCAACCCTTTGTGGGTTATTTAAAGCCGAAGCATATTTTCGATTGTAAGAATTATTTTTGCATTTGAATAATGCATTAACAATGTTTTGGAGATAACAATGAATTTTCAGGATCCGTAAAACTTGAAGTATCAGTGAAGTTTTGTGTCACTGAGTGTTTTACGTAGAGTTTAGTTTTAATCTCACTCAATTTTAGGTCAATTTTCTTACGTTATTGGTCTTTTAGTATTTTAAATTGGAATAGATGATTTAATAGTTTCAGTTTTTGTCTTTTTCATTCTGGGGGTTAGGCCAAGTTTCGTTTGTATTTTGCTTTTGTTTCAAGATTATATATATATATATATATATATATATATATAGTCACAAATAAAAGTAAGACGCAATCTAAACATTTATTTTTATTTGTTACTTTAAACTATATCTCCTGATATCGATCACTATAATTACAAAGACTGCTTGTCTTTTTTACGAAAGACAATCTTTATCACTTATATATCTATTTTTATATACTACAATCTTAATCCATTCAAGTCTCGGATTAAGCGTTATCTTTCCCGCATATCCGCCTAAACTATACCTCTTACTCAGTGATCCTCTACCTCGAGTGGCTCCCGGGCCTTGTACAGGGTGAGTATTACTGTACAAAAATATTTGAAGTGCAATATCTCCCATTTTCGGAATAAGGTTTGAGTCATGCTGAAGACCTCAGCTCATATCTTTGACCAATCTCTGACAGTCATTTATATATAATATGTATATATATAACATATATATATATCTATATATATATATAATAATTCTACCAACATGATTAACCTATTTATCTCGTTTTGTTTAAAGTTGAATAGAATAATTCTTCGCAATCATTTCATTTTTCTCTTTCTGTCATTTTATTTGCTTTAGTTCCACTATCAACCCAAATCTTCCAATATCGAATTCTATAGATAATTTTTGAAACTTTTCTACAATTAGATTTGTTTTGTTCATTTCAGTCAGTTATATGCCATACGCGATACACACTTAGGCGATCATATATCGTTCGATACATGACTGGCAGATTTCTTTCTGCGGTAGACCAGTTGCCATCCAAGACTATAGAACCCGGTCTGTCCTCCTATTTACCCATAGCCTGAGGGTGGAGAGAAGAAGAGGGTTCATACCTTTTTTTCAAGGGTATTAGCACGACTGGAATTCGAACTCGGCTCTCCGTTATCCATTACTGCACCTTGCCTCCCACGTAAAAAACTTTCGTTAAATCTAAGTTACTATCGCTTTCTACGTGTTCTCCTAATTTCATCAAAATTCATTATTCAACCTTTCAAAACAATTCGTCTATTTTCACTAACCAGCTTCCTTAACTTAAATACTTTAATACATTAGCGAAATCCATATCTTTTTTTATTATTATTATTCAACACTTTTTCCTTTCTTTATCTCTCTGTTTAGCTACTGTTTATCACTATTAATCGTTTATTTTACTTTTCAGGGTAGGAAGTGTCTTTATTACATTTATTTGATTCGTTTTTTCTATGACTTATCAACCCATTGCAGGTTATTTAAAGCCAGAATATATATGTTTTTAGATTGTCAGATATTTTTTTAGATAATAAATGGTTTAGTGATACAAGTCTTACTAATTAATCCATAGCTGGGACTAAGAGTATTTGTGCGTAACGAACCCAACTGGAATTGGAACTCGGTCCTCTGATTAACAATTCAGAGCCATTTTTCTTTACACCACCCGCACATCCAAGCTTACAGCACTTGATATTCCCAAGCAGCCACCCACCCAGGTACTGACCAGGTTCGACGATGCTTAACTTCGGTGATCCTACGGGAACGTTTGAACGTGATGTGGCCGTAAGCCTTTGTTACAATTAAACGAAAGTGAGCAAAAATTGAAAAAATTATATGGCAGTGAATGCTGAACAATCTCCCCACAGATGAACAAGAGACTTGAAGCAACATAAGTGTAGTTCTACAGAAGGATGATGAGGATACCATGGACCGAACATGTGAGCAACGACGAAGTTTTAGTGAAAATGGAAACAAGAAGGACACTTATACTTAACGTCAGGAAGAGAGAGTTGAAATTTCTAGGGCACACAGTGAAGAAAGAGGACTTGGAAAACCTGATACTCACAAGACGGACTGAAGGCGCGAGGGACAGAGGAAACGAACGCATAATCTACTTAGTGATCTTGAATAACTGGATGTCGGAAAAGAGTTTAGATAACAAAAAGACAAAATTTATTAATAGCTTCAAAGGACAGGAAATTGTGGAGAGCCATGATTTCCTACGTCATGAAAGGACACGGCGCATAGAAGAATCTTTAAAAAAAGACAGATGGAAAACTATCAAATCCTTACATGAAAGCTGAAATATAATGACGCACTAGGTATGACCGTAAATATTTAAATAGTACCTTACACAGAATAAGACTATTTAAGACGAAAGCCAGAATTAGAAACAGCAAACTTTGTTGTTGTTGTTGTTGTTGTTGTTGTTGTGTGTGTGTGTGTGTGTGTGTGTGTGTGTGTGTGTGTGTGTGTGTGTGTGTGTGTGTGTGTGTGTGTGTGTGTGTTAATACCATGTTCCTTCGGAACGTAGATTTTTCTTTTTTTATCTGTGAATCGACATACATTCTTGGGAAAGATAGTCGACTAGTTTCTATGTTGAATTCTCTTTTTCCTTAGACTGGTTGCCAACCAAGGCTAGAAACCCCAGTCTACCCTACGATCTAACCCTTAGCTGGGATGAGAAGAGACGGATTCGAGCCTTTCCCAGTGATATTTGTGCGCAAGTGAAAACACCCAACACCCATTACACTACTCACAGGCCCTAGCGTATGGGTCAGAACATCAATAGATACTTAGTCTAATGATAAAGAAAGTATTTATTTTACACAGCATTTAACAATATTATCTCTCTTTTTACGTCACCCAAAGTGTAAATATTATATAACGAGACCAAAATTCAACTTCTAATTGTGTTAGGCGACGGAATTATTGATCCACTCTGGTATATATTAGCGTTGATATATTTGAAATTCGAAATAAAATCCAAGCAAAAGTTTTTATATGAAAAAGTAGCTGTCAAAAGAAAAGGAACGAGGAAGTGTTTTTTTTTTGTTTCCATTCTTGGCAATGACGCAATGATCTGTTCTAATATTAGTAATAATGAAACACTTCATATTGATAGTTGCTTTGATGTTTACTAATCTTGGCTTCATACGACACTAGGCCACTGGTGTGGAATACGAAGTGAGGACCGAAATCATTGCAGTCTGCTAGACAGGCTTGATAACCATTGCTCCACAGCGATGAACCTATATTGCAATTTGTATTGTTGATGATGATGATGATGATGATGATGATGATGACGATGACGACGACGAAGACGGAATACGAATCGTAATTGTTGACATAAATGATTGGCGAAAAAGAATACACTATTTGGAAAATAAAGAATTATTTAAATAAATTCCTTTTCTCATTTACTTATCGTTTCCACAAGGCAGACAAGACAGATAGATAGATAGATAGATAGATAGATAGATAGATAGATAGATAGATATGTATGTATGTATGTATAAAGATAGATAGAGAAAGAAAGAAAGAAAGAAAGAAAGAAAGAAAGAAAGAAAGAAATAATGTGCACATATTGAATTGGTGCATAATTATCAGGCGTTTTTTAAACAATATTTATTATGAAAAAAGAAAAATAACAATTCAGCAATAACATTTCAAATGATTATTCCGGAGCTTATGATTATCAACATGCATTAATATAACCTGAAAATAAAATAATGTTTTTATTAAAAAAAAAAAAAAAGTAAAGAAAACAGCAATTTTTATTAACAAATAACGCACCTACAAAAACGCCTGATAATTATCCATCTACAAACTCTCTATCCCTGATATTGAGGACTTCCCTCCATAAATATCATCAATCCTCTCTCTCTCTCTCTCTCTCTCTATATATATATATATATATATATATATATATATATATATATATATATATATATATATATATATATATATATATATATGTATACAGTGGATTATACAGTGGATTACATATATCACTATGGGTGAAGGTACATAGGTAGATGTGTGCACATGCATATATATCGTGCGCGCGCACGTGCCCGCCACTCCCTACACACACCTCCTGCCCGCCTACCGGAATAAATAAATGAATGACTAAATAAATCGTGTGCAATCTCGTGTGGAATTACTGTGCAGAAGACACAGACCGAAAGGGTAAAAAATAAAGTGTGCGCTTTCTCTTTGCGCGCGTTCTGGTGCGCGCGCATCAGTTTGAACATCCTATTCGTCTTTCTTTTTTTTTTCCTTTTTTTTTTTTTTTTTTTTTTTTCCCCGCTCTTAAAATGATTCCGTCTCTGCGTTTGTGGCTGGGCCAGTCACGTGACCGCCAGAGATGACTCACTTCACAACTAACAGCAACAATGCAACCAACTCCTGCAGAGCCAACAAAACAAACAAACAAATCAAGAAGCGTTTTCTTTCTTTTCCATCGCCATTACCACGGAATCCTAGCCCGCCGACAGCACCATCCCCCCCCTCATCACTCAAGCTGCATCTCGATTCACCATTTGCTGTTTCCGCATCGATCGAACATGCCTACAGTCTCAGCTTCAACGCTATCTCCATGTCAGATGAACCAAACTCTAGTGCAGCAAGCAAGGGACCACCAACTTTTGGCCTTGTGCCAAACTTATCTCTGCTTTTGAAATAACACTAAGAGGCTACGAACTTTTTAATTGGTTCGAATCTTACCTTTTTCTGTTGGTTTTTCTTCTTTCAGTCTTCCTTTCTTCTTTCTAGCCTTTCCTTCCTTTCTTCTTTCTATCCTTTCCTTCCTTTCTTATATTCTCGACATTTTGTCGGCCACTCTTTTTTTTTTAGTTCTTTTTATTATCTCTCTTCCTATTTCTGTTTCATTCTTTCTCTTCCCTTTCTTCTTCGTTTATTTTTTTTTTTCCTTTTTTATCCAGCTTTTCTCCCTCTTTAATCTTTTTTCACTTTTTTTCTCATCCTTTCTTTCCCCTCTTCTTGCTACTGCTTCTCTCCTACTTTTTTCTTACTCTCTCTCTCTCTCTCTCTTTCTCTCTCTCTCTCACACACACACACACACACACCGTATCACTAACCTTTTAGTATCACTTTTTTCTCATTATCTCTAGAATTTTTAAAGAGTAGCGTTAACCTTTCCTCCTAATCTCTCTCTCTCTCACTTTCTCCCTTACTCACATTTTCTTCATCTCCCTGTCACTTTATCTATCTATCTATCTATCTATCTATCACATATACTTTTAACCCGTCTTTTTTTGTTTCATTGTTTCTTCCTCTGTTTTATGGCACAATTTTCTCACTCTCACTCTCATCTCCCCTCTATTTATCCAGCTCAAGTGTTTAAACTTTATATCTTCTCTTTCTTTCTCTCTCTCTTTCTTTCTTTTTCTCTGTGTGTTTGTGTGTGTATCTTTCTATCTATATACCCTCTACCCATCCTCTTTCATTAACTCCATCTCTCTATTCTTACTCCTCTTATGGCTATTATTCCATTCTCTGCCCCCTCTCTAATTAGCTTCCTTCTCTCAATATTCTTACTTCTCTGATGATCACTAAACTACTTGCTATCTCTCACCCCTCTCTCATTCTCTGTTCCATTCTTGCCTCCCATATTATCAGTATTCTACTGGCTACCTCCGCTCTACTTTCACTTTTAACCCTTTCTCTGTCTATTCATACATCTTTAATAATCACCCTGCTAGAAATGTCTTTCTTCCTCTCTTTTCCTCTCTTTTCCTCTCTTTTCCCTCTCTCTATCACTATCTGTCCTTCTTTTATTTCCTCTCTAGTTATTATATTTAATGACAAGCACAAATAGGTCCCCTGTTACAATGTTTTTGAAATACAATAAAATATTTCTACCGATATTTTTCTTGAGGAAAATAAAATGATCAAAGAGCTTGAGAAGAAACAAGATTAATGCATTTTATATATATGGGGAAAAAAATGGTTGACCACTCGTATCCGAGGATGCCCGTCTGCTGGCACCGTTAGCTAATCCCTGTTGCAGATGTCCGCTCAGGGACATTTGTGTTTGTACAACACCCAGAGCCCACCTGTTGTTTATACCACAAATATGGTGATCGGACTTTAGTTGCAGTTTCTGGGAGAGATCGCGTTGTCTAGCATAATCAGTTGTCTGCACAAAGCCAGCACGCTCAAACTCTCGGTCACGATGACTTGTGGCTTTTGCGCTAACACAACCATCAACGGCTCCCCAAAGAGATCCGTTTACCCAATTTCAATCACAGAGTCAACCCCTCATATAGGTTTTCAGACCGATGAGATCCAGAAATCGCCTTCCTGACAAATCAACCGTGGCGAAATTCGAACGCGGGTATCATGGTCAGAATGTTCTAACCACTCAGCATATGTGTGTGTGTATGTGTGTGTGTGTGTGTGATATTCTGCTACTAATTTGTGTCTCTCTTCTAGCCTAGGTAGAAGTTATACCAACTAACTTAAAACTTTACTATATTACTATAACAACCAGTTAGTTGGATGCGTGTTCCTCCAGTCGTAGTTATATAGTCAGACCTAATCAACTCCTGGATATTTGCTTAGTACTGTAGTAACCCTATAGGAAATAGGGGTAGGGAATGTCAACTCCTCTGTGATCCCCATTTTTCCCAATATTTCCTTTAGTCCTCTCAAAAGAGACAATTTCGTTTGGTGTCTAGGCATCTCCCTCATGCATGATGTTTGTTTCGTATGCCCAGTAGAAGGATGAAAAGGGATTTCATTGGTCCCTTAATCGCTATTGACCAACAAAAGCTAACACGACACTCATTAAAGACGGAGGGGATGAAGACGAATAAAGTCTATTAAAAGCTTAATAGAAAAAGAACATATTAAAATCATTCCAATTCTTCGTCGCATGAATACATGTATATAATTATGTATATGCAAGTATATGATACGGACTTGAATATATCTTGAATATAAATGTTTTTTTAATGTCATATCCGTTCAGGACACAAGCGATAATTGTTTTCTTTAGTTTAATATCAATGAATTGTCATGACTTATTTCAAAAAATAGTTCATAGTTTTCCTGTTGCGTTCAACACGGTTTGTAATATAGAATTTTCCTTCTCTTAGACAGGTTGCCACCCAAGAATAGAGAACACAATCTACCCTTCTATTATACTCATAGCTGGTTGAAATAAATGGATTCATGCCTTTTCCAAGGAGATTAGTGCGAAAGTAAACACAGAACATTGTAGCGAATTACCCTCATTCACTTCGTGTTTGATTTGTGAGATGTAAATTTCACTCGGGCAGCTTCTTCCCACGAACTGTTTCTTTGTGGAACCAACTCCCAAGAGAGTGTTTTCCTGATCACTGCAATCTTAGCTTGTTCAAGTCTAGAAATAACCATTAACTACCCCACATATCCGCCTAAACTATGCCTCTTACTCTGTAAGCATCTACTTCGAATGGCTCCCGGGCCTTGTACATGGTTAAAATCACTGTTAACAAAAAAATCAAAACAGACTGAAATTTGAACACAAATCACCGATCGCATTTTCCGCGCCAATAGCTGTTACGCTACCCGCAAAATAAATTACATAGGATTATATACGTCATTATACGTCATTAATGTTCATGCAAAAATGTCATTAGTGTTCATGCATATACGTCATTAGTGTTCATGCATATAAATTTCTAAGGAATTAATGGATTTTTAATCTGTTATTATTTCTTAATACTATAAACATTATATTTAATGTGTACACGTATTTGAGTAGACAATCCTATTTTTTTTTGTTTTTTTGGGGTTTTTTTGCTGTTATTTCTGTTATTGTTATAAACTATGACTGACATCTACCGACTTGGGCAGTCGAAAATCTTAATGAAGAAGCTTTTAAACTAAGTGTGCTTTTCCGATGTAAGGTAATGAATGTTCGATTACTGCTGAAAGGTACATTAAGTCTTTCAATTTGTTAGTCCGATGGGCGTCTATTACACTGCTTCATAAAATAATAAAAAGGATGCCTACTCAAACCCGTGTATCTGTTAAATATAGTATAGTAGGTATCCGCTTATCTCCTGTTTGGTCAAAGATTCAACCCTTTGTTATATGGAGGCTGTGCGCTGCCCAAACTACATAACCTCACCCACTCTAGACCGTACCAACATGATCCAAAGGAATAGAGGGCATTACATTTAGGGACTGCTTGGCTGCAGGAGTTGCCGGAAAGTTATCAGTGCTGACAACCAACCGCCTTCGGAGTTACACTCCAGTTCCTCTGTCTGGATTTACTTCCATAGCCTTTTTCCCTGTTTGGAAAATACGGGGAAAGCAGTGGAGGTTTAAATCAGGGTTTTCTTTCCACTAAATGGACTGTCTTCCTGGGCTGTCGAGTTCCATCGACCCGAAGTAGCTGGTTATGAGGCGCCAGCTTTTCGCCTTCGCCCATTCTCCGGGTTAGAGCTTGACTTAGTTCTCAGAAGTTATTTGAGATGCATGCCACAGAAGCATTTTATAGACAGTGAGAGCTTGTCCCCGCTGCCACTCCGGCTATGACAACATGGCAACCTTTGGAATGTACGTATATAAACATTATATACATTACGTCTATAACGTTTATAGTAATACATACCGTATAGACTCGCGTATGATGCGACTTTTGAAGACCTAATTTTGAAGCTAATTTGACTACAGTAAATGGATATATAGTTTGGTCAACGGTTTAGCCAGGACCAGCAGTGCACACGCTAATTTTATATTTGGTGTATGATACAACCGCTTTAAAATTAGCTTCAAAATTATATCTTCAAAAGTCACATGATAGGCGACTATATACGGTATATGAGTTTTCAAATGTGTCTTTCTGTGTGAGCACACACTTTTGTACACACTTACAATTATATATATTAACGCGTGATCTAGTAGCTTGTCGAGGAAAGAATGCTGGGTTCTCCAACCTATTTTAGAAGTTATTAGCGATGTCTGGTCTCTCTAAGTCTCATACGACAGATTTTACGAATTTATATTTTCATAATATTGTATTATATTGTAATCTACATTTGTAGTAAGTATTTCTTGGTCTGTGACCTTGGAAAAAGTAGATTCAGGCTTTTTTACAGAGACATTAATACGAAGTGAATAGAAACTAGCCCAAGCCGGAATTTGAATTCGACTTGCTGGTCCTATTTTTCGTTATATTAACTGTTAGGTTTAGCCCGTGACTTATATACACCCCTGGTGTATCTTAAAATCTGATACAAAAGGGTTAAAAAAATATATAAAATACTGTTACTTTAATCAAAATATATTTGCGAAACATTTATATTTAATTAGAAAATGTAGTTTATCAACGAACAAGTGAAAATTTTAAGTTTGTAATTAATTAATTTAAACAAACATTAAAAAAAGGATTTTTTTTTTTTTGGTTGGTCATAAAGATAAGACCATGTAAATAAAAATCACAAATACAGAAAAGATAAGTCACAACGACAATTTAATTCTCAGTATATCCTCCATATTTGTGAATTACTTCGAAAATTCGCTTTGGCATCCTCATTAGTAACTTCTGCTTGGGGGTGCTTGGGATGATCACCCAGGATGCATAAACTGCAGCACGAAGAGGATCCAGTTTCAAATTGTGATCTATGTTTATAAACATCTTTTGCCAGCCATCCCCAAACATTCTCGATTGGGTTTCGATCTGGAGAACGCTGTGGATTGCAGCATTGACCTGTTGGAAAATCCAGGTTTCTCCACATAGATGAGGGCCTTCAGTAATTAGCGATGCCTTTCTTAACATGTCAATGTAACTAGCAGCTGTTTGATGACCTTTTAACCTCTTGTAACTCAAGAGTTCCATTGTACGAAAATGGACCCCAGACCATAATTGATCCGTGTTGAGAAAATTTCTTTTGGGACATCTTTTGCATGCCAGTAACGCTGAAAACCGTCTTGGCCATCAAAATTGATTTTTTTCTCGTGTGAAAACAACACTTTCTTCCATTTATCCACATCCAAAGTTTGATAATCGGAAGCAAATTGTAAACGGAGGTTTTATGGCGAAGAAGAAGGCGAGGCCTCTGCAGCCGTTTCAAGTTCTTAAACCCTTTCTTATTTAAATGCCGTCGAATTGTTCGAGAGCTGCATTCAGCATCTGTATTCACTTTTATCTGATTTGATGTTAGGCTTGAATCTCTCTTAACTTCTCGCCTAATGCGCCTGTCTAGAGATGGTGAAATTTTATTGGGGTGACCGCTTAATTTTTTAGAAGCATACGCATCCGGATTAAATGAGGTCAGCAATGACAGTTCTGCTACGGCCAATTTCATTTGCAATGGCTCGTTGCGAAAGACCACGTCTTTGATGTTCAACAATCCTGCCCTGTTGGAATTTTGTTAAAATTTTACCCTAAACAGTTTTAAAATCTGAAATTTAATACTGGAAATAAGCTACGTAGATGTCTACACGCCTGAAGCTATGAGCACACTGACTAAATTTTTTGTCCAGTAATTTGTTTTCTTTTCACACATGGTCTTATCTTTATGACCAACCAAAAAAAATGTTTGTTTAAATTAATCAATTAAAAGCTTAAAAGGTCCACTTGTTTGTTGATAAACTACATTTTCTAATTAAATGTAAATGTTTCGCAAATATATTTTGACTAAAGTAACAGTATTTTATATTTTTTTACCCCTTTTGTATCTGGTCTTAAGATTTTGACCTGGGGTGTGTATGTATATATATATATAGCAAACTCGTGTACATCGATTAACAAGATCGCGCACGTGTCTATGAATGTGTGTCTATGTGTTCGCACCGGAAATTATTGTATTCAATCCATCGATTCATCGGCTACTCATAACGAATAAATTTTCAGAAGAAATCCTTACAAAACATGAACAACCACCACTCTTTCCCCTCCCCCACCCAAAAAAACGAACGCATATATATTCACGATTTTATATATATGTGTGTGTGTGTGTGTGTGTGTGTGATGCGTCTCACGGCACAAGAGTTCCCTCACCAATCAGAGCCTTCTCTCTTCGATGAGTCAAATCAAAAGTCACTCCTTCCCACAATCAATCAAGCTATCACTGCTTATTTATCATGTCAACTGATTTGAGCACTTCGAGATGCTAAATTGATGATCAAAATTCAACAAATATTTATTTCAATAAGCAGAATTGCTAAATAATCTTTTTAAAGACTCGACTCTGAATCTTTGTTTCTTGGTTACATGAAAGAGGACTCTATTGCATCTAGACCGAGAATCGCGTCTCTTGCCGTAGAAATAATGGTGATAGTAGCTAAGGTTATTTCTTCAGCAATCCGGAGCGTCATCGTCTCAGTTCATTGTCTTTCCATGTTCATGAAATTGTGTCGAAATGTAGAATATATAAATCAAAGTTCAATTTCTTGGACAGTTACTTTTTCGCACTGTAACTTGAAAGAACTTTTCTTCACTTCACCTTTAAATTATTACCCAGAAAATCTTTCTTCAATATTTAAAGACATTCTAACGTTTTGCCTTGCGTTTTATTTATTTATTTTTGCTCGTCAGTTAAATTGATATGACTATAGAAATTTTAAATTGATAAAAGAAAGTGAATTTAGTACATCACGAGAAGAACGTTTGGTTGATCTTGTCTCGATCTCGTCACTAATTGAAATCTCGCGATGCTACAGACCAAATTCTTTTATTTTCCTCCTTGTATTTTTATCCTTTTTACTTCCTCCAATTTTCAACATTCTTCTTCACTTTTATTTCTTTTCTTCTTACAAATTCACCTTCTTTTTCTTTTCTCGTTCACTTCTCGTAATCTTTATTCTCTTTCATTCGTCCATCTTGCAATATACCTCCTCGAATACAATTTTCTTTTCTTTCACTTTCTTTTTTCTTTCTCATCCTCTTCTTTCTTTTGTTTTTATCTTTTTCTTCTTCCTCGTTCTTAAAATACCTTTCCTCACGTACTTTCCTTTCTTTTCCTGTCACAAAATCACTTTCTTTTTTTATTCCTTTCTCACCCTCTTCTGGCAACAAGATTTGATTCCCCTATAAATCGCTCTGACGAAGTGCGCCAAAAACACTTTCCCCATAATTCGGAAAAAGGACAAGGGAAGTAACGACACGCCTTTACCCACCTCATTACCCTTTACCAACTTTCCCACCCACCCCGGGTAGATAACAAATTGCCCCACCCCTAACGTTCCGTTGGATGACAAATGGGTATTGTGTTCAACTTTTCACCGTTTGGGTCGACAAAGAAGCGACATTAAACTCGAGTATGAAGTAATATATATATATATATATATATATATATATATATATATATATATATATATATATATATATATATATATATATACACACACGTAGGTAAATAAAATGATAAAAAATTATACCCGTGACCCCCTTCCCACAGGTACACATTTTAGAGTCGATCTAAGAAGACCATAAATCTGAAGGTAGGTGTGTGTGGAGGAGGGTGATTGTGTGTTTATGTGCATTAAAGTCTCTGTGTATCATATTATATATTGAATACATCCAAGCATTTATGCGCATATGAACGTATTCTCATTGATATGTATCTGTTTGCCGATGTGTGATGGCACGTCCGCGCGCTCGTCTGTGTGTGTGTAAATAATGATTTTAAATATCTCAATATTTGCATGCGTACACACTCACCAGGCATATATACGAAACTTAGTGTTTATACAATATTGTTATTGTATGTATGCGTATATGGGCACACAAATTATGTGTGTGTTTCCATTTGAATATTTATAAACTGTTAAATAATTCCATGCACATTAAGTTATATATATATGCATATATATATAAATGCACACACAAGAGCATCCATACGCATATAGATTACTGTATACATATATATATATACAAATGCATGTATATACATATATATATAAGCGATATACAATATATATATGTACATATATAAACTTAATGACTGCCATATGCATTTATTATATATATATATATATATATATATATATATATAGAGAGAGAGAGAGAGAGAGAGAGAGAGAAAGAGAGAGAGTTTATTGTTGTTCCAATGAGAAAAAAGTGAGAGAAAAATCCGCAAACGTTTTTTTATTATTATACGAAAAAAAAAAATATATGTATGTATGTATGTATGTATGCATAATACGAGTATGCATTTGTAACTCCACAGCTTAACCGGAGTTATTAGCTAATTTTGATGTAACATTTTTTCGGTTGTTGATCTCTGTGATTAATATTCAGCACAGAATTAAGAGCATTGACAAGGTAGCAAATTACTTTGAAACTTTTGTTGTCTCTAATGAATGTATTTTTCATAATTAGGTGAATGACTTATTGATTTATCTAAGGATAGATAGATAGATAGATAGATAGATAGATAGATAGATAGATAGATAGATAGATAGATAGATAGATAGATAAAATTGTCTTCTCAGATGAAATGGGTCAAAAAAGGCCGTGACTACGTAAATAAGACTTCCAGACAAGTTTTACATTTTTATCGGTATCTAGCATTCATGATATCTATATTAGAGCAGCATGATTGGCTGTGGGTATGGAGTGGAGCACCAGGGTGAGGGTGAGCTGGGTAAGGTCTGAATGTTTACGAATACAATACAATAATATGGCTAATATATATAATACTTCGCCCCTCCGAATACCGCACGCGGTAGTTCACCAAACAGAGAAGCCTGCATAGAAAATGAAAACTATAAAAACGGATGGTCCTGTATCTTCTTCTTTTATGCACTGTATCCCTTCAAAACAGGGGCTATCATGGCTCTCCACAACTTCCCGTCCTTTGTGTATCTTAGCGAAGTTTGTCATTTTTATCATTAACCATCCCTGTTCAGCCATCCATTTACTTAAACATGCTAGCTATCTTATTCGCTTTTTCTTCTATCTTTTTTCATTTCATTATGTCCTGGGAGTGTCAAATTTTCAAAGCCTTCTTTCCTCATTATGTATCCAAAAAATTTAAACTGTTTCATTCTTAGTCTAACTGTCTCCTTTCAGTTTCCTCAAAATTTTGTCGTTGTTCATATGCTCTGCCCATCGTTGTAGAGTAATTGACAGAAATGCCCAACAAACAATTTAAAAAGTTTTCCATGAAGAATAATAAACGAAAGAAAAGAGCAAGGCAAAAACAATACTAATCAGACTATATATATATATATATATATATATATATATATATATATATATATATATATTCGAAAATTATAACATAAATATGTTATAAAATCACCAGAAGTGTTGAAACAAAATGGCTATTTTGTAGTGATTTTATAACATATTTATGTTATAATTTTCGAATAAATAATTATATTTGCTCTACTCTGTATTGAACACTCTTTTAAGAATAGTATTTGCTGGTTATTGAATTTATTCCGTATACACCAATTCTATACTTGGGTATATATATATATATATATATATATATATATATATATATATATATATATATATGGTGGACTCTCCCGTTGTATTCAAGTATGAGGGCCAAGCAGCTCAGTTCCTAGGAACCGACAGCCAGACACCAGCCCATATGATTTGATTATAATGGTGAAGAATCAACCACACTTTTTGAAGTGTCAAATACAGAGACCTGATGCTGGGTCTCGGGAAATTTTTGTCCTTGACCTGGGTTTACGCGCTTGGCTTCTCCACAATAACCCCGGCCTTGTGTTATATCACGTCTCAATGAGGAGACGAGGCAAACATCCTTTTCTAACAGGATTAGAACCAACAATTATATTCTCAGCATCGTTCAATGGCACCACATCTCTATTACCGCCAGTCTTCTTTTTATTCGTGAAGAATTTGTCACAATTCTTCGGTTCGTCTTTGTTGCCTCAAGTCTCCTCTTCATATTTAAAACAGAGAGACTGTTGGGTACTAAATTTAGAGGTTCTCTTTACAAAATGCATGAACGTGTTTTTCAATCATTTACAAAGCTTCCCACTGTCTGATACTGGGTCAAAATTGAACTTAAATTTAACCACTTCCCCTCCAATTATTTGGGGAAATACGTTTCATTTTCAGACGAATTTTTTTTTTTTTATTTGTCCTTAATATAGTAACTAAGAAACTGAGGCACCTTGACGTATCCGTGCGGTGGCTAACATCTCTACCAGACGTATGAGTTGGGCAAATGAACTCATTTCAATCTCAGAAGGGCGTAAAAAGAATCAAGATCAACGTATAAATACGTCTGTAGTTGGTTTTTGAACGTTATGTTTTGGACGTGTTTATTCGTCAATACGTAAAAAGTCACTTTCGGTGAACCTATATACACGTCTACGTCGGGGAAAGGGATTAAAAACAAGGGTCAACCGGGCATGCAGCTTAATCTTCCTTCGTTCTGTGAAGTTATCTATCAAGTTTGTCTTAGTAAAAGGATACATTGAGACATTTGTAAGGATTGAACAGGCTTCATGAGCAGTGGACTACAATTTAGTTTACTACTCGAGACAGCAGAGGTATGGTTCTACAGAAGGATGCTAAGGATACCATGGACCAAACATGTGAGCAACGGTGAAGTTTTGGAGATGATGCAAACAAAGAGGAACCTTATACTTAACATTAGGAAGAGGCAGCTGAAATTTCTGGGACGCGTAATGCAAAAGTGTTATGGTGAAACACACCTATTCTATAGTTAATAGATTCTCCCACCTAATATAAGTAGGAGTAGTAAGAGAAACGAGGGTCAGTCGATGTCGGACGACAGTTAGTCGAATACGAAAGTAGTCAGCGACCACAACAAGATTACTCTGCGTAATACCTATTATACTAAGTTCCTAACGTTTTGTACGTCGAACCTATTTTAGGACCGATTTAGTACAAATACAAGCCTCCACTGCGAAATAACTCCACAACAAAAAGGAAGGCTTGGAAAATCTGACACTCACAGGGAGGGTAGATGGAAGGAGAGACAAGGGAAAGAAACCAATGACATACATAGCGGGCTTAAACAAGTCGATGGCAGAACAGGGTCTGGGAGAATTAGCAAAAAGACAAAACTTATTTAGATCTACAAGAGATAGGAGGAAGTGGAGAGCTATGATCGCCTACGCCCTGAAGAGTCACGGCACATAAGAGAAGAAAGAACGTTGGCTTTACGGCGATGATTTAGGCTGGCACAAGACTTCAATAGTAGAATTCTCTCGTGAGAAGTGAACTAAAGAAACTAGTAAGTAATTCTGCATGGTGGTGAATGCAAACTCGCCTATGCTTACTTCAAAGAATTTAATTAAGTTTTCAATATATATCTTCTAATAACCAGTTATATATTGTCTCCAATGCATTAAAATATTCATCCTCAAACAAAAAAAAGTTCTAAAAGATTACTTATAACTTCTTTTTGATAATCAACATGCGAAATATTGGAACTAACGTCATTTGAAACTCGATTATCTCAATAAATCTTCGTATATTGGGATGACGATTTTTTACATTTTTTTAAATCATTTCTCCCCGAGCAAGGCAATAAAGTCACTAAGAAGCAAGCGGTTACTGAGTGTGAGAGAACACGAGATAAAAGAAAGCAAGAAGCCAGAAAAGAGTTCCACAAGCGAAAAGTGCGAGAGAAGAAACTGTTAGCAAGGAACTTACGGTTCCGTTTAGCCATTTCAGCTGTAAAATGATGAAACCTTGCCGCCAATTTAGTACTGCTCTTAAACACATAAATTCTAGGAACCAAAGAGGAAAATTTCGAACATTTACCATAAAAATATGTGTTAAATTCTTGGTTTATGGTTCGATACCGCCTTTCGACCGAGTTATTCGCAAAATATTTAAAAGAAATCGTGAATAGTATGACAAGAAATTTATTAAAAATAATGAACCTGCGAGGTTCACATTTGAAAATTTTCGTATAGAAATTGATTGAAAATATTCAAAAATTTCTCTAAATCATTTAATTTTCCATTGCTAACATTTTAATTTTATCAAACTAAAAAATTGATATTGACATTTTCTTTTCTATACCGTATCTATGAACACAAATGCGTATGACCCAGTGCCCATAAATACGTTGGACAGTATTGTAAGTCGAGGGTAATATGCTGTCTAAGTAGTCCACCACTAGCAGTGATTTACCTACTTCACGCCACTGTCGAGTATTGTAATTTTTTGATGTTATAAAAATTACCATTTCATTTCCAACCTCCGTTTTGGTTATTCCTCATTCAGTAACCCTTTCCTAGGTTACAACACTTTCATATCTAACTTCTAGGTTACAATGTTTTAATGTTCAAGTTTAAGGTTAACGGTTATCTATCTGTTATATACAATACCTATGGACACTAATGGCTTTCTCTCAATCCTCATAAATACATTGGACAGTATTGTAAGTCGGGGGTAATATGCTGTCTAAGTTGTCCACCACTAGCCGTGGTTTACCTACTTCACACCGCTGGCGAGTATTGTATTTTGTTGATGTCGTAAAGATTACCATTTCATTTCCAACCTCTGTTTTTTTTTTATTATTCCTCAGTCACTAGCCCTTTCTAGGTTAAAACAGTTTCTAAATTCAGCATCGTGTGACTGTTCAATCCTCATCATAACATTATTTTCATAACTATTTTCAACCCTAAGACCCCTTTTCCCACTGACGAAATGTCGCAAGCCTATTGCTATTCTATAGCTATTTCTTTGGCAAATGTTCAGACGAGTTACATTCCTTTTCACCAGTTCAGACCTTCACATCTAGGACTCGCCATGTCGCGTACACGGCGTCAAACCATTATCATTCACTTCGTATTCCATTGGTAAGGAGAAATTTTCCAAAATTCTTCTTCCTGGTCGCTACTTTGTGAAACAGACTCCCGAGAGGATGCTTCTAGAATCACTATAATCCTAATCTCTTCAAGTCTAGAATTATCTATTCTACATATTCTCATAATCTGTACTCTTACGTCCATGCAACAACTTTATTCATTAAGCCTCTATCTTAAGTGGCTCTTGTAATGGGTAAACATAGTAAAAATGAATTATTGTCGAAAATTCTCTTCCACTACATTTTCTATTTTGATATCACCATTTATCACATTTTCTCTCTTTGACATCAAAATTCTAAATGCAACTTTCGAATAAAAGATTTTATATTTTGATATCGTCTACGATTTCGTCGGCCTTTTCGAAAAATAAGAGTATTATTTTTAAGAGTAAAAAAACTTAAGATGAATTTTTTTTAATTTTCGCTCTTTTTAAAAATTATGGGTTTTTTTTACATTTCGGCAATTTTTGTAAAAATTTTGACGCTTTTTTTAATTTTGGCTCTTTATAAAAAATTTTGCGCTTTTTTTATATTTGCCTCTTTTTTTTTAAATCTGGGCGTTGTTTAAATTTTTAAGACTAAAAACTCTTCAGATGATTTTTTTAAAATTTTCGCTCTTCTTAAAGATTATGGCTTCTTTTTTTTTACCTTTTAACACTTTTTAAAAATTTTGGCACATTTTTTAAAATTTTGGCGCGTTTTTTAATTTGGGCTCTTTTTTTAAAATTCTAGCGGTTTTTAAAATTTTTGGCCCTTTTTTTCTAAATTAGGTGAGTTAGCCCGATCTTGTCATAAAATATTATTTAATTCGAATTTTTCATGATCCATGCATCTTCTGGCACATACTGAAGTTACATATTGCCTTCAAAACTTCATAGCTACTAGACTAACTTGACCTAAGATTTACGAGCAACAATAATATTGTATCATACGTATTTGGGCATACTCAGATGAGCATGCTTATACATAGTGATTTAGAGAGAGTGAAAATACAGAAAGAAAAATGTTTGCAATTTCGACAGCAATAAACATTGATTGATTCGTTTTCTACGGCTTATCAACCCTTTTCAGGTTATTTAAAGTCAGGAAATATTTTTAGATTGTAGAAAATTTTTGAGAAGTAATAAATAAAATATAAATATGATTAATACAAATATAAAATTTGTCACTTAGCAGATTGGCGTTATATTCAGCACCCCGAATTTCGTAGATTAAACTTTTTGTAATCGTTCGATCCACTCGTCAATTAACTGCCGATTTTCTCGTT